>JARNME010000234.1:500699-600837 GCA_030179655.1 Scaptomyza flava
TATACCCTTCACAGGGTATATTGACTTTGTCATGAATCTGTAACGCCTTAAAGGAATGATGGGAGACCCCATAAACTATGTATCAAAATGATCAGGACGAGCTCAGGAATTGATTTCCGTCTGTCCGTCCGTCCGTCCGTCTGTCCGTCTGTCCGTCTGTCTGTCTGTTTCAACACGATTTCCGGCCAAACTGCTGAAGCGATCTTGATAAAACTTTCACAGATTGCTTAGATCATGTCGGGTTTGTTCACTATGAAATTTCATCCCGATCGGAGCATTCTACGATATAGCCACCATCTAAATTTACCATATCAACACGATTTCCGGCCAAACTACTGAGCCGATCTTGATGAAACTTTCACAGATTGCTTAGATTATGTCGGGTTTGTTCACTATGAAATTTCATCCCGATCGGATCACTCTACGATATAGCCACCATACAAATTTTCCATATCAACACGATTTCCGGCCAAACTGCTGAACCGATCTTGATGAAACTTTCACAGATTGCTTAGATCATGTCGGGTTTGTTCACTATGAAATTCCATTTCGATCGGAGCCTTCTACGACATAGCCACCATACAAATTTACCATATCGTACTATCAATTGTTGTCTCTGTCGTGCACTTTCAAGTACCTACATGTCAAATTGTTGTTTTTGTCGAAAACGAACAAGTAAATGACGCTCAAGAGTAAAAATATAAGCGAAAAATTACCAACAACTGCACAGAAACATAAGAGGGGGAAGAATTGATTTGGCTGTGTGAAGGGTATCATAGTCTTGGCATAGCCAAAATTAACTATGCGAAACTATGTTTTTATTTAATTTTTATTTTAATTATTTATATTCTTATTGTCACCTCTCAATAGCTGACAATAAATCAAAACAAGTGGAAACGTTGCAGTCGGACGCAACCGACTGCGGCACACTCGATACCAGTATTAAAACTGGTAAAAAAGATGCCTGATTGCAAAGGGGTACGGATGCGGCAGGGGTATACGCTGCCTTAAAGATTCTCCGATGCAGATGGGGATGCCATCAGCTATCTTCCTTCCAAATTTGGTGACTCTAGCTCGAAGTTTGTAAAAGGTGGGGAATAGGGGGTTGGGGGCATTATGGGTGGGCGTGGCATCCAAATTTTTCATGCAGATCTTTTTCGAATGTCAATTGCTATCATCATGCCAAATTTGGTGGCTCTAGCTTAGAAGCTCTGGAAGATACACACATTCCCGTTTTCGACGAAGCGTTGGGGTGGATGGGGGCGGCTAGGGCAGAATTGGTGGGCATGGTATCCAAACTTTATTTGCAGTTTTTAGAAGGTCATCATCACCTATCTTGGCGCCAAATTTGGTGGCTCTAGCCAAAAAAAACTGTGAGAGATATACCCATTTCTGATTTCAAAATGCGGTGGGGCTGGGGCGGAATGGGTGGGCGTGGCTCCAAAATTTTTGATACAGTTGTTTGGGGGTTGATAGTAGCTATCTTCTTAGAAAATTTTGTAGCTCTAGCTGTAAGGATGTGCGAAATATGTGGATTTATCGGTTTTGAGTTATCGAATATATCGATTTGCCAGCCTCCCAGTTATCGTAGAACCCCAATCTTGACACTTTGATTTACTATTTCTAGCTTGAAGGGTGTGGAAAAAAGTTGCGTTCATACAGACGGACAGACGGACAGACAAACAGACGGACAGACGGACTGACACCATGACGGAAATTGCACAAACTCAATATACTCTTTACCTTCGGTATCGAGTATAAAAAGGCATTTTTAAAACAACCACAGATATTATGAATTGCTTGAAGAAAATGAGCGAGCTCGAATTCTTTTAGAATTAAATGCTAAATTTTAAAATTATAATCCATGTTCCCCACAACTTATAATTGCAAAACAACGTTCAATTTGGTATGAAGATAGCAATTGACATTCGACATAGATCTGCATGAAAAATTTGGATGCCACGCCCACCCATACTGCCCCCAGCCCTCTTTTCCACACCTTTTACAAACTTCGAGCTAGAGTCACCAAATTTGGTATGAAGATAGCAATTGACATTCCACAATGATCTGCATCACAAATTTGGATGACAAGCCCAACCATACCACCCCCAGCCCCCCTTTTCCCACTTTTTTCAAACTTTGAGCTAGAGTCACCAAATTGGGTATGAAGATAGCAATTGACATTCCACAATGATCTGCACCACAAATTTGGATGACAAGCTCACCCATAAGACCCCCAGCCCCCCTTTTCCCATTTTTTTCAAACTTTGAGCTAGAGTCACCAAATTGGGTTTGAAGATAGCAATTGACATTCGACAAAGATCTGCATGAAAAATTTGGATGCCACGCCCACCCATAATGCCCCCAGCCCTCTTTTCCACACCTTTTACAAAGTTCGAGCTAGAGTCACCAAATTTGGTATGAAGATAGCAATTGACATTCCACAATGATCTGCATCACAAATTTGGATGACAAGCCCACCCATACCACCCCCAGCCCCCCTTTTCCCACTTTTTTCAAACTTTGAGCTAGAGTCACCAAATTGGGTATGAAGATAGCAATTGACATTCCACAATGATCTGCACCACAAATTTGGATGACAAGCTCACCCATAAGACCCCCAGCCCCCTTTTCCCATTTTTTTCAAACTTTGAGCTAGAGTCACCAAATTGGGTTTGAAGATAGCAATTGACATTCGACAAAGATCTGCATGAAAAATTTGGATGCCACGCCCACCCATAATGCCCCCAGCCCTCTTTTCCACACCTTTTACAAAGTTCGAGCTAGAGTCACCAAATTTGGTATGAAGATAGCAATTGACATTCCACAATGATCTGCATCACAAATTTGGATGACAAGCCCACCCATACCACCCCCAGCCCCCTTTTCCCACTTTTTTCAAACTTTGAGCTAGAGTCACCAAATTGGGTATGAAGATAGCAATTGACATTCCACAATGATCTGCATCACAAATTTGGATGACAAGCTCACCCATACCACCCCCAGCCCCCCTTTTCCCACTTTTTTCAAACTTTGAGCTAGAGTCACCAAATTGGGTTTGAAGATAGCAATTGACATTCGACAAAAATCTGCATGAAAAATTTGGATGCCACGCCCACCCATACTGCCCCCAGCCCCCTTTTCCACACCTCTTACAAACTTCGAGCTAGAGTCACCAAATTTGGTATGAAGATAGCAATTGACATTCGACAAAGATCTGCATGAAAAATTTGGATGCCACGCCTACCCATACTGCCCCCAGCCTCTTTTCCCCACCTTTTACAAACTTCGAGCTAGAGTCACCAAATTTGGTATGAAGATGGCAATTGACATTCGACATAGATCTGCATGCAAAATTTGGATGTCACGCCCACCCATACTGCCCCCAGCCTTCTTTTCCCCACCTTTTAAAAACTTCGAGCTAGAGTCACCGAATTTGGAAAGAAGATAGCTGGTGGCATCCCCATCTGCATCGGAGAATCTTCAAGGTAGCGTACACCTCTGCCGCATCCGTACCCCTTTGCAATCCGGCCTCTTTTTACCGGTTTTAATACTGGTATCGAGTATGCCGCAGTCGGTTGCGTCCGACTGCAACGTATCCACTTGTTTTTCATTCTGTTTTAAACATCTTCGCGAATCTGGTTGCATTTACACGATTTAGTTTTTTCATGCAGGATTTTCTTTGTAAATGCAACTCTGATTTAAATTTATAGTCGAGAAACATATATCTTTGCCATCGATTGTTTTATTTGTTAACATATAACTGATTTAAGAAGTAACAAGTAAATAAAATGGATTCAGTGAACATTTCTACTAATAATTTCTTAACCAAAACAATTAGGGTGTTCACTTTGGGTGTTCACTTTGTGTTGGAAAAGTGCAAAAGTGTAAAAGTGCAAGCCATCCCAACAACAATTTGTTCAGAATCGAGTTTACACTTTTTGCTAGAGCAAATTGAGAAAAATAAATAATTGCTTCACAAGTCATGAAGCATTGCTTGCAGCTGTAACCCCTCTTCACCCTTTGCCTACAAACGAATGCTTCAGACGCAAAAACTTCATCGTGTAAAAGGGGTCTTAGTGTCTAAGTCATTTTCCTATGTGGCTTCTGTTCCTTCGTTTTTTGCGTGTTGCTTCTGCTTCTGCATTGGCTTGGGCACACACACAGCGTGCAGTGCGTGGCCGTTGTCTTATTTCTCTTTTGCACTTGCTATGCCGAGCGTTTTCTTGTGTTGCTTCTGCTTTAGAATTTAAGCAAATGACTTGGGCAAATGGACGATTGGAATACACTTTCGCAATTTGTATGCATCGCAGTATAGCTGTATGGTGGTTGCGATGGCAAAATGATTGGGAAAGAGTCATATAGCTGAAAACATGAAAGAGTATGTATGACCAGCAATGCAAAACTGATAATTGCCTGCTTATTTTAGTGAACGCTTGTTAATTTTGCTGTTCGCCTGATCAGCAAATGTTCGATGAGCACCAAAACTGCCTTGGAAGTATTGTTCTTCTAGTTTTTCTTGGGTTTTTTGTAGGCAAATAATACAAATTTAATATAAAATTTGGCTGTTTAGCGTTTGCCGAAGAAATTCATATTAGTTGAATTGCCTGGCAAATGGTACGCATACAGTGAAATATGGACATGCATAGAGACAGGGACACACACATGCTTATGGTAGCTAGCCTTTCGGCTAGCAAAAATCCAAAATCAATGCCTGGCTACCACCAAAACTGCATACATATACATTATATATGTATGTTTTTATTAATTCGCTCATTTGCTTTGCTGGTGCTAGGTCGACGCAGTAAAATAAGCAATAAAATACGCGCACATAAGGAATACAAGGAAAAAAATGGGGGTACAGCAATTGAAGCAGCCACTGCGCGCTTGAAAATCGCTGGCTAGCGGCGCATACACAGAGTATGGCTGACTGGTTGTGCTATCAACCAAAAGGTTGTAGCAAAGTTAGGAGTCGAAATGGCTGGCGAATGACACACGAAGCACGGGAAAAGCCCGAAGTGCGCTCTCAGAGCGAGTGGTAGCTACGGTTAGTTACGTTACGAGCTCCAATTGAATAATGGAATTTTGCTGTTTGGCAGCTCTATTTAGTGAATTCTCGTTGGTTTTGTGCAATGTCCGTCATGGTGTCTGTCCGTCTGTCCGTCCGTCCGTCTGTCCGTCTGTCCGTCCGTATGTGTGCAAGTTTTTTCCACACCCTTCAAGCTAGGGACTTGAAACTTTCCAATTCTCTTTTTCTATGGGATAGTAAATTAAAGTGTCAAGATTGGGGTTCTACGATAACTGGGGGGCTGGCAAATCGATAAATTCGATAACTCAAAAACGATAAATCCGCATATTTCACACACCCTTACAGCTAGAACTACCAAATTTGGTAAGAAGATAGCTACTAGCAACCCCCAAAAAACTGCATCAAAAATTTTGGAGCCACGCCCCCCCATTCCACCCCCAGACCCCCCGCATTTTTAAGTCAAAAAAGCCTATATCTCCCACAGTTTTTGAGCTAGAGCCACCAAATTTGGTGCCAATTTAGCTGATGATGACCCCCCAAAAACTGCACCAAAAGTTTGGATGCCACGCCCACCAATACCGCCCTAGCCGCCCCCAGATGCCCCAACGCTTCGTAAAAAACGGGAATGCGTGTATCTTCCAGAGTAGTGGAGCTAGAGCCACCAAATTTGGTAGGAAGATAGCTGGTAACGACCCCAGAAGAACTGCATCAAAGTTTTGGAGCCACGCCCACCCATCCCGCCCCCAGCCCCCCCGCATTTAGAAATCAGAAAAGCCTATATCTCCCACAGTTTTTTAGCTAGAGTCACCAAATTTGGTGCCAAGATAGATGATGATGACCCCCCAAAAACTGCACCAAAAGTTTGGATGCCACGCCCACCAATACCGCCCTAGCCGCCCCCAGATGCCCCAACGCTTCGTAAAAAACGGTAATGCGTGTATCTTCCAGAGTAGTGGAGCTAGAGCCACCAAATTTGGTAGGAAGATAGCTGGTAACGACCCCAGAAGAACTGCATCAAAGTTTTGGAGCCTAACCCATCCATTCCACCCCCCTTTCCCCACCTTATACAAACTTCGAGCTAGAGTCACCAAATTTGGTATGAAGAGAGCAATTGAAATCCCACATGGATCGGCAGCAAAAATTTTAAAGCCACGCCCACCCATACCGCCCCAAGCCCCATAGCCCCCCTTTCACCACCTTTTACATGCTTCGAGCTAGAGTCACCAAATTTGGTATGAAGAGAGCAATTGAAATCCCACATGGATCGGCAGCAAAAATTTGAAAGCCACGCCCACCCATACCGCCCCAAGCCCCATAGCCCTTCTTTCCCCACTTTATACAAACTTTTAGCTAGAGTCACCAAATTTGGTATGAAGGTAGCATTTGACGTTCCACAAGGATCTGCAGCAAAAATTTGGATGCCACGCCCAACCATACCGCCCGCAGCCCCCCTTTCCCCACTTTATACAAACTTCGAGCTAGAGTCACCAAATTTGGTATGAAGATAGCAATTGACATCCCACATAGATCGGCACCAAAATTTTGAATACCACGCCCAACCATACCGCCCGCAGCCCCCCTTTCCCCACTTTATACAAACTTCGAGCTAGAGTCACCAAATTTGGTATGAAGATAGCAATTGACATCCCACATAGATCGGCACCAAAAATTTGAATACCACGCCCAACCATACCGCCCCCAGCCCCCCTTTCCCCACTTTTAACAACTTTGAGCTACAGTCACCAAATTTGTTATGAAGGTAGCATTTGACATTCCACAAGGATCTGCAGCAAAAATTTGGATGCCACGCCCAACCATACCGCCCGCAGCCCCCCTTTCCCCACTTTATACAAACTTCGAGCTAGAGTCACCAAATTTGGTATGAAGATAGCAATTGACATCCCACATAGATCGGCACCAAAAATTTGAATACCACGCCCAACCATACCACCCCCAGCCCCCCTTTCCCCACTTTATACAAACTTCGAGCTAGAGTCACCAAATTTGGTATGAAGGTAGCATTTGACATTCCACAAGGATCTGCAGCAAAAATTTGGATGCCACGCCCAACCATACCGCCCGCAGCCCCCCTTTCCCCACTTTATACAAACTTCGAGCTAGAGTCACCAAATTTGGTATGAAGGTAGCATTTGACATTCCACAAGGATCTGCAGCAAAAATTTGGATGCCACGCCCAACCATACCGCCCGCAGCCCCCCTTTCCCCACTTTATACAAACTTCGAGCTAGAGTCACCAAATTTGGTATGAAGATAGCAATTGACATCCCACATAGATCGGCACCAAAAATTTGAATACCACGCCCAACCATACCGCCCCCAGCCCCCCTTTCCCCACTTTTACAAACTTTGAGCTAGAGTCACCAAATTTGTTATGAAGGTAGCATTTGACATTCCACAAGGATCTGCAGCAAAAATTTGGATGCCACGCCCAACCATACCGCCCGCAGCCCCCCTTTTACCACCTTTTACATGCTTCGAGCTAGAGTCACCAAATTTGGTATGAAGGTAGCATTTGACATTCCACAAGGATCTGCAGCAAAAATTTGGATGCCACGCCCAACCATACCGCCCGCAGCCCCCCTTTCCCCACTTTTACAAACTTTGAGCTAGAGTCACCAAATTTGTTATGAAGGTAGCATTTGACATTCCACAAGGATCTGCAGCAAAAATTTGGATGCCACGCCCAACCATACCACCCGCAGCCCCCCTTTCCACACTTTATACAAACTTCGAGCTAGAGTCACCAAATTTGGTATGAAGGTAGCATTTGAATTTCCACAAGGATCTGCAGCAAAAATTTGGATGCCACGCCCAACCATACCGCCCGCAGCCCCCCTTTCCCCACTTGATACAAAATTCGAGCTTGAGTCACCAAATTTGGTATGAAGATAGCAATTGACATCCCACATAGATCGGCACCAAAAATTTGAATACCACGCCCAACATAACCGACCCCAGCCCCCCTTTCCCCACTTTTACAAACTTTGAGCTAGAGTCACCAAATTTGTTATGAAGGTAGCATTTGACATTCCACAAGGATCTGCAGCAAAAATTTGGATGCCACGCCCAACCATACCACCCGCAGCCCCCCTTTCCCAACTTTATACAAACTTCGAGCTAGAGTCACCAAATTTGGTATGAAGGTAGCATTTGACATTCCACAAGGATCTGCAGCAAAAATTTGGATGCCACGCCCAACCATACCGCCCGCAGCCCCCCTTTCCCCACTTTATACAAACTTCGAGCTAGAGTCACCAAATTTGGTATGAAGATAGCAATTGACATCCCACATAGATCTGCACCAAAATTTTGAATACCACGCCCAACCATACCGCCCCCAGCCCCCCTTTCCCCACTTTTACAAACTTTGAGCTAGAGTCACCAAATTTGTTATGAAGGTAGCATTTGACATTCCACAAGGATCTGCAGCAAAAATTTGGATGCCACGCCCAACCATACCGCCCGCAGCCCCCCTTTCCCCCCTTTATACAAACTTCCCCACCAAATTTGGTATGAAGATAGCAATTGACATCCCACATAGATCGGGACCAAAAATTTGAATACCACGCCCAACCATACCGCCCCAGCCCCCCTTTCCCCACTTTTACAAACTTTGAGCTAGAGTCACCAAATTTGTTATGAAGGTAGCATTTGACATTCCACAAGGATCTGCAGCAAAAACTTGGATGCCACGCCCAACCATACCGCCCGCAGCCCCCCTGTCCCCACTTTATACAAACTTCGAGCTAGAGTCACCAAATTTGGTATGAAGGTAGCATTTGACATTCCACAAGGATCTGCAGCAAAAATTTGGATGCCACGCCCAACCATACCGCCCCCAGCCCCCCTTTCCCCACTTTATACAAACTTCGAGCTAGAGTCACCAAATTTGTTATGAAGGTAGCATTTGACATTCCACAAGGATCTGCAGCAAAAATTTGGATGCCACGCCCAACCATACCGCCCGCAGCCCCCCTTTCCCCACTTTATACACACTTCGAGCTAGAGTCACCAAATTTGGTATGAAGATAGCAATTGACATCCCACATAGATCGGCACCAAAAATTTGAATACCACGCCCAACCATACCGCCCCCAGCCCCCCTTTCCCCACTTTTACAAACCTTGAGCTAGAGTCACCAAATTTGTTATGAAGGTAGCATTTGACATCCCACATGGATCGGAAGCAAAAATTTGAATGCCACGCCCACCCATACCGCCCCAAGCCCCATAGCCCCCCTTTCACCACCTTTTACATGCTTCGAGCTAGAGTCACCAAATTTGGTATGAAGGTAGCATTTGACATTCCACAAGGATCTGCAGCAAAAATTTGGATGCCTCGCCCAACCATACCGCCCCCAGCCCCCCTTTCCCCACTTTATACAAGCTTCGAGCTAGAGTCACCAAATTTGGTATGAAGGTAGCATTTGACATCCCACATGGATCGGAAGCAAAAATTTGAATGCCACGCCCACCCATACCGCCCCAAGCCCCATAGCCCCCCTTTCACCACCTTTTACATGCTTCGAGCTAGAGTCACCAAATTTGGTATGAAGGTAGCATTTGACATTCCACAAGGATCTGCAGCAAAAATTTGAATGCCACGCCCACCCATACCGCCCCAAGCCCCATAGCCCCCCTTTCACCACCTTTTACATGCTTCGAGCTAGAGTCACCAAATTTGGTATGAAGGTAGCATTTGACATTCCACAAGGATCTGCAGCAAAAATTTTGATGCCACGCCCAACCATACCGCCCCCAGCCCCATAGCCCCCCTCTCCACACCTTATACAAACTTTGAGCTAGAGTCAACAAATTTGGTATCAAGGCAGCATTTGACATTCCACAAGGATCTGCAGCAAAAATTTGGATGCCACGCCCAACCATACCACCCGCAGCCCCCCTTTCCCCACTTTATACAAACTTCGAGCTAGAGTCACCAAATTTGGTATGAAGATAGCAATTGACATCCCACATAGATCTGCACCAAAAATTTGAATGCCACGCCCAACCTTACCGCCCCCAGTCCCCCTTTCCCCACTTTTACAAACTTTGAGCTAGAGTCACCAAATTTGGTATGAAGATAGCAATTGACATCCCACATGGATGGGCATCAAAATTTTTAATACTGGTATCGAGTATACCGCAGTCGGTTGCGTCCGACTGCAACGTTTCCACTTGTTTTTATTAGAGTAATGCTGAACACGCCGGACAGACTTTTAAAGCATTTTCAGCAACTCGTCTATCTCTGTGGCGTAATTTTCTGATTCGCATTCGTACGATTTAGTCGAACCAATCATGCGAAGATACGTGTGAGGCACTTCGTAATTAAAGCAGCTTTTTCCACTTCTTCGCCAGCCATATCTGTAAATTTTAATAAAAATTAGTAATATCCCGTAATATCACTGGCAATAAAACTTTGCCTTATGCATAGAATGCTATTCGTCGTGCTGAGGTTCATAAAGTTCCTTAATTTAGACTTCACTATATTCCGCGTTTGACCACGGCAAGGACAACAATTGAATGGCAACAGGCGCCAGCTCATTAAACCTGCGGTTGCCACCAGAGTCTGTGTAAAAGTTGACTTCACTCCAAAACTTATTAGTGTCGTTGACGTTCTCCCACTTAATAAGGTGAATATTTTGATATTGCTGTTAAATTTCAGCGATGTTATCCACTTTTAGGAATTCTAAAACTTCGCCAATTTTTAAATTTTAATGATGCTAGTGCATTTTGTTCGGTGCAGCATCAATCGCCATGCAGATCCACCTTCAAAATATTTACTGCACAAACGGCCCAAATGATCAATTTGTGCCATTGCTGTATGTTCAGCAATAAAAAGACAGAGCGCTGCTTCCTGCTCCATAGTTTGGACAGGTAAAGTGGCAAAGTCTATTTGGTTTTGTTGTGTATATCCACTCATTGCACTTGTGTGCTTTTTTGTTTTTGCATGAGCTCGCAAATCACTTATCTTGGCTGTAATAGTTACTTTGCAGTAGCTGCAAATCCAAGCCATGAACTCTTCGCTTTTTAGCCAAGCATCTCGGCATTTTTGCTTGTATTCTT
Organism: Scaptomyza flava; assembly: GCA_030179655.1. Classification (NCBI taxonomy): domain Eukaryota; kingdom Metazoa; phylum Arthropoda; class Insecta; order Diptera; family Drosophilidae; genus Scaptomyza; species Scaptomyza flava. Next base: position 511,815 of record JARNME010000234.1, read on the forward strand.
TTGGCACTGCGTAAAAATTATTCCACTTACGGGCACTTTTTGCATAGAGATGATAGTTTTCTTAATCTAGTGGTGACTTTGGGCAAATATCGATAACAAATAATATTAAATTATATAAAATAATAAAAAATTATAAATAAAACAAATAATATAAAATATATTAATTGTTATACTTTTGCCAAAAAAATTTAGTAATTAGTATGTAAGTTAGAGCTGGGAATAGCATCGATCTAACATCGATACATCGATGCTTCAGTAAAATAAAAAGTATCGATGTTGCTTACTTCGATCTTCGATATCCCTAGACAATTTTTCCCCATCACTTAACAAAAAAAAACGTGGGATAAGAATAATTTGCAAATTTGGAATATTACAATAAAATAAATTAAATATTAATTTAGGATTTTGGTGTTGGCAGTGCGGAAATTTACAAGTTTCTTCAGGGCAAGGACATAGGACATAGGACATAAAAATTATTTTACATCTTTTATTTTATTTGAAATATTTATCAAATGTGATTAACACGTTTGCGTGTATAGATGGCAACAATTCGAAGAAAACGAACGAAGAGGATGAAACACCGCGTAAACGCACAAAATATGGAATGTCTGCGGTATGGGATTTCTTTAAAAAGTCTGCGGATGGCACATGTGCTGTATGCTTACAATGTGGCAAAACTTACCAAACCAGTGGCAATACCACAAATTTAAGCAAGCATTTGCAGCGAATGCATCCAAATTTAAGCACCACTGGGGTTTTCGAACAGAAGGCGGCCGGATCTATTTTAACGCTTTTAGAAAAAAAGTACGACGCATCATCAGCAAAAAAACCGGTACTAGACCGCGCAGTGACCTATTATATAACAACTGATCTTCGGCCATATGCTGTGGTGGAGAACAAGGGCTTGTGGCATTTGGTAAGCGCTTTAGATCCACGCTACCAGCTGTCATCGCGAAAAACACTGCGCGATGTATGTATGTTTGCCAAATAAATTCGTTGAGATGAAGCAAAAATTACGCGACATCCTGGATCAGATAAATTACGTCGCAATTACAACTGATGGCTGGACTTCAATAGCCAATGAAAGCTATCTGACAATAACTTGTCATTTTGTGTTGTGATTTTGGGCCCATTGTTAACAATTTTTGTAGATAATTTGTATCGGAATAAAAGGCCGTTGTTGTTTTTTAATGGTGTTTTTTGTTTATTTCCCCATCAATTTTCTCCTACGTCGTTTCGGCTTATATTAAGCCTTCTTCAGGGAGCCTGCATAACATTTTGTGTTTTTATAATTAAAATACAAAAACAAATATTAAAAACAACCACTTATGAATACATACATACATCTTTTTCACTAAAAACCTTACAGCATTGTCATCACATTTAAATTAAAAATAAATTTAAAATTGCTCTACTTTCTATTGACGTTGGTCGTTTTTGTCCGTTTTGCATGTTTGCTGCTGCAGTCATCTGTTATTACTGTCGAATAAATGTTGTTTGTCTGTTCTAAGTCTTCTTTGTGGTTCACAGCGTTCATGCTGCTTTGTTGTATTCGTAAGCTTTCTAACGTCAGTCTCGTTCTCTCTCGCCGTTCAATGTCCAACAGTTTAGCGTTTTCGAAGTCAGCTGTGTGACCTGTTGTTGTTGTGTGCTGTGCAAGAGCTGTGGTCATTTTTCCCTTTCTCGCATCCCCCGGTGTTCGTTGAGTCTCGCTCCAAACGCTCTCTTGGTTGTCCCGATATAGACACCGTTACATCGCTCTCCCTCTCTTCCCATGCAGCTGATTTGGTAAATGACGTTTTGTTGTTGTTCCTTGTCGATCTTGTCTTTCGTATTCGTAAACAATCTACGTGTATTTTTGTGCGCTTTATATGCATATGTTAGGTGTTTGGTAGCATCAGCTGGCATAATTTTCGCGAGTGTTTGTTTATTAGTTAAATGTTCTATGTATGGTATGCTCACGTATTGGTTAATTTTTCTTCGTTCGAATTGTCGTTTTGTTCTTTTAAGATTTTGTTGTTTTCGTTTGTGATTTCTAGTATTATGTTGTCCACTAATCGTTCCGGGTAGCTGTTCTTTAATAATATAGATTTTAATTTTATATATATTTCGGGCCTGTGTTGTTCGTCGCTCAGTGTGTATGCTTTTCTGACCATGTTTTTTGCAGTGTTTATTTTTTGGTTCATTGGCTGGTGTGAGTGGAAACTCATAATCCTATTTGATGCGATCGTCTTGGTATACCATTTGAATCCGATGTTTTTCCTATTTCTTGTTAATTCCGTGTCAAGATAAGCAATTTTATTGTTCAGTTCCTTTTCCATTGTAAATTGTATTCTTATGTGTTGCTTATTGAGTGTGTCAAGTATGTGTTGTGCATCCTTTTCTTTTAATATGCATATGATGTCATCTACGTACTTGTATATATGTTTGATGTGTATGTTATTTTTGGCTAAGTCCTGTATTGCGTCATTTTATTAGCAATGATTTTGAAATGCGAACAGCAGTTCTGTCGACTGCGAATTTAAACGTTGAAACTAACCATTCCGCAGAAAACATTGCCAGTTCTTTGCGCGGCATATTCGATGAATGGGGACTAATGAACAAAATTACTGCCATCGTTACGGACAACGCTTCAAACATTAAAAGCGCTTGCCAACTTTTATCAAAAAGGGATCTTCCATGCGTTGCGCATACTATAAATTTAGTTGTGCAGGACTGTCTGGCAAATGTCAGTTTAAAAACGTTATTGGGAAAATGTAAAAATATTGAGACTTTTTTCAAGAGCAGTACTATTGCATACGCAAAGTTCAGAGAAACACAAAATAGAGATAGCCCATTGAGCTCAAAACAGGAATGTCCAACACGATGGAATAGTGCGTTTTACATGGTGCAGCGGATTCTGCAAACCAAATGTGCCATTTGCAAGGCCTTACTGAACACTCCAAAACGATTGACGCCATTATCTGCGGATGAAATTGCCATCCTTGATGACTTAGAAAAGGTTCTTTTTCCGTTTGAGCTCGCAAGTGCGACGACATCATCGAGCAACTCGGTGACCGTTTCAATGGTCATTCCCATTTGTTGTGGAATCCTTCACAATTTGGAAATTATCAAGGCCAACCTGGCTACAGAGAAGCGTAAGCTTGCGTGTGCAATCCTAATTAATGGAACAAAAGATAGATTATTTAAGTACGAGGAACGTTCTAACACAAGAATCGCCACGCTCCTTGATCCGCGATTTAAAAAGGATGGATTCCTATCGCCCTTAAACGCTACTCAAGCCGAAAAGTTCCTAGAGGACGAACTATCGGCTATCAATGCCATGTCCGGACCACGTCCTTCCTCCAGCCAGCCAGCACCATTACAAACAGCACCCACCAAACAACAGCCACTTTTCAGTTTTCTAGTAGAAAAAAAATCAATAAAAACACGAAACACTCGAACTGACTCAATTTTAGGATTGAGTCAATATTTTAATATGGAAAATTTTGAGGAAAGCATGTGTCCATTAAATTACTGGAAGGTCAAGCATAAAATACAAGTATAACAACGTTCTCTTACAATATAATTTTTTCACAGATCTCAACTGACAATAATTTCAAGAGTTGTGTTAAAAAATTCATCTGCGTCCCTGCAACGTCCACTGAAAGTGAACGCATGTTCAGCAAAGCTGGATTTATTCTCAATTAGAGAAGGAGCTGTTTAAAAGCGCAGCAAGTTGATATGCTGCTCTTTATAAATAAAAACGAATGGATCTCAGAACTATAGTCATATTAGTTATGTATAGTAGTTATATGTATAGTCATATTTGAAAATTATGATTTGATTTAAAAACTGACGTATTTTTTAAGCTATAAGTGTTATATTTGAATATTATTATTTGTTTTAAAAACTGAAGAATTTTTTTTTTAGCTATAAGTGTTATACATATGTTAATTATGATTTTTTTGTTTCAAAACTAATTCTTTTAATATATTGTGACCTCAAATATTTTGTTTAAATGTATCGATAATATCGATGTCGGGACATACAAAAGATCGAAAGATCGATGCAGGCAAACATCGATCTTTTCCCAGCACTAATGTAAGTATGTGTGTAAGAAAACTTCCCAGTGGCGCAGAGCAGAATGAGGCCTGGCCACAGTATGCATTACCGCTACAGTAGAAGAAGTGCATTCCACTTGCCAACCCTGCAAGCAATTTGATGATTGTTTTGATCAGAAGCCCAATAACTAGTTCAATTTGAGTCATTTTGATGACTTAAAAACGATTAATCGCTTATGCGATTAAAGCCCGACTCGAAAACGACTCGCATGTATGCTTTAAATATGGTGAATAGCCACAAATTTGAAGCAATCAAATATTGAGCATGCCAGCGATTGAAATATGCTTACTTTGTCGTGACGACGCTTACTTTTAACAGCTTGGCGACTCAATAGCGACTCGCTTGCATGCTCATAATATGATTAAATGCTTCAAATGTAAAGCTATCAGAAATTGAGCATGAAGGTGAGTAAAATATGCTTTATATCATAAATATAACTTATGGGCAATTAGGCTATGCTAGTCAATGACGCCTGATGGTCGAGCTGCCTAAGACGCCGCAAAAACGAAAGTCCCCGGATCAAACCCTCGTTGGGTTAAAATAAAAGGTAAGTTTAAATTGCGTAATCTATAATAAGCATTTACATTAACATTAATTGTTAACATTAAAATTAACATTAAAACAATTATGAAACATAAAGGCTCAAATAACAATAAATTTTTTTGACCAGCTTTCAAAAAATACGACTCGAAAAATACTCGCTTTTGATTTGCAAAACGACTCAAAAATTAGTGAAAACTGCTGTAGTATACGACCTCTCAAAATCAGTCACAAATGCCGACCAATATATAACACAAAAATGTGATTTGTCATTAAAAAAAGAGTTCATAAATGTTTACTTTCAATCATATTGTGACTGGAAAAACACTAGTTTGTCATTCAAAATGCTTGCTGGGAACTTTTGTATGCACAGTTGTTATCAGGAAACATTTACCGCTTCTTTTTTCTACGACTTCGAAACGTCGAGAAGCGTTCGTGAAGTAAATTCGAAAATCTTGTCTTTGTGTTAGTGCGTTCGTGAAGTAAATTCGAAAATCTTGTCATTGTGTTCAAGCGTTTCGTCGAATGACTAAGAAGAAGATCTTAATATGTATACGTACATTTGTGTTCTTCTTTGGCGCGTGTTATTTATTGTTCAGCATCAAGTGTGAAAACATGTACAGCGCCGGCAAAAACAAAACAAAATGAACCAATAAAATTAAGTATTGTTATTATAAACTATACTAATTTGTAATGTGTCGCTTGTCTAGATTCTAATAGAATTTATTTTTCTCATAAAAATGGGCAATAATTTTTGCATTTCGCACCTAGCGCCATCTGTGTGTGAATAGCTTGAGCTTCCCAAAAAGTTGATAGAAAGGGAAACCCAAAATTGTTGAAAAATGCGTGTAAAGCAAGTTTTCGGCGAACTGGCCTTCATTAGATCTTTTGACCCTAGTCACATTCTTTTTTTTTCTAATAGCCCTTGAGCGAACAAGTTGTGCGCGTTGCAACCGTTCAGAACTAAAAATATATATATGCCTATGTGCATAGCGTGATTTCTTGCAGTACACTTCGCCCTCGCTTAGCACGTGGGTTACGTTCCTAAAAAACCTCGTGTTAAGCAAAATCGTGTTAAGCGAAACATGGATTCAGTACAAAACCAGGGGTTACGTTCCTGAAATTTATTTGGGAACAACATTTTTTTAATTGTTAAATTTGGTCTTTTTATATATTAGTCTCATATATTTGTTCAAAATTAACCAAAAGTTACTTATGTATATGCCTTATATATATGTATAACATTCATATTTTCTAAATTAAAAGTTGGTATTAAATTAAAAAAGTAAATTCATATAATTATTTAACAGGTTAAACTTTTTAAAAACTCAAAAATGTTAAGAAGTAAGAAGATCATATGTTTCATTTATACATGAGATGTTTTTTTTTTTTTTTTTTTTTTTTTGTGGCTCCTTATTGGAATAAATATAGTTTAAAAAAACTAAAAAACACGCTTATATAATACATCGAACTAAAAAGTGAAAAAATAAATATAGTTTAAAAAAACTAAAAAACACGCTTTTAGAGCATTTCAAACTAAAAAGTTAAAAATAATTTTTCAAATAAGTTTAAAACAATAATAAATGATAAATAGTATTATTGTAAAAAAAGCGTTGGGCGCTCGATGTACGAGATATATGGACAAAGCGCTCCACGCTTTTTTTTACAATAATACTATTTATCATTTATTATTGTTTTAAACTTATTTGAAAAATTATTTTTAACTTTTTAGTTTGAAATGCTCTAAAAGCGTGTTTTTTAGTTTTTTTAAACTATATTTATTTTTTCACTTTTTAGTTCGATGTATTATATAAGCGTGTTTTTTAGTTTTTTTAAACTATATTTATTCCAATAAGGAGCCACAAAAAAAAAAAAAAAAAAAAAAAAACATCTCATGTATAAATGAAACATATGATCTTCTTACTTCTTAACATTTTTGAGTTTTTAAAAAGTTTAACCTGTTAAATAATTATATGAATTTACTTTTTTAATTTAATACCAACTTTTAATTTAGAAAATATGAATGTTATACATATATATAAGGCATATACATAAGTAACTTTTGGTTAATTTTGAACAAATATATGAGACTAATATATAAAAAGACCAAATTTAACAATTAAAAAAATGTTGTTCCCAAATAAATTTCAGGAACGTAACCCCTGGTTTTGTACTGAATCCATGTTTCGCTTAACACGATTTTGCTTAACACGAGGTTTTTTAGGAACGTAACCCACGTGCTAAGCGAGGGCGAAGTGTACTGCAAGAAATCACGCTATGCACATAGGCATATATATATTTTTAGTTCTGAACGGTTGCAACGCGCACAACTTGTTCGCTCAAGGGCTATTAGAAAAAAAAAGAATGTGACTAGGGTCAAAAGATCTAATGAAGGCCAGTTCGCCGAAAACTTGCTTTACACGCATTTTTCAACAATTTTGGGTTTCCCTTTCTATCAACTTTTTGGGAAGCTCAAGCTATTCACACAAAGATGGCGCTAGGTGCGAAATGCAAAAAATTATTGCCCATTTTTATGAGAAAAATAAATTCTATTAGAATCTAGACAAGCGACACATTACAAATTAGTATAGTTTATAATAACAATACTTAATTTTATTGGTTCATTTTGTTTTGTTTTTGCCGGCGCTGTACATGTTTTCACACTTGATGCTGAACAATAAATAACACGCGCCAAAGAAGAACACAAATGTACGTATACATATTAAGATCTTCTTCTTAGTCATTCGACGAAACGCTTGAACACAATGACAAGATTTTCGAATTTACTTCACGAACGCACTAACACAAAGACAAGATTTTCGAATTTACTTCACGAACGCTTCTCGACGTTTCGAAGTCGTAGAAAAAAGAAGCGGTAAATGTTTCCTGATAACAACTGTGCATACAAAAGTTCCCAGCAAGCATTTTGAATGACAAACTAGTGTTTTTCCAGTCACAATATGATTGAAAGTAAACATTTATGAACTCTTTTTTAATGACAAATCACATTTTTGTGTTATATATTGGTCGGCATTTGTGACTGATTTTGAGAGGTCGTATACTACAGCAGTTTTCACTAATTTTTGAGTCGTTTTGCAAATCAAAAGCGAGTATTTTTCGAGTCGTATTTTTTGAAAGCTGGTCAAAAAAATTTATTGTTATTTGAGCCTTTATGTTTCATAATTGTTTTAATGTTAATTTTAATGTTAACAATTAATGTTAATGTAAATGCTTATTATAGATTACGCAATTTAAACTTACCTTTTATTTTAACCCAACGAGGGTTTGATCCGGGGACTTTCGTTTTTGCGGCGTCTTAGGCAGCTCGACCATCAGGCGTCATTGACTAGCATAGCCTAATTGCCCATAAGTTATATTTATGATATAAAGCATATTTTACTCACCTTCATGCTCAATTTCTGATAGCTTTACATTTGAAGCATTTAATCATATTATGAGCATGCAAGCGAGTCGCTATTGAGTCGCCAAGCTGTTAAAAGTAAGCGTCGTCACGACAAAGTAAGCATATTTCAATCGCTGGCATGCTCAATATTTGATTGCTTCAAATTTGTGGCTATTCACCATATTTAAAGCATACATGCGAGTCGTTTTCGAGTCGGGCTTTAATCGCATAAGCGATTAATCGTTTTTAAGTCATCAAAATGACTCAAATTGAACTAGTTATTGGGCTTCTGATCAAAACAATCATCAAATTGCTTGCAGGGTTGGCAAGTGGAATGCACTTCTTCTACTGTAGCGGTAATGCATACTGTGGCCAGGCCTCATTCTGCTCTGCGCCACTGGGAAGTTTTCTTACACACATACTTACATTAGTGCTGGGAAAAGATCGATGTTTGCCTGCATGTTTTTTAGTTTTATTAAACTATATTTATTTTTTCACTTTTTAGTTCGATGTAGTATATAAGCGTGTTTTTTAGTTTTTTTAAACTATATTTATTTTTTAATTTTTAGTTCTATTAATTATTAAAAAAAAAAAAATTGTAAGTTCTAGTGAACATGAACATGGTGCAGATTAAAAAAATTTTTGTTTTTCGGCCGTGGACGGGACTTGAACCCACGACCGGTAAGTCCGGCAGCGAAGACCCGCACCTTAGACAGCTCGGCCATCGAACTAACTTGATTATGGGATATATTGACAGTAATAAGCCACTTGCTTTGAGTCCAAAGGAGAGTAAAAAATATTTTTTTTTCAGCCGTGGACGGGATTATTAATTATTATAATTTTTCAAATAAGTTTAAAACAATAATAAATGATAAATAGTATTATTGTAAAAAACAGCGTTGGGCGCTCGATGTACGAGATATATGGACAAAGCGCCCCACGCTTTTTTTACAATAATACTATTTATCATTTATCCCTCTACCTCAAGTTCGTTGTTGGCCGAGCGGTCTAAGGCGCGGGTCTTCGCTGCCGGACTTACCGGTCGTGGGTTCAAATCCCGTCCACGGCTGAAAAAAGATATATTTTTTAACTCTCCTTTGGACTAAAAGCAAGTGGCTTATTACTGTCAATATATCCCATAACTCAAGTTAGTGCGATGGCCGAGCGGTCTAAGGCGCGGGTCTTCGCTGCCGGACTTACCGGTCGTGGGTTCTAATCTCGTCCACGGTCGAATGAGTCTCTTGCTTTTAGTCCAAAGGAAGTTACATACATACAAACATACAAACATACATACAAGTGAAGCTTATATAAGCGTGTTAAAAATCAGTCATTTTCGATTGTTTCGTGGCATTTAAAGCTTTTTATAGCACTCCTTATAAGGCAAAAGTATTTTTTCCAACTCTTTCTTAAACTTAAGTCTTCGTTCGATGACCGGATCTGAATTTAAAAAGCACGATTCCAAGCTGCTAGCATATGAGAATCCTTCTTGCAACTTTTCTATCGTTAAACAAATCGCATCGGTTTCTTCAGAGCTGCCGTCATCTGATTTCGAATTGTTTGCTTCATTCACAGCAATCTCAAGCAATGATTCGTCATTAATTTTTTCGTCTTCAAACAATTCTTGCACATCATCAAATGCCATGTCGTCGAAACCTTCACCTTCAATTGAATGAGCAAGGTCCAATATATCCTGTAATCCACATTTTAGCACTTCTATTTCATGGATTTTAACAACCTCTGGCCATAATTTTCTCCAGCATCTATTTAATGTTGACACCAACAAGAATAGAACTTATATAGAGTCGTCATGAGGCCAAATTCTGACTGCCAGTTGGAATAGGCAATCGTGGCGACACCTCTCTCACAAAGCGCTGCTGCTGCTTTTTTCTCTGCCAGCGCATTTCGTGCCCGAGTATATCAAGTCACTCAGCTTGGCGACTGTTATACGCTTTTGTTTTCTCATAGCACAGCCAGCCAGCCATGCTCTGAGTATATGCCCATAGAGAGCGATTTTGCAAAGCGCAGTCGCTTCTTCGCTTGCTGCTCGCCCTTCTTTTCCTCCTATAAACATATGAGCGTGTCTACGTCAGACGTATTATCATTTTTTATCATTTTTGCGACGTTGCTTAGTGAAGCTATGCATTGTACCCACATTCATATATATTTATATTGTATGCTTAGCATTTGCCATGGCATTCATTGACCTTTCAATTCAATTCAATTTGGTGCAGAATTTGTATTTTGCCTACAAAAACCTAAAAAGCAAACTTCCAAGGCAGCCAAATATCATATTTTGTGCTGATCGACCTTTTGCAGTATCAGGCGAACAGCAATATAAACAAGCGTCTAGTAAAATAAGCAGCCGAATATCAGTTTTGCATTGCTGGTCATATATACTCTTTCATGTTTTCAGCTCTATGACCATTTTCAGCAATTTTGCCATCGCAACTACCATACGATTATGCAGCGATGCGCACAAACTGCGAAAGTGTATTTAGTTGAGCATATGTCGATTTCATTTGCCGAAAACTCGGAATATAAGAAAATAAAGAATGAAAGAAAATAAACCAAGAACTAAAATAAAGGGTCGGCCAATGCTTCACATACATTCACATAGTTATATATGTATTTACATTTTGCTGCACACACTCATATCATTTTGCTGCTTATCGCCAATGTTCACCAAAAACCTAGACTTAGTGTCTATTTTATGCCGATCAGCAGCAAAATGTAAAATAGACACTAAGTCTAGGTTTTTGGTGAACATTGGCGATAAGCAGCAAAATGATATGAGTGTATGCAGCAATATGTATATTCATATACTAGGGGGTCCCCCCCTGATCGCTTCGCTCGCCAATCCCCCTCGCGCTGCGCGCTCGATTTTCGAATGCAAGCAATTATAACGTTTGAAAATAACCGTGTGTTGAAGCCTCTGTGTATTCACTTGCACATCTGATGAAATCCTACATTTCCGATTATACGACATAGTAAGTGCCCCGCTTACTTCGCTGCGCAGATAGTTTATATTATTTTAGCAATAAAAGATAGATGTAAAATAAATAAATTAGAAAATATTTAACAACAAATTAAAGCAAAGTATTTAATATTCTCTTTTCCACGCCACCATTGAGGTAGAGAATCAGGTGCGTAATTTTTTATAGTGGTTTCCCCAGTAGGCCTTATCCACTTGTTGAATTTAATTTGCAATTATTAACAACTGTTAAGAGCTTCTTGATAAACGACATTGGTTGTTTTTCCGTCAGGTGCTAATACAACTAAACTTTTTGGTGAACTGACTCTTGAGCAGGCTACATAGAATTGGCCATGAGAGAAGCAATCGTGTCTTAAGTCTAGTCCGGCTAATTTGAGAGTTTGTCCCTGTGATTTATTGATTGTTAGGGCAAAGCAAACTTTTAAAGGAAATTGCAATCTTTTAAATTGAAATGGCAATTCAGAGTCAGAAGGTATTAATGGAATTCTCGGTATAAAAACCGTTTCCCCTATACCACTGCCAGTAAAGACCATTGCTTCGACAACATTCTTATGAAGGGCTTTAACTTGCAATCTTGTACCATTGCACAGTTTTGGCGGCTTCAAGTTGCGAATCAACATTACAGGTGAACCAATCTTTAAAGTTAATTTATGTTGAGGCAGGCCAGCCGGATTTAATGAATTAAGAAACTCGACGGGGTAATGAACTGCATCTTCGACTTCAGTCACAGAATCAATAGAGTTATATATCATCTCTTCACTTTGAAATGATTTTAATAAAAACTCGTTTATTTCCAATGCATTGTCATTTCTCGCAGTCAAAATAGCACGTTATGAAAACCATTCGAGTGATTTTTCAGAGATATTTGTAATATCCGGAAATATTTTGAGAGTTAGTTCTTCAATACTTTTCACAACATGACACAAAGTTGATGGTAAAGTTATTTTGCCATCATGGGTTGGAAATAATCCATTTCCTATTTTAAGAAGCATTTCTGCAAATTCACCAGCTATGCTATCACCTCTTAAGTGCACTCGCATATTTTTTGTTAATGCAATTTTCTGTATTTTGGGCCACACAATTGAAGACTTTAAGCACGCATTTATTTCATCAGCTCTTGTTCCTCTGGGGATCACTGGAAGAGTTTGTCGAAAATCACCAGCTAAGAGAACAGTTATGCCACCCATTAGGTATTCACTATCTCGAATGTCTTTCAAAGATCGATCTACAGCTTCAAAAGCACCTTTATGGGCCATAGTACACTCCATCCCAAACAATGAGCTTGCAATCTTTGAGCACAGCAGCCATATTAGATTGCTTTGAAATTGAGCAATGTGGTGTTTCTAAATGAAACAAATTAAATGGAATCTTTAGAGTAGAATGCGCTGTGCGACCACCATTTAGTAAAGTGGCTGCGATACCGGAAGAAGCAACGGCCAATGCAATGTTTTTACTTTGCCGTACCTTTGCCAATAATAAATTTAAAAGAAACGTTTTACCTGTTCCACCAGGTGCATCTAAAAAATAGATTTCTCCTTTTTCTGCTTCAACGCTATGCAGTAACTTTTCGTATACTTGTTTTTGCTCAGCAGTAAGGAGTAGCTCATTATTAACAACAAAATTATCGAAATTTTCATAATTTGTTTCTCTATGATATTCATTATTTTGAACAATTTCCTCGGATCTGATTGGTAGTGGAAGTCCATAGTTAGTCAAGTTTTGACCACCAATAGACAGTACTATATCTTCAATGTACAAAAGACATTTATTAAATACATTATTCAGAATACTTTGATCAATATTTCTGTCTTGTGAAATATGAAAGACTCTTAAAATATCTTCTGAAAAACTCTCTTTATAAATATTCCAAAGTTTAAGAGCATCCGAAATTTGACAAAATTCTAACATTATTGCAAAAAGTTCCCCCAGTTTTGTAGGATTTTGACATATGACAGCTTCGGCTATAGTTGAATCCCAGTGCTTATCATCTTCTAGTAATCCTAGAGCTTTACACGCCAATTGAAATGAGGCGTATGCTATACCATTAACGGTTTTTAAATTTGAAAATGAAGTTGGCCCTCTTACAAAATGTAGTAAAAGTCTTAAATAAAAACATTCTGTATTATTGGCATGAATAGTGTAAACTCTTCCCTAAGCTGAATCTCTTTTAACTCCAAGAAAATTTGGCACATCATGCCCTCGTTTTCTTCTTTGAAATTCTTTAGTGTTCCATGTAAAATACGATGGAACTTCACAATATAGAAGCGTTCTTGCAAACTCATCACGTGTGCATAGCTCAAAGAAGGCTAGCAAAGTGGTTTTGGGTGTAATGCTTAATCTGTCAAGTAATTGTTGCGGATTATTGGGGTTAAAATATATCCGTTGACCATTTTCTAAATGAACAGCTCAGTGTGTAATAGCCGGAAAACGTTCATGTATAGGAAATGCAAAGATTCTCCATACCGCTTCTGAGCTACTTATATAACGGCCACTTTCGTACATATTAATTTCGTTACGTTGGTCTTCAAGAGTAAATGATGCTTGATCACTGCCCTTGTTAACATATTTACAAATGTATTTAATAGACTTCACAGAACTACAATACTCAACATTTATGTGAGCTTCAAATGTTCTCAAAAGTACACAGTTGTAAGGCACAACCCAACGATTATTTATGCAATTACCATTTATATTAATTGCATTACCACCATCTTCTATCGCTCTTCTACGATATAGAGGGTAACTATCTTTTCCAATCACAGTATCTTTAAGTAGTTGTCGAGGAAACCTTTTGGTACACTTTCCATTTTTCATGCATGGCGATTTATTATTAAATGCACCGCAAGGACCATGATTCATATTTGACTTAACAATGTTAAATAACAAAGGATCCTCATCTGCGTTTGGTATTTCGGCACAGATAATCTTATCGATTTTATCTGGTCTTATTTTATTTTCTAACCAATGTAAAATATGAATATGTGGTAAGCCCCGCTTTTGCCATTCCACAGAGTACATGAAACATTGCACGCTTCCAAACAAAGAAACTTTTATCAATAGTGACATTAAAGCTTTAACTTTTAAATGAAAAACTCGAGCTATAATATCGTGACGATCATGTGGCTTTTGACCCGGTATCAAAACACTTTTGATGTCATTCCATTGTGGATTGCAGGTGAATGTTATGAAAAGATCTGGTCGCCCATAATGGCGAACATATGTCATAGAATCTTGAGTCTTTTCATGCATATATCGTGCAGAGCTTGTAAAAGAAGATGGTAAAATTACCATCTGACCAAGTTGAGCTGCTTCAACATCTTGTTGGCCTATTGCATCTTGTAGATGTATATAGCTATCTGCTCTGAGTTTCGCTTGATTGTAGCGAATATAATTTAACCTTTCTGTTTCAATTTTAGCATACATATCAACCAAAAATTGACTATAAAGGGAACGACAATAAATTAAATGATTTATCTCGGATTGACGAATCATTATTTTATAGCTGTAGAAGCTTAACGCAGATATCATTTCTTTGGATCCTCCCTTTTTAATAATGGATTCCATTGTGGTATATCCACTGAATAGCCATCTTCGCCATAAGGAAATAGCAAAGGGTACTGTAAGGCATCGTATGATCGATGCACCTCACTAATGCGATGTAATTTATTATTATGGCTTTCAATAATAATATCGCGCTTTGCAAATTGCTGACCAACAATAACTATAGCTACTTCGCTTAATAGAGGTGCATTGTAAAGCCCTTTGTGTGCACCAGCGGGTGTTCGATCAGCATGTATAACCAATTTATAATCTTTAGTACTTATTGGTATTTTATTGAGAGCCATTTTTAGATCTTTTACATAACGATTATGATGATGAAACATACATTGAAGATCCTTTACTACGCTTAAATCAACATTTGGAATATTTTTGCAACGTAGTTGAGCTTCCTTTTCATCATCACCAACAAAATAAATTTGAATAAACTGCATTTCTTCATTTGGCAAAGGTCGGACACTACCAATTAAGTGATACACTTGTCCTTGGACTTTAAAGGTTGACCAACTTTCATTTATAATTTTTGTACTACCAAAAGAAGTCATTTGAAAGCAGCTGTTATACTTCAATGAAATGTGAAAGCTTAACTTTTCCTGCCTTGCAACAGATACACAGAGGCTCATTTTTCCACTTTAAAGCATTACAATGTTTGCATATCAAATTCATACTACAAAGTTGAGTAATTATACTCGATACCGAAGGTAAAGAGTATATTGGTTTTGTGCAATGTCCGTCATGGTGTCTGTCCGTCTGTCCGTCCGTATGTGTGCAAGCTTTTTCCACACCCTTCAAGCTAGGGACTTGAAACTTTCCAATTCTCTTTATCTATGGGATAGTATATTAAAGTGTCAAGATTGGGGTGCTGGCAAATCGATAAATTCGATAACTCAAAAACGATAAATCCGCATATTTCACACACCCTTACAGCTAGAACTACCAAATTTGGTAAGAAGATAGCTACTAGCATTCCCCAAAAAACTGCATCAAAAATTTTTGAGCCACGCCCCCCCATTCCGCCCCCAGACCCCCCGCATTTTAAAGTCAAAAAAGCCTATATCTCCCACAGTTTTTGAGCTAGAGCCACCAAATTTGGTGCCAATTTAGCTGATGATGACCCCCCAAAAACTGCACCAAAAGTTTGGATGCCACGCCCACCAATACCGCCCTAGCCGCCCCCAGATGCCCCAACGCTTCTTAAAAAACGGGAATGCGTGTATCTTCCAGAGTAGTGGAGCTAGAGCCACCAAATTTGGTAGGAAGATAGCTGGTAACGACCCCAAAAGAACTGCATCAAAGTTTTGGAGCCACGCCCACCCATCCTGCCCCCAGCCCCCCCGCATTTAGAAATCAGAAAAGCCTATATCTCCCACAGTTTTTTAGCTAGAGTCACCAAACTTGGTGCCAAGATAGATGATGATGACCCCCCAAAAACTGCATTAAAAGTTTGGATGCCACGCCCACCAATACCGCCCTAGCCACCCCCATCTGCCCCAACGCTTCGTCAAAAACGGGAATGCGTGTATATTCCAGAGTAGTGGAGCTAGAGCCACCAAATTTGGTAGGAAGATAGCTGGCAACGACCCCCAACAATCTGCATCAAATTTTTGGAGCCTAGCCCATCCGTTCCGCCCCCCTTTCCCCACCTTATACAAACTTTGAGCTAGAGTCACCAAATTTGGTATGAAGGTAGCATTTGACATTCCACAAGGATCTGCAGCAAAAATTTTGATGCCACGCCCAACCATACCGCCCCCAGCCCCATAGCCCCCCTCTCCCCACCTTATACAAACTTTGAGCTAGAGTCAACAAATTTGGTATCAAGGTAGCATTTGACATTCCACAAGGATCTGCAGCAAAAATTTGGATGCCACGCCCAACCATACCTTCCCCAGCCCCCCTTTCCCCACTTTATACAAACTTCGAGCTAGAGTCACCAAATTTGGTATTAAGAGAGCAATTGACATCCCACATGGATCGGCAGCAAAAATTTGAATGCCACGCCCACCCATACCGCCCCAAGCCACATAGCCCCCCTTTCACCACCTTTTACATGCTGCGAACGAGAGTCACCAAATTTGGTATGAAGGTAGCATTTGACATTCCACAAGGATCTGCAGCAAAAATTTGGATGCCACGCCCAACCATACCGCCCCCAGCCCCATAGCCCCCTTTCCCCACTTTATACAAACTTTGAGCTAGAGTCAACAAATTTGGTATCAAGGCATTATTTGACATTCCACAAGGATCTGCAGCAAAAATTTGGATGCCACGCCCAACCATACCGCCCCCAGCCCCCATTTCCCCACTTTATACAAACTTTGAGCTAGAGTCACCAAATTTGGTATGAAGGTAGCATTTGACATTCCCCAAGGATCTGCAGCAAAAATTTGGATGCCATGCCCAACCATACCGCCCCCAGCCCCCCTTTCCCCACTTTATACAAACTTTGAGCTAGAGTCACCAAATTTGTTATGAAGATAGCAATTGACATTCCACAAAGATCTGCATCAAAAATTTGGATGATATTCCACCCATACCGCCCCCAGCCCCCCTTTCCCCACTTTATACAAACTTTGAGCTAGAGTCACCAAATTTGGTATGAAGATAGCAATTGACATCCCACATGGATGGGCATCAAAATTTTTAATACTGGTATCGAGTATACCGCAGTCGGTTGCGTCCGACTGCAACGTTTCCACTTGTTTTATCTGACTTATTAGCTATTTCAAAATCATAGTTTAGGCCAGACTGGCTTTAACACTCCATGCACGCAAACGCCTTTCTTGACGTGCATTAGGATTATTAGCCTGATGTCGTCTTAGCTTGAGGATCATCAGCCTGATGTCTTCTCTTTGCAGCTTTATGAGCTTCTGGATTATTAACCTGATATCTTTTTGATGCTTCTATGTGCTTACCCTTATTTTTTTTCAAGATATTTTTCAACTAAATGTTTTCGTACCGTTTGTGTTGTTTTGTCGGTGAACCGACTTGACGTATCGGTATCTTGAGTTAATACTTCCTCTAAAGGAATATAAACATCAAAATGTCCATTCATTAATTCGCCGGTAAAACGCAATTATTTCACAGGATGCATATCATTTCCTAATGATAGATATAAGTTTCCATTTAGAAAAACTTGAAAATTTACAGCATAAATTTCTGCTGCTGCTTGAAGCTCACATGCAGTACCATAAGTATATGAGTATGACATAGCGCACTCATATTGTTCAGAAGAGCTATAACACTCTCCATTTAAGTTTATGCTGAAGCAAGCCAAAGTTTGCCAGTTGGTAACGACATGGGTTACAATATGTTGGCGTATGGTGCCATGGAAGCCTTGCCTACCATATAAAAGGTAGGAAATAGATCTAAAAAGGCAGGCTCCATCACCAAATATGCGAACAACTGAATGCGGCACCAAAACACAACTTATATCTAAAGTTTCAATAGACATCTTTTAATTTGGCTGTGAGACAATTGACTTCACTGTAAAACGATTGTTACAACGTTACAGTGTCTATAGGTAAGTATAAAATTCAATAAAATTGAATATGCCAACTTATATTATTTTAATAGAATATTCAGACTGCTTAGTTTTATTTGATTTTTAAATGCACTTAAGCAGCGTCTATATAACTATTATATAATATGCAAAATAGAAGACAACTATATATAATGTTGCTTCAATTATTAAGTCTAAAATCGACTTATTATTTTTGTTTAAAAAAAAAAACAACAAAACAAATTAACAACTTAATTTAAAGTAAGTATTATAAATAAATAAATACTTCAAAATAAGTCAAAAATTGACTTCACTGAACAACGTTACAGCGTCTATACAAAGTATAGAGTTCAATAAAATTGAATATACCAACTTATATTATTTTAAAAGAATATTCAGACTGCTTAGTTTTATTTGATTTTTAAATGCGCTTAAGAAGCGTCTATATAACTATTATATAATATGCAAAATAGAAGACAACTATATATAATGTTGCTTCAATTATTGAGTCTAAAATCGACTTATTTTTCTTGTGTTTAAAAAACCACAAAAGAAATTAAAATACGTTGATCGTTAATGTTTTAAATTAAATATTTTTTATAACTTATCATTAAAATACGTATTTTATATGAATTGTGTATAAATAATACGAAAATCAGAAAAATAAATAACTCACTGAACAAAAAAGTAACTTTCGATGTTATCCTTTAATACAAACTATATTTAAAAATGAACTGAAACGAAACGTTACTTTCTATCTTCAAAATAAATATAAACTAAAATGCATAACCAATTCCCTAACCATTGTATGTAACAACATAAAGTGGGAAAGAGTATTACAGTTATTCCTCTACACAACACACACCGAGATCTTATATACAACGCTTGTACTTAAGAGCTAGGTGTAGGTGGTACAAATTAGGCAATGTCATTCCCTTTAATGCAAACTCTTATTTATGCTTAACTTAGCTTAGTGAGTGCGGAGGAGGAAGGGATATTAGGATTTATGTTTGACATGCAGAGCGTGCACACAAAGAGCATTTAAAAACAAACAGCTGATAGAGAAATGTCGAAATAACGGAGTCGCGAATTTTTTTTTTTCGCAAAGTGTGCGAAGTGCGAGACAAAGATTAGTTGTACCGCACTTTGCATTGCATTCGCTTGCTGCCGTTTATGATGCTTTTGCTCCTGCTGCTGCTGCGGCTGCTTAGTAAAAAAGGGTGGTATATACTTAATTGACTTATTAATTAATAAATGCAATACATAAAAATGTATTATTCATAATACATATTACCTTTATTATTGGCATTAAATAATTGATAAAAACAATCTGTATAAAAATAAAATTATTTTGTTAATTAAATACCGAAAACAAATTGTTAGCAACGGCTATTTATGAAATTTTAAAACATACGGTATTAAAATTTTGTGCTTTGTATTTCGAAGCAACTTGCAAGTGTTTAGCTTGTATTTTCTTTGCATTTGCCTATTCTCGATGTGTACACAGAACGCTATTGCTTGGCGAATGACCATTTGATCTACAGACCAGAGGGTATATTGCTTTTGTGCAAATGTATGTAACAGGTAGATGGAAGTATTTCTGACCAAATTATATATAGGTATTCTTGTTCATTATCATTAGGCGAGTCGATTTGCCATATATGAACAAATAATGTTAAAGGATTAGTGTATCTCTTAGTCAACATTATTGCAAATTCTGGGCATCAAAAATCATATATGTCAAAAATCTTTCAGAAAGAAATGTGTTTAACGCACACGCATACAATACTAATGCATATTTACAAAATTGGCGGCCCCGGCAGAAGTATAAACGTATACTAATAATAATGTATTTTTTAAAGACGCTTGCTCTCCGCCTCCTGACCCACAAACAGACAATCCAAAAATATTAATTTTGCTAACAAACAGGCAAAACAGACAAAAATGTAACTATTTGAAACTTGACTTTAACAGGCACGCAGCAATTGCCTGCTGGCAACCATGCAACGTTATTCCTCTTTGCTATCGGCATATTGCTTTGCGCTTTGCAAAAATATGCCTGTGTTTTCGCAAACACACTGGTTTGTTTATAGCCAATCGCACCCGCATTAGAATTCAGCAAGCAGTTTTCGTAAAGAGAGCGATGTCACGTCTATAGTACAGAAACATAGGAAACCAATTTCGTATGTGCATAAGCCGAAAGCGATAGACAAAAACCGCAAGAACAAATTTTTTGCATTCACAGTTATTTTTATACCCTAAAATAGGTAAAAAGGGGTATATTTTTTTGTGCTAAAGTATGTAACAGGCAGAAGGTAGCATCTCCGACCCCATAAAGTATATAAATTCTTGATCAGCATCAACAACCTAGTGGATATAGCCATGTCCGTCTGCCTGTCCGTCCTTCCGTTCAACACACATATGTCGATGAACACATCTGTATGTGCATTAGAAAACCAACTAAAGTTACAAAAGCCAACTCAAAAGTTATAATCGCATCGATGCAAACACACTCACACACACATAAATACAAACGTACTTAAGTGTGCGCGCCTTGCTTGTACAAAATTCATACAAAGACCAAATGTACATAACGATAACGAAAAGGTAGTTCTCGTTCCAACAAAAGAAAATAAACTATGATAATTAAGGGTAATAAATAATAAAAAATTTATTTTTCAGAAATTTTTAAAGTTTTTTGCACCTCCTCTTGGCATTTTTTTTTTCAAGCTCTGATTTCATTGCTTGAAACGCTTTTTGTTTTGAATTTCTATAATCTTTTGTTTTTTAATAATAAAATTTAATTTTTTATTCAATTGAAAAATATTGTTATGCAACGATTTCAAATTTTGGTGGCGCATCTTGACATGATTTTGTTTTGGCTGGCGCTGCTGCTGTTGCTGGGGCTGCTGCTGCTGCTGTGGCTGGAACTGCTGTGGCTGGAAAATCTGTTGCTGCTGATGCTGAAGCGGTGGCAAAAAATATTGCTGGTGTGGCACCGGAACCCAATAATTATAACCATTCATGGTCAGTCACTTTTGGAAATGAAATAAGCCAATATGAAAATGGCACACTGAAGTAAAAATTTAAAAATTCTCTGAGAGCTGAAAGTTATTTCTGTGAATTGATCTCATCTACAGAAAACAATAATATCACATATTCATGCGCTTAAACCAGTCGCACAAAGAGCATTTAACGTGAAATCGCTCTCTTAAGTTCTGCTTGCTGAGATCGAATGCGGCGAAGACATTGTAAACAAGCAGCGGTGGATAGAGAAATTACGAAATAGCGGACTCGCGATTTTTTTTTCGCAAAGTGAGCGAAGTGCGAGACAAAGATTAGTTGTACCGCAAATTGCATTGCATTCGCTTGCTGCCGTTTATGATGCTTTTGCTCCTGCTGTTGCTGCGGCTGCTTAGTAAAAAAGGGTGGTATATACTTAATTGACTTATTAATTAATAAATGCATTATATAAAAATGTATTATTCATAATACATATTACCTTTATTATTGGCATTAAATAATTGATAAAAACAATCTGTATAAAAATAAAATTATTTTGTTAATTAAATACCGAAAACAAATTGTTAGCAATGGCTATTTATGAAATTTTAAAACATAGGGTATTAAAATTTTGTGCTTTGTATTTCGAAGCAACTTGCAAGTGTTTAGCTTGTATTTTCTTTGCATTTGCCTATTCTCGATGTGTACACAGAACGATATTGCTTGGCGAATGACCATTTGATCTACAGACCAGAGGGTATATTGCTTTTGTGCAAATGTATGTAACAGGTAGATGGAAGTATTTCTGACCCAATTATATGTACATATGTATATATTATATGTATATGCGGGAAGTTCAGTCAATCAATATTGTAAGATTTTATTTGCAATGCATGCTACTGCTGCTGATGTAGATTACATTTTCTTAAGTTTCTATTTGTTAGTGTGTTTGTTTTTGCACGGTATATATTTGGTGAACATTTTTTTGCTTTCTTTTAGCTTGCTTCAGAAGTCAACAATGTATGCATGCATTTACAATGTATGCGCGCGCTCTGCAAGTCTAACAAAGAGCGTTGTAACTCTACCTTCTTCGCACGCACTGAATTAACGCAAAACATATCTAAGAGGCTGCAGCTAAGTGAATTGCATATTGCCTTTAGCTTTAATTTAGTGTGTGCGGAGGAGTAAGGGTTATTAAACTTTATGATTGACATGCAAAGCGCGCACATAAAATAGAGAGTGAACGTAAATGAGCAACATCAAAGAAACATGATCGGAGCGAGATTTGTAATTAGCTGATTATCTTAAGAGCAACACGCGCACTTATGTCAACGCCCTATGCTTGTTCGCAATTGCATATCAATAACATATTAATAATGTTAGTTAGTTTTGTCTAAGTTATATAAGCAGCAAGTAGGCAAATCCACCCCCATAAAAAATTATGGTGTGGGTAAGTTTTCTTGACGAACCAAGTTTTGTTTTGTTGTTTTTGTTTTTTTAAATCAATAACACCAACAAAAAGTAGCAGTGCGGGCCCAACAACAACAACAACAACAACAAACGCTTCTTGCAAGTGTACGAACCTTTTTTTTATGACACTTTGCTTGCGGGACTCAAAGGCGTCATTGCCCATTGTTTTGTTTTTGTATTCTCGCTCGCGATCGAGCTCTCAGCTTGTGGGACACTCAGGCGACAGCAGTGGAATGGGTAATTGTTGTAATTATTTTATTATCTTAAGAGCAACACGCGCACTTATGTGAACGCCCTATGCTTGTTCGAAATTGCATATCAATAACATATTAATAATGTTAGTTAGTTTTGTCTAAGTTATATAAGCAGCAAGTAGGCAAATCCACCCCCATAAAATATTCTGGTGTGGGTAATTTTTTTAGACGCATCAAGTTTTGTTATGTTGTTTTTGTTTTTTTAAATCAATCACACCAACAAAAAGTAGCAGTGCGGGCCCAACAACAACAACAACAACAAACGCTTCTTGCAAGTGTACGAACCTTTTTTTTATGACACTTTGCTTGCGGGACTCAAAGGCGTCATTGCCCATTGTTTTGTTTTTGTATTCTCGCTCGCGATCGAGCTCTCGGCTTGTCCGACAATCTGGCGACAGTAGTGGAATGGGTAATTGTTGTAATTGTAATTTGATTTTTAAAATGGGTAAAAAGTGCTCCAAATCGTATGGGAGGTACTTGAAGGAGTTGTCCAAATAAAAATTCCTTTCTTAGTGCTCACTTTCAACCTGCATAAAATATTGTGTGAAAATTTCAGCCTTGTAGCTCTTTTCGTTTAGGCTGTGGCAATGTCAACAATCACTTAGGACAAACTCTTTTATATATAGAGATGACTATGTGAATGTATGTGAAACATTGGCCGACCCTTTATTTTAGTTCTTGGTTTATTTTCTTTCATTCTTTATTTTCTTATGTTCCGAGTTTTCGGCAAATGAAATCGACACATGCTCAACTAAATACACTTTCGCAGTTTGTGCGCATCGCTGCATAATCGTATGGTAGTTGCGATGGCAAAATTGCTGAAAATGGTCATAGAGCTGAAAACATGAAAGAGTATATATGACCAGCAATGCAAAACTGATATTCGGCTGCTTATTTTACTAGACGCTTGTTTATATTGCTGTTCGCCTGATACTGCAAAAGGTCGATCAGCACAAAATATGATATTTGGCTGCCTTGGAAGTTTGCTTTTTAGGTTTTTGTAGGCAAAATACAAATTCTGCACCAAATTGAATTGAATTAGAGAAAGGTCAATGAATGCCATGGCAAATGCTAAGCATACAATATAAATATATATGAATGTGGGTATAATGCATAGCTTCACTAAGCAACGTCGCAAAAATGATAAAAAATGATAATACGTCTGACGTAGACACGCTCATATGTTTATAGGAGGAAAAGAAGGGCGAGCAGCAAGCGAAGAAGCGACTGCGCTTTGCAAAATCGCTCTCTATGGGCATATACTCAGAGCATGGCTGGCTGGCTGTGCTATGAGAAAACAAAAGCGTATAACAGTCGCCAAGCTGAGTGACTTGATATACTCAGGCACGAAATGCGCTGGCAGAGAAAAAAGCAGCAGCAGCGCTTTGTGAGAGAGGTGTCGCCACGATTGCCTATTCCAACTGGCAGTCAGAATTTGGCCTCATGACGACTCTATATAAGTTCTATTCTTGTTGGTTGACACCTTAATCTCTTTTACAGATAAGTTTACCAACTCAAGGCTGTATTTTTAAAATTTCTTCCAAGCTCGGATGACCTGGGGCATTGTTTAACAACAAAAGTATTTTAAGGTGTAAATTCTTATTTTTTAAATATTTTCAACTTCAGGAACAAAACCATTCAGGAACCAGTCTTTAAATAATTCTGCAGTTACCCAAGCTTTGGAATTTGCCTTCCAGTAAACGGGTAATTTGCTCTTGTCTATCCCTTTAAAAGCACGGGGATTCAATGACTTACACACAAGCATTGGCTTTACTTGCAAGTCGCCTGATGCATTAATACAAAGCAAAAGTGTAAAGCGATCTTTTTCTTTCTTTGATAAAAAGTTCGACTTGGCATTTTTTTCTAGCAAAGTCCAGTTTCATCCGTATTGACAACTTGGTCAGGCAAGAATTCCTCTTCTTTAATGAACCCCCGAATTTCTTCTGAGTATGTGGTAGCAGCTCCATTATCGGCCGATGCCGCTTCGCCTTTAAATTTGATGCTATGAATGGAGAATCGTTTTTTTTTAATTTCTCGAACCATCCATTACTTACAGTTCATAAATACTGAGTATCTTTTCCGATCCTGATCCGCTGGCTTAAAGGGATACTTTTTTTGTAGCTATCATCAATCAAAATGCTAAGTGCTCTTTCCATTTTCTCCAAAATGGGTGCACGTGCTCTACTGGTAAATTTTGTAGATATAGATGACCCAATCTTTCCTGCACGTCGTATTTCTTTTTAATTTTCTTTGATAGTGCGAACTGTTGCCTCATTCAAATCAAGGCTTCTTGCAATTTCCGTGGTAGTTTGCCCATTGTCTAATCGGTTAAGAATTTGTATTTTTGTTTCTATGAAAATGACTTTTCGTTTTAAAGGAGCTCTGTTCCTTCTTTCTGCCATTGTAAAAGCTGAAATTTATTTATTTATTTTTTGATTTAATCAAGCTGTACCACCTTTTTACTTACCACAAAATCTTTGATTTTTTATTTGCGCGTCTGCAAAGCTCAAGATTTTTTCACTAACTAGAACACTCTTACAGCTCAAATGTGGGATTCCGCTATTTTACAAGCTCCCGTGCGTGTATGTGGTAGACAAATGTAGCATAAATGTATGTCCTACCTTACGGATTTGTATGGGCTAGTTGCATATATAAACTAGCCCACTACTTTCCCACGTAGGCTAACACTGTACTAGTCTGTGTAGATGCAGCGAGGGAAAACACTTTTTAAAATTATCATTGAGCATTTGTGTGTAAACTGTCTATTCCACGTGGACCAGTTCATGGATGCGTCAAAATGGATGCAAACGTGGATGCGGAACAAAAACGTAAATTTTACGAATCATGAAAAACGAACACAATTTGGCGCCTCGTTGATGTTCGTTGCAGTGGCAAAAAAACGAACGAGTGAAAAGCAATTTACACATTTTTCAATTTACAATATAACTTACTGCTTATGAAAAATGTTTGGCAACAGCGCAAAGGCTAAGGCATCTGCTTAGTGAACGAGAGTTCCAGGTTCGAATCCCGTCGTAGACCATCATATTTCATAATCGGTAAGCTTATTTGTATTCTATTTCTTCTAACACTTGCATAATTTAAATTTAAATTACATTTAAGTAATATTTATAACAATAGCTAATTTAACGTTTATATGATGGGCTACGTGGGCGTCTTTTTACCCCAGATTCTTATAATACTAGTCCATTTGGTCTGTTTTTTGACTAGTCCTGATGGCCTGTTTTAAAGACTAGTCCACGTGGCCAGTTTTATAGACTTGTCCACGTGGCTGCAGAGGCGGCCGATACGTCCACTCCAATGACATCCCCGTGTTAAATGGAATAGTGAAAAAAACATTGAAATGGCATAGGCGTGGACTAGTAGTAACCCATGTGGACTAGTCCAAACACTATGTTTGTCCTAGTCAACGTGACTGCAGGGTTACGGGACTTGCACTAACACCATTGCATCCAGAATTTGAATTCATAAAGTAGATAGAAAGATCATGTATGTACGTGTTTGTTAGCTGTTAGCTGCGTAAAACGAGTTAACTCGTCCAAGCAAAAACTCACTTTGAAAAGTAAAAAAATTTCGAAGAGGACTAAAAAGGGAGCAAATTTGTAACCGTGTACGACCGAGTTCGTGCTAAAAGAGTCCGTGTTAAGCGAGGGCCAAGTGTACAGTGAATTTTAAATAAAACCATAAAGGAGGGTTTAAGGAAGGTTAACAATGTCAGCTTAGCTTGGATTGAAGCTTTTAAAAATCTGAAATGTACGCTGATAGTTTACAATGTCAGCGTGAACAATGCAATCAGCTGATTCGAACTCAGCTAACACATGTGCAATGGCGCAAAAATTTAAGATTTTTTTTTTCATTTAAGAATGTAATATTACCAAATAAATATTAAAAAGTGAATTCTATTATCATTTACCTCACTTTTGAGCAAAATAGAGCAAAAACCTTGGAGCTTTCAAGCACTTGTTGCTAATTTCGAATCTGGTGCCGATGAACTAGTGAGATGGTTCTGAGGTGGGCAAGCTGAGGCCACCGGACGGGTCGCAGGTTGCGGATAGCGCAAGGCCTCTAGTAAAGGTTAGCTGCGAATAGTGACTTGTCGTGAATAAGCAGTCCCGGACAACAGCGGGTACCACACCGTATGCGGGACCGACAAGGAGCTTGTCTGACCGCCTTCTTAACATAGTCTTACATACACCCTTCTCCTACACATGTTTTCCTACCCAATTCCTACCCCCCACATCTCACAACGGGCATTGGTGACGTCCTGGGGCAAGGGTGCCATTTCACTCCCGAAGCCAGAGTGTTACGTGATCCGTGCTCATTGGCTGGTTTGCAGTCGAGGGCAACCGACTGTATTTGAACGGAGCCTCACCGATACCTGGCCGCCTCGGTGAGTATACCTGGCCCCGGGGTGTTAGTGGGGGCTATGACACGCCGGTACTACTTTCCCCTACACTCGTGGGATTTATATGGACAATTAAAAATTTTTGAAAATCATGTGGGGCTTAACCGCAACCCAAACAGCAGAGCGGATGGAAGAGGTGGCTCTAGACAAAGGCGGCAAGCTGACGCCGCGCGGGGGCCAGGCCCTCAAAAGCACGGCCAAGCAGGCCGCTACACGGATGGATGTAGGGGGTGGGTCTGCAGTGCCTGGCACTGCGCCGGCGGCTGCCTTGCGGGCTAACGTAGCAAGCGGGTGAGACGCCGATACACCCTCTTCTGTTCCACCCGGCACCGGTTCAGCCTGGCGGCTCTGGCGACCCGCTTAGGCAAGGCCTCAGCGGAGCCGGTCGCAAATGGTACCTCCGGTACCTCGAGCGTGGCGTGAAGCCGGAAGAGGCTCGCAAGAGAGCGCTGGAGCATCGGGCCCCGACCGCATCTCCAGTTGGGCGTATCGACGGCCAGGCCGTGGCGGGGAAGAAGCGACCCCTTCAACACACGTCGCCTACTGACCTCCCCATAGATCCTAAGAGGCCGAAAAGTAGAGGTAACGCAACTCCGGAGGGCCAAGGTACCTCAAGCGGTTCGAAGCGACCGAAGACGGCCACGTATGCCAGTGTAGCTAAGGGCACTAACCTTGCTATAGTGGCTCGTGAATTCCCGAGGAAGCGGCTGACCAAGGAGGAGTTGTCGGCGGTGGAGTCAGCCCTGGTAGAGGAGATAAGAAAGGGCTGGACCGCCAGCCTCAACTTTAATGGCATCCTATTCCGGGATAGTCTGGTCCTAGTGGACTGTCTGGACGAGAATGCCAGGAAGTGGCTGGAGCTGAAAGTGCCCAGCATCAGTGCCGCAGTGGGTGTGGAACTCCGCACATGCCCGCAAGGTGAGATACCGGAGTCAAACATCGTCACGGTGTACCTGCCACGCATGGCTGCTGAGACGGTGGAAAAATCACTTGGACTGCTCATTGAGCAGAATAAGGGTCTTCTCACCGAGACGTGGCGCATTCTCAGGCGCCTTGAAAGCAAGGGCGGAAAGGTGCTGACCTTTGGTTTGGAGGATGAAGCTCTGTCACTCCTCAGTAATAGGGGAATGATGGTGAGCTTCAGATTTGGTCAGCTGAGGTGCCGCCTGCACAAAAAGCAAGCTGCGACAACGATGGCTGTGAAGGTGCAAGCAGACGAAGTGCCTGGCACCTCTTCTGCTGCAGCACCCACCGATGAGGCAGCCGAAGCCGAAGCGATTGCAGCCTGGGAAGCCGAGTTGGACTCGGACTTGTCACGGCTACACTTGCGCAGCGAAGTAGGCTCTGGGAGCGAAGAGAAGCCGTCCGATGATGAGCAGACACCCACCGGGACGTTGTCAGAGGCATATCTGACGCTCTCGGAAGGGGAACGTGAGCTCTAAGGATGCTGGCCACCAGCGTGGCACAGATCAAGCTGCATCACGCGAGGACAGCTTTTGCTGTCATCAGCAGGTTGATCTCCAGGTCTGACCTGGGCTGGTGCTCATCCAGGAGCCATGGGTCGTCAGAGGTAGGATCTGCGGCCTTGACCAAGTAAGTTCGCAACTAGTTGTAGATATGAGGGAGACATCGCCAAGAGCATGCATCTTGGTCCGAAAGAACACTAGCTTTCTTTGTCTCTCCAAATTTCTCAGCAGGGATCTCGTAGCAGTGCTAATCACTGGCGTGTTCGGGAGTATGGTGGTGGCGTCAGCCTACTTCCCGGGAGATACTGCGGAAGCCCCCCCAACAGAGTAGTTCAGGATCTGGTGGCATACTGCAGCAGCCATAGACTCCCATTGCTGCTGGGATGCAACGCAAACGCGCATAGCGTAGCGTGGGGCAGCACGGACAACAACAGTAGAGGTGAGTGTTTGCTTGATTATCGTGTAGCTAATGACCTTATGGTGTTCAATATGGGGGCTGAACCCACTTTTATCACCAAAAATAGAGCCGAAGTACTTGATATTACTTTCGGCAATGGGAGAGCCTCTAGGCTTGTTTACAACTGGAGGGTCTCAACAGAACCGTCAATGTCGGATCACAGTATCATCCTCTTCGACATTAGTAGTAATTTCAGGATTAGTAAAGTCATCAGGAATCCCCGGCGGACTGACTGACCGCTCTACCAGTCACACCTGGGGTTAAATCTGAGCAGACTTAACCATAGTAGGAGGGTATCTTCTCAGGAAGAGCTAGATCAACTCTCGACAGAAGTTGGCGAGACGATTATGCATGCCTATCATGCAGATTGTCCAACCAACTGCATAGAGTCCAACAGGGACAACCCTTGGTGGAATAAAAAGCTTGGGATGCTTCGAGCAAAGGTCAGGAGGCTGTTTAATACAGCCAAAAAGAATAGTGACAGATGGGACTTATACAATAAGAAACTAACAGAATATAATAAAGAAATCAGGTACAGCAAACGTGCTCATTTCCGAAGATTTTGCTCCAACCTAGAGCAGGCCACACCTGCTGTGAGAGTCTTTAAGTCGATCTCGAACGGCAAAGTGTTGTCCGAACTCTGCTTAAAGAGGCCAGATGGTTCCTTCACGGAAAATGAAGTGGAAAAGGCAGAACTTCTCCTGCAAACTCACTTTCCACTTTGTAAAACCATCACCAACACTGACAGCTGTTACGAAACGGTTCCCATCAGGAGACCGGACTGGAGCCTGGCTGCAGCCATAGTAACAGAGCAAAGAATAAGATGGGCCTTTGGTACGCTTAGTCCTTACAAGGCCCCAGGTACGGACGGTATCCTCCCCGTCCATCTACAGAAGGGGATGGAACAGCTTATGGTGTTCCTCATTCGTATTTTCCGGAGTAGCCTAGCTATGGGCTACATACCTAGGGCATGCTAAAAACCCTTGAAAAGATAGTTGATAATCGCATCAGGATCTCTAACCTAGTGTCCAGTCCCCTGCATGATCACCAACATGCCTATAGACAAGGAAAGTCGACAGAATCGGCTCTCCTTGACCTAGAAAACAGTCTTCAATGCTCAGTGAAGGCCAAAGGCGTTGCTCTTTGTGCCTTCATGGACATATAGGGTGCTTTTGATAACACAGCACATGATGTTGTGGTTAGGGCGCTTCAGGGAAAAGTGGTTGAGCCAGGACTTACTCTCCGGCTAGGCAAGCTCCTTGACACTAGAATTGCGGAAGTCACTGTCAACAATTTGACGGTCAGGGCCCAAACCACCAGAGGTTGTCCACAGGGGAGTGTCCTATCACCTCTCCTCTGGAGTCTCGTGGTGGACGAGCTACTAGTCAAACTTACAGATAATGGATTTGAATGCCAGGGCTACGCTGTTGACATTACCATTGTCTGTAAAGGCAACTTCGAGAACACGCTATGTGATAGAATAACTCTGGGTCTTAAACTTTGCTTGGACTGGTGCAAAGACGTGGGGCTGAATATCAATTTAGCAAAAACTACAATTGTCGCCTTCACCAATCGTTACAAGTTAAAGTCCATAAGACCCATATCTATTGGGGGTACGGTAATCCCACTCTCTACGGAGATAAAGTATCTGGGAGTTATCTTGGACAAGAGACTTCTGTGGAGACAGCATATTGAGCACGCGGTACTCAAGGCTACAATAGCCCTAATGTGCTGTAGATCTCTCCCAGGGAAAAATTGGGGTGTGTCCCCTTAAATCCTTCTGTGGATGTACACAGCAATGGTGAGGCCCATAGTCAGCTACGGCGCTGTGGTATGGGCGGGACGTGTTGACCTGGATGTCACTAAACGGCAACTGGGAAAACTCCAGAGACTTGCCTGCACGTGCATCTTGGGCGCAATGCGTACGTGCCCATCTACATCAAACACAGTGCGAACAGGTCTATTATGAGAGTGGCAGGAGCGAACGCAATCACCTCTGTCACTAGCGCAACTGGCACACTGTTGGCCTTTCCGCAAGATGCGCCGATGGCCCTTTTTAGTTTCGAGAAGCTCTTTAAAACGGAGCTTAGCAATAAAGCAGAATGGACTAGTCTGTCTACCACCTATAATGTGAAACCACATGCTATTAGATGGTACACGGACGGATCATTAACAGATGAGGGTGCTGGAGCTGGAGTCTGCGGACCCCGACTCAAGTATCATGAGCCCCTGGGCAAATTCGCCAGCATTTTCCAAGCGGAAGTGCACGCGATTGAAAGATGTGCAACCTTCAACTTCGAGAGCGGATAAATTCATAGAGACATAGCCATTTTCTCCGACAGCCAGGCAGCGATCAAAGCACTTAGTGCTTATAAATACGTCTCCAAACTGGTTTGGCAATGTATTGAAGCACTCAACAGGTTGGGCAGTAATAACAAAGTCACCATCTATTGGGTACCGTGACATGCGGGTGTTCCCGGAAATGAGGTCGCTGATATTTTGGCCAGGAGAGGAGCTAGCACTCCTTTCCAGGGCCCTGAACCTTTCTGTGGGCTAGGACCAGGGTTTATCAGTCAGAGCAGTCGCATCGATCTGCTTAACGCATGTGAGGACGCTTGGCGGTTTTCACATGGGGCAAGACAGAGCAAGCGACTGCTAGTTAGTTACAACAAGAAGAGAACTGACGACTGTCTGAAGCTGAGCAAAGGATCTCTTCGGATAGTCACGGGCTTCTTAACTGGGCACTGCAGACTGCGCAAGCATCTGCATAATCTCAGGTTAGGGGAAGACAGTCTTTGCAGACTGTGTCTGGAGGGGAATGAGACTCCAGAGCACCTGCTTGAGGAGAGAATAAAATGCTATAACAAAGAAATAGACCTAGACCAAAAAGTTAATGAATTTAAATAAAAAAAAAATTACGTGAACTTTTTTTTGATTTGCCAACTTTTTCATTTTTCTCAGTGCACTGTTTCCTTCGTGCGCGAAAACAGTTTTCAATACAAGCAAAGATCAATAAAAGTATAGTTTTGTGAGTTTGCCGGTCGCTGTTGTAAGCCCTCCTTTACAAACATTTGACAAACATGGACATTTAGTTTGGAATATTTAGATAGGAATAATTAGCCTGGAAGAACTAGTTTGGAATTGATTTTATATTTTTTTCGCCGTGCATAGTGGTGAATTTTCATTATATATGTGAGCGGGATTATTGCTGCATTTTTATTTTCCATAGCTTGCAAATAACTGTTGACACCTTTTCGTTATCTGCAAATAAGTGTCGTTCACTCACACAATAAAAAAGACTCAGACAGAAACTGATTTTGTCGCGTCTGACTTAGCTCGCTCGCGCTCTGAGCAAGACAGTTATTTCTGTTTTCGTTTCGCTCAAGTCAAACACTGATCATTTGCTCGAGTTAAATGAAGCAAATTGTCTTTTAAGTATGTATGGTTAAACACGCGATTGTTGCGTTCTTCTTGTTTCCATTATAGTATAATGGCGTATACATTAAGCAGAAAATTTTAGAAATTTCAAAGGATTATGAAATAAAATTGATACAAATTATCAGGTAAAATTTGAATTACAGAAAATATATGTATGTTTTGAAATAATATTAAATTTATGCTTTATGCATAGCATCCGGCAACGGAAGAAATATGATAAAAGCAGTTCAAGTTTTAAACGATGCTACAGAGGAATCTCTTTTTAACGATGATACGCAAGGTGTAAGTGTTATTGATGAACTAGACACCATTTATTTGGCCAATATTCACCTAGTGAGATGTGCAGCACACATATAGATATAGAAACTGCAATTGCCATATTTTATGGGACCTTGAATTCGCTTTTGGATATTTGTGTTCCCCTCACTTGTTCTTCAAATGATAATGAACCAAATTGGTTTACGAGGGAACTGTCGAAATTGAAAAATGCGAAGACAAGATCATATAAAAATTTAAAAAATTGGAACTACTTTAGATTTATCTGCGTATTTAGTAGCAAAATCTAGTTTTCTTTCTGTTAACACATCTTGTTATAATAATTATCTTAATCGTTGTAGACTAAACTTTTCATGTGACCGTTTTATAAATTTGTTAACTCTAAACGTTAGACTTCTTGCTTGCCATCCTCAGTATACCTAGATGATACAAAAGCAAGTTCGGATCAGGCAGTAGCCGATCTATTTGCTGAGTATTTTCAATCAGTATACTCATCGAATTTATATAGTAGCAGTAATTCCAATCCTTTTCAAGTTCAAACTCCAAGTTGCATATATGTTCCAGTAATTACTGAGTCTACGCTCCTGAGTGAATTTAACTCTATCAAACCTGGCTACTTGCCTGGTCCTGATGGAGTGCCAGGTTGCATTCTTAGATACTGCGCGGATTCTCTTTGTACGCCCTTAAATAAATTATTTATCTGTTGATTCAACTTTGTTTCCTGATATATTAAAGGAATCTTTTATAATTCAACTCCATAAAATTTCTTCAAAGTCAAACGTTAAAATTGATTGGGGCATATCCAAGTTGTCTGCCATTCCAAAAGTCTTTGAAAAAATTATATGTTCTCAATTGCAACACGGATGTAGTGCAATTATATCGCCTTATCAACATGGTTTTGTTCGGCGTAGATCTACTAACACTAACCTTCTTTGATTCACTTCGCTTGTTATCAAAGGATTTCAGGAAAAAATGCAAACTGACGTTGTTTATGGTTTATTTATTCATGTTCGATTCTTAGTGCTACAGTATCGCTACTATAAATTGATGCACTAATCACTATAGGTTTACATTCATGAAGTCAGTTGTAGGTTATACATATAATTTTTAAGTACTAATTAGGCATTATTTATTTAATATATTTTTATTCAATTAATTTTTATATGGTTTCAATGTAAATTATAAGCTATCAAAATGTGCTTGTGTTTTAGTCTTAAATTGATGCGCGCTAGAGATGGATTTTAGATCTGACGGCAGGTTATTCCATAGCCAAACAGCGTAGATGTAAAATTGCCTATAAGAGCATGCTAGCTTGGTTCTTATACAAGTAAGGTTATAAACTCGGGTTGATGTGGCAAATTTAAGGTGGTCATACAAGTACTCGGGCTTTTTCAAGTAAACTACTATATGTAAGAAGAGTAGGACTCTAACATTTATTAAAGACGAACGGTCTAGGCCAAAAAGTTTCTTTGCATAGCTGGTTATATGGTCGCCTCTTTTCAGACCAAACACATAACGAGCTATGCTATTAAATGCAACTTTAATTTTGTTTTGGCTGCTTACTGCACACTTTGCAAATATCTCTATTCCATAAATAAGTAAAAGAATTGCAAGCGCCTTCGCTATCATGGACCTTATCTCAACAGTTAAATATTGTTGGGTTAAGGACAGTTGTCTAAGAACACAGTAGCATTTTTCCACAGCTTTATTTCTATGGTCATTCCATGATAGTGTCCTATTATATGTTATACCTAGGTTATCTGCTTTATCAACATATTACGATATTACCATTACGATACGCCCATTTAATAACACATAACAAATCATCATTACATTTATGAATAAATTCATTGATTAGACTAACAGGACGACTGAAATACATTTGGACATCGTCAGCATATAAGTGAACATTACAGTTTGACAAAACACTAGGCAGGTCATTAGTATATATTGTAAAGAGGAGGGGTCCTAAAATAGATCCTTGTGGGACACCACGAGAGACTGGCCAAATATCTGAAATTTTGTTTAAAGGCCTGTACGCATGAGCCCCGTACAGCTCCCGTACCGTATACATGAGTTTTACGGACCTTAACGAGCAGTGTTAAAAAATGCACATATTGTGGCGGTTGGTTGATAGCTTTTTCTAAATAAATCGCAAGTGCAACTGTGTTTTGTGCACTTGAATTCAAAATAATGATTCACTTCCAAAGCGCGCTACTTTTGTGATTGAGTACAACCAATAACTATATACTTATTGGTACAGCTAACGCTCTGCTGCTGGCGGTTGTTAAAAGAAAAAAAAGGCTGCAAAACCAAGAAGTATTTTAGCGAACCCATATTTGATGCGCAGAGCTGAGATTACCAAAGATTATGCTAATCATAACTGAAACCACTCAAAAGACTCAAAGATAATTCACCTTACTGATCTATTCCTTGTAATATATCACTGGCAATACAATCCAGTTTATATGTTATTTAAGTTGTATCTTATTAATAAATTAATATATTTTTATTCAATACTTCTTGCGCAGCATTGACTGCCAAAACAATATGTATGGCTCTATTGCAGCCTGAATTAGGCCAACTTTGTTAAAATTTTCCGAAACATGTATATGCCAGCTCTTGCCCGACAATTTCCAATTTCCTCTCACGCGCATTTAACAATTACGTTATTAAAGTGCAGCTTGCTCGGAATGCCCCACAAGACTGGCCGACGTTCCATAGCCTTTATTAGAGCATTTTTTTCCGAATCCCTATTACAATTTTCGAATCTACTTTTGTTTGCAAACATCTTGTTTCACTTTTAAGGCCTGTAAACAATTGCTGAACATTGATTCCATCAGTAACAACAGCACAGCTTTTATTTAACATTTTCATTGTTCAACACTAAGCTACTGCTTGTGACTAACAGAGCTGCATACCAGTGTTTCGAATTACGGTACGGGCGCTGTACGAGACTGTTTTTTTATATGAAGTTTCTACGGTACGGGCGATGTACTAGCATCTGCGTAGAGGCCTTAAGGCAACAACGGCTTGTCTTCGATTATATAAATATGAATCGAAGAACTATCGTTTTGTTCAGCCAGTGGTGGCTGATCAGGATTTGTTTCTGCCATTTTTATTATTATTGCAAACTAATTAAGTGGAGCGAGTCTCAGCGTGCGTGTTGAGTGTTTCACTATTGTAATTTTACTGAGCCTGTACGTCAGTTCTCTTCTTCTTCAACGTCGACAAGACCGTTATAGTCATCTCTTTCCCTCAACCTAACACTGAGCCACACTGACGACAGCATTTGCTGTCGTCCCACCATATTAGTGCTGTCCAACACCAAAAGCATCCCGCCTTTTATAGCACTGTAATACAAAAGAGACGCTTTCACAACATTCGTTTCCCACTTTATTTAACAAACTGCATTTTAATCCAATTTACAATTGTCTATTTTCTTAAATCAAAACTTAACATTTCTTGTCACTCTACTTAAAATTCTTTTTCATTTCAACATTCTTTTTTTCCTTTTTTTTTTCTTTTTTTTGTTCTTTTTCTTTGCTTAACCTCCGGGCCAGGTACCACCACGTAGCATCGACGTTCAACTTTTCAACACACCAGTGCCACACTGGTCTTACATCCCACTATTGCCACACTAGTCTCCACGGTATTTTTCACCCGTGCTATTCTCCACTAGTGCCACACTAGTCTCCACGGTCTTTTTCACCCGTGTTATTCTCCGCTAGTGCCACACTAGTCTCCACGGTCCTTTTCATCCGTGCTATTCTCCGCTAGTGCCACACTAGTCTCCACGGTTTTTTTCACCCGTTTCACCAATGCCATATTGGTCATCACAGTCTTCAACTGTTTCTTCACATGAACTCAATTCATCTCCGTCGATATCCAGCTCGCTTGGTACCTGCCCTTCTGGCATTCGTCTCAATCTCTCATGCGGATACCTGTACTGCCTCTTACTCGTCATAGACTTCAATTTGTATCGGTCACCGTCCAAAACTTCTGTCACCACAAAAGGTCCACGGAACTTTGGATCTAACTTAGTCTGTTGCCGTTCGCTATTTTTGAGTAAGACATAATCTCCCAAACGAAACTTGACCACTTTTGCTTTTCCCTTGTCATGTCTCAATTTATCATACTCTGCAGCAATTTTCATGTTCTTAACAGCTTCTGCTCTCTCTTTATCTAAATCATTCTCGTTCTCCTTGTCACATATAGGAACCAGACCCAACGGTCGTGAACACTTGCCTATTAATAGCTCCAGAGGACTTGATTTCGTAACCCGATTAACTGTACAATTCAATGATAACTGCACTTCTCCCAAAGCGTCCTGCCATGACCGATCACTAGATTCAACTACCGTCAACAGATTTTTTAGAGTACTCATCACCCTTTCAACTTGTCCATTGGCGCGACTAGCTTCTGTTGCTATTAAGTGAAGCTGTACTTTCTGAGAAGAACAGAACTCGACAAACTTCGCACCCGTAAAACATCTGCCCTGATCGGCCACTAAACGAGTAGGCACTCAAAATAAGGCAATTGAAGATTTTAAAGCTTCAATACAACTGCCAGCATCAAGCTTAAAAGTATGATACAAGTGAACATATTTAGTAAAGCCATCAATCTGTACTATTATGTACTCCTTGCGATAATTTTTGCCACTGAGCTTTCCAGTAATATCAATGTGCAATGTATGCCAGGGAATACTGACTTTGGGGATTGGATATAATTCGGCTTGAACTTTTCCCGACACTGATTTCGTCACTCTACAAGTTATGCAATTTACTACAAATTTGCGGACATACATCGACATTCCTTTGAACCAATAATGGTCATACACCTTATCGAGGGTCTTTTCCCAACCCAAGTGCAAAATGGACTCGTGAACCTGATTGATAATTGACCACCTAAATGCTCGAGGAATTACTGGCAGACAACGTGTTTTACAATATCTTTGAATTTTTCTATACAGCACATTTGCTCTCATTTCACAGGTTGCATCTAAATTATTAGAAAATTCACCATCATTCAATTTTGCAATGATACACACAATGTCCTGATCGCGCTGCTGTTCTGCTTGAATCCAACTTTCTGAAATGTTCATCAGCTCTACACGCTTCTCAACAACTTTGTTTTGTAATTGTTTACTGTTGCTGGACAAGGGGTTTCTTGACAGAAAATCGACATGAGCCATGCGCTTTCCTTCTCGATACTCTATATCAAAGTCAAATGACTGCAGAAATGCCCACCAACGATATAGCCTAGGTGATAGCTCAATTTTTGTTCTAGACGCCTTCAATGAATTACAATCGGTATAAAGAACAAACTTTCTACCATATAGATAGTGTCTAAACTGTTTAACCGAATTGACAACCGCAAGTGTTTCCAATTCATACGATGTGTACTTTGACTCACAAGGACTGGTAGTCTTACTATAATACTCCACCACACATGGTTTGTTTTCAATCCTGTGTAAAAGTATAGCACCATAGCCAACGGCACTTGCATCTGTGTGCAACTCTATAGGGTATTGTGGATCGAATATTACTAAAACTGGCTTGTTTGTGAGAATATTGACAATTTTTGTACGAATTGCTTCATGTTCCTTATTCCAAACAAAACTATTTTTCTCAGATGTAAGAGAATACAAAGATTTCATTAATTGAGAAAATCCGGGCACAAATTGACGAAAATACGAAGCCAACCCTATGAAATGCCTCAACGAGGTAACGGATTTGGGCGGTGGCAATGCACTTAGTGCCTCTATTTTACGCAAGTTAGGACGAATTTCACCAGCCTGTACTTGGAACCCTAAACATTGTTCGGTTTTTCTTAAGAAGGAACATTTTTCCACATTAAACGAAAAACCTGCCTCTGTCAAAACTTTCAATACGATTTCTAATCTCTCGAGTACATCTTTCTTAGTAGATGCTTTAATCATAATATCGTCCATGTAAACGATAACGTAAGAGTACGCTAGCTCGCCCAGCGCTTTCATTACGGATCTTTGAAAAACCGATGGAGCATTCTTTAAGCCAAATGACATTGCAAGAAACTCATATTGACCGTCTGGGGTCACAAAAGCCGTGTACTCAATGGAGTCACTATGTAATGGAACTTGATAGTATCCACACGCCATGTCTAAGCAAGTAAAGAATTTAGCTCCTCGCAATCTAGCTATCTGGTCGGATATCAAAGGTAATGGAAACTTATCAGCAACTGTGTTTCTGTTCAATTCACGATAATCTACACAAAGCCTTACAGACCCATTCTTCTTTTTCACCAATAATGCGGGACTAGCATAAAGTGAACTGCTAGCTCGTACAACATTATACTCGACTAGTTCTTTGACTTTTGCTCTTAGTAACTCTCTTTCACTGGGACTGAATCGATACGGACGCCTTTGAACAGTCTTGGTCGGCTCTGTTAAGCGGATACTCATTTCACCTGTACTTACTCGAGTAAGAGGAGTTCCACGAATAAACGAATTTGAATACTTTTCCAATAACTGTATTAGTTGATTTTTTTTCTTCACCATACAATTCAGTTTCTAAACTATCAAAGTTACATTCACTGTCAGTTTTAGCACAAACGTTAATTGTTTTGTCCTTTACTAATTTAAAACCTTTGTTTGACACTACAGCTGAATATCCCTGAGCCAAGATTTCACGCCCAATTACAATTTTGCTTTTGATATTATCATCTTGAACTATATGAAACATTATTTCAATACAATTCCCATCAATCATCACATTACTTAAAATCTGCATTGTGCTCACAATGCTAGCATTACCTATACCACTTAATGATACGACATTGTTAGTCCTTTTTCCGGTCAGTTTGTGCGATACGCTCTCTTTAATTAAAGAGCCTTCTGCACCAGAGTCAAAAGTAATCGGAAACTTCTCACCTCGGTGCATCATAGTAGTTACTGCGCATAAATCAACTCGCTTGTGTGTGCGAGCTTCGGTTTCTCTTCCAGTAACACTCTTGGGGCATTGCGTCGCGATGTGACCGGGTTCATGACAACGATAGCATGTTACGTTGATCTTAGAACGCTGTGTCAACCCATGATCCACTCGACGATCCTCACCAGAAGATGAATGCTTCTTCGACCTGCATTCAGCCCTTTTGTGCCCGAGTTTGCCACAGGAGTGACACTTAATTGCCGAAGATTTAAAACGCTTAGCACTCGACTCTTCGTCCAAAAAGTGTGATCGCTTTTTGTCCAACGAAAAAACTTGTAACTCAGACTGCAAATCACGTCTGCTGTGAATGTTTGCAGTATAAGCTACTCGTGGCAAACGACTGTCAAATTTTGCCAAATGCCCAAGTACAACAGACGCGGCAATTTCTTCTTTGTCCATATTACGCCATTTTGTGAGAAGAGACGTTGTTTTTCGGCTTGCATAAACAGCGAGACACTCTCCAGCATTTGGTCGGCTATTTAGTAGATTGAGAATTGTTGCCGCCGGTGTCTCAGTATTTTCGTACCGCTGCTCGAACAATTGTCTAAATTGTTGCCACGTTATGCCGGGATAACAAACCTGGGATAGCCACTGTGAAGAGCTTCCTTCAAGAGATTTCGTCAACGCCAAAATTAACGCACTGCCTTGCAAAGGCCTTTCGCTCAAAATGATGTCTACAGTTGCACACCACTGCGTAGCATCAGCACCAGCTGCGTCTGAGTTGAATTTCGGCAACACGATGCCGCCATTTTGTAAGGGCTGTCCAGACGACGCTTGCAAAGTTTTTGCAAGTTCCAGAAAGTTTTGATTTTGCTGCTCCAACAACACACGAAACTGCGACTCAAAGATTGTTGGTCGGGAGTAAGATCCCACTTCTGATATCGAAGAACTATCGTTTTGTTCAGCCAGTGGTGGCTGATCAAGATTTGTTTCTGCCATTTTTATTATTATTGCAAACTAATTAAGTGGAGCGAGTCTCAGCGTGCGAGTTGAGTGTTTCACTATTGTAATTTTACTGAGCCTGTACGTCAGTTCTCTTCTTCTTCAACGTCGACAAGACCGTTATAGTCATCTCTTTCCCTCAACCTAACACTGAGCCACACTGACGACAGCATTTGCTGTCGTCCCACCATATTAGTGCTGTCCAACACCAAAAGCATCCCGCCTTTTATAGCACTGATCAATTCGCCTCAAAAGTTGAGCACGCAATTCAAATAATTAATCTCCCTCCGACATATGTGGATAATAAATTAGTTGCGGTTTGACTAAAATTATACATTCTACTTAGCTTCGTCAGTAAAACATCGTGGTTAACCGTGTCAAATGCTTTGCTAAAGTCAAGGAGTGTCAAAAATGTTAATTCACTATTATCCATGTGGAGTCGAATATCTTCTACAATTTTAATTAGCGCCGTTGTGCAACTTCTTCCCAGTCGAAACCCAGATTGCTTTTGGTTTAGGAGTCTACTAGAGTTTAGGAAAAAACTTATTTGAAAGGCCAATATGTGTTCAAATATTTTTGAAAAGTAAGGCAAAATTGATATTGGCCTAAAGTTTTGATTTCCCTTTGGGATAGGCAGTATTTTGGCAACTTTCCATTGGTCAGGAAAATAGGATATAGTGATCGCTGTGTTACAGATTTAGGTGACCAATGCTGAACGGCAGAAATATTTTTATAAATTTCGGATCTATATGATCCAAGCCAGTGGCATTAGATTTTATTTTTCTAACGGACAGCAACACATCACATTGGTTAACAATACTTAAATCAAAACTATTACTACAGTTACTAAATGACTGGGAACACACATACGGATTACACATTGTTACAGGAACATTAAGGTTAACGAATTTATTATTTAGCACATTAACGTCTACATCACTATCAAAGACAGAAGTTTCCTTATCAATCCCCATTCTTTTAATTTATTTCCAAGTGCTACTAGTAGACAGCGCATTATGGAATTTTGAGTTAAAATACAGGCTTTTGGCTCTGCTGATCATTTGGTTTACACTACGTCTATGCAACTTAAATGTACTGTAAAGTCTATCAATCTTATAACGTTTCCATTTTTCGAAAGCCCCAATTCTAATTTGAATGGCAAACTTGATGTCATTGTTGAACCATGGCTTAATCTTAGGCCTAACTTTTTTTGTTTGAAGTGGTACATATTTATTGTACAGGTAACTAAGGCAATATTGCACGTGACTAATTTGGGTGTCCACTGAGAGAAAAGAGTAAATTAAATTTAAGTTTAACGAAGAGCCTAGGCACTCTTGGGAAAAGCTGGTGTAATCTATATTATTAAAGTCACGATACGTCACGGTCTGGACATTGTAATTTGGAGAAAATGTTGTAGGCTAGGAAAATAAGGTCATGCTTAGAAAACACAAGAACAGAAAGTTGGTCAAACAAAATGACTCATTCACAAATATTGACAAAAAATAAATCCAACAAGGTATTCGTTGTAGCTGTATAATGTGTCGGAGTGGAGGAGTTAACAAGCATTTAACCAACTGCCTCCATTTCGTACGCAAGATGTTTCTCCTTAAGTATATTACTATTAAAGTCCCCAGTCAGTATGATGTCTGTGTGAGTCAGCGATAAATTAGCAAGTATATCAATTACACTGGAGTATTCAGTATTTCGATTGGGTCTGTACAGGCAGCCAATAAGCATTTTTGTGTAACAATTTTTATTTAAAACTTCAATGAAAAGATATTCTATTAAGCTCTCATTTGGCTGCTTGAGGATTACTTTGCATTTAAGTCTTTGATTCAAATATATTGCAACTCCCCCAGCACGACCAACACGATCAGAACGATCGATACACGCTATAACTACTACATTCAATAGACGAACCATGTGTCGGACACACATATAACATCAAAATTGGAGTTTACAAACAAATAACGAAACTCTTCAATCTTATTAGCTAAGCTCTGAGCAATAATATTGCATACCTTCAGCCCATCCCTATTGCACAAGACCCTTACCATCGCATGGCTGTTCGTAATAGAATTGTTATTTGCTATTGATTGAGTTGAAATTTT
This sequence comes from Scaptomyza flava, assembly GCA_030179655.1. NCBI lineage: Eukaryota > Metazoa > Arthropoda > Insecta > Diptera > Drosophilidae > Scaptomyza > Scaptomyza flava. Next base: position 554,722 of record JARNME010000234.1, read on the forward strand.
AAAATCATCGTCGAGCGCACATCTGTTAATCTAATACTAAATCCAAAGCACATAAAAACATTGAAACACAAGTATAAGATAAGACATTTAAAAATACAGATAAAGGAAAAAATAAAATTATGTATGAAGCTTACATTACTAAGAGCGAAAAAGATCAGGTGCATTTACATTTGAGCTTTCGGCTTGCAGTCGAGAAAGCTTTTGCTTGCTGTCAATGCAGACTCTCTTTTCTTCACGTGCACGAGCCCACGACAACAGAAAACTGCTGTAAGCGTCTTGCTTCTCTTCATTTGCATCGCCTGTTTGAAAAGTTGGTTATTCTCCTTCGTGAACTGTTCGTTGAGGTAGATCGTAACGTTAGCATTAGCACATGTGTCGATGCCCAATAGATCTACCATAAGAGCAGTTGAGTTTTATTATATCGCCGGTAAACAGCTGCCGCTCGCAGAATTGTAATTTTATCGTTTAGGCTATCAAACTTGATTAATATCACCGGGTCAACAACGGTAATAGCCGCCTGTTGTGGTTTTCCCCTAGCCTGGGCGCTGGAGTAACCCCCAAAGAGAACAATAAAGTGTTAAAAATTATTCTCAGCTGCTCACCCTCAACGTACGGCACTCCATGCAGCCGCATGTCATTTGCAGTGCTAGCGTTTGCTTGAAAAGCGAGCTTTGCCTCCAAAGACTCTCAGGGGTGTGCCAGAAATCTCTAGAGATTTTGGCTCGAGCAGGTTTTCAAATCTCTAAAACAAAGCCGTAGGTGTGCCAGAAGTTAAGGAGATTTCATTTTTCGGTAAAATTTTTTGGAGCAAATACGTAAAACGAAAATGGCCAAAAAAAGTTGCTACCCTTGAAAAACAAAAATTGCCTAAATTGCATTTGCTATTTATGTCAATGTTTTCAAGGTTGGTCTCAGGGCATTAGTGTTATATTTAATATAAGTAATTCTTATACAAAAAAAAAAAAACAAGTGGAAATGTTGCAGTCGGACGCAACCGACTGCGGTATACTCGATACCAGTATTAAAAATTTTGATGCCCATCCATGTGGGATGTCAATTGCTATCTTCATACCAAATTTGGTGACTCTAGCTCGAAGTTTGTATAAAGTGGGGAAAGGGGGGCTGGGGGCGGTATGGTTGGGCGTGGCATTCAAATTTTTGGTGCAGATCTATGTGGGATGTCAATTGCTATCTTCATACCAAATTTGGTGACTCTAGCTCGAAGTTTGTATAAAGTGGGGAAAGGGGGGCTGGGGGCGGTATGGTTGGGCATGGCATCCAAATTTTTGCTGCAGATCCTTGTGGAATGTCAAATGCTACCTTCATAACAAATTTGGTGACTCTAGCTCAAAGTTTGTAAAAGTGGGGAAAGGGGGGCTGCGGGCGGTATGGTTGGGCGTGGCATTCAAATTTTTGGTGCAGATCTATGTGGGATGTCAATTGCTATCTTCATACCAAATTTGGTGACTCTAGCTCGAAGTTTGTATAAAGTGGGGAAAGGGGGGCTGCGGGCGGTATGGTTGGGCGTGGCATCCAAATTTTTGCTGCAGATCCTTGTGGAATGTCAAATGCTACCTTCATAACAAATTTGGTGACTCTAGCTCAAAGTTTGTAAAAGTGGGGAAAGGGGGGCTGCGGGCGGTATGGTTGGGCGTGGCATCCAAATTTTTGCTGCAGATCCTTGTGGAATGTCAAATGCTATCTTCATACCAAATTTGGTGACTCTAGCTCAAAGTTTGTATAAGGTGGGGAAAGGGGGGCGGATTGGATGGGCTAGGCTCCAAAACTTTGATGCAGATTGTTGGGGGTCGTTGCCAGCTATCTTCCTACCAAATTTGGTGGCTCTAGCTCCACTACTCTGGAATATACACGCATTCCCGTTTTTGACGAAGCGTTGGGGCAGATGGGGGTGGCTAGGGCGGTATTGGTGGGCGTGGCATCCAAACTTTTGATGCAGTTTTTTGGGGGTCATCATCATCTATCTTGGCACCAAATTTGGTGACTCTAGTTAAAAAACTGTGGGAGATATAGGCTTTTCTGATTTCTAAATGCGGGGGTGCTGGGGGCGGGATGGGTGGGCGTGGCTCCAAAACTTTGATGCAGTTCTTTTGGGGTCGTTACCAGCTATCTTCTTACCAAATTTGGTGGCTCTAGCTCCACTACTCTGGAAGATACACGCATTCCCGTTTTTTACGAAGCGTTGGGGCATCTGGGGGCGGCTAGGGCGGTATTGGTGGGCGTGGCATCCAAACTTTTGATGCAGCTTTTGGGGGGTCATCATCAGCTAAATTGGCACCAAATTTGGTGGCTCTAGCTCAAAAACTGTGGGAGATATAGGCTTTTTTGACTTTAAAATGCGGGGGGTCTGGCTCCAAAATTTTTGATGCAGTTTTTTGGGGGTTGCTAGTAGCTATCTTCTTACCAAATTTGGTAGTTCTAGCTGTAAGAGTGTGTGAAATATGCGGATTTATCGTTTTTGAGTTATCGAATTTATCGATTTGCCAGCCCCCCAGTTATCGTAGAACCCCAATCTTGACACTTTAATATACTATCCCATAGATAAAGAGAATTGGAAAGTTTCAAGTCCCTAGCTTGAAGGGTGTGGAAAAAACTTGCACACATACGGACGGACAGACGGACAGACACCATGACGGACATTGCACAAAACCAATATACTCTTTACCTTCGGTATCGAGTATAAAAAAAAATACTTAGAAGAGCATCGGATCCACTATCGACTTGTGACAGCACGTATGTGTTATTTTTTAGCCTACAATAGAGTTGTTGCAAGTGTTTAATTGATTTTAACTTTGAAGGTTTCGATATAATTATCGAGTTGACAAGTCCACTTTTATGATGATATTTCACCTAATTATGGATGACATGCCATCATCGTCAATTTCGCCAATACTGCGACTGGCAATAGTGCTAGGCTTTATGGGTGTTGGTAGTTTTCAGGGAGTAATTGTGAAGGACAAGGATTTGCCTGTTTCACGATCGATAGTTTGTAAAACATTATGGATTGTGCTTCAAATCCTTGAAAGAAGGCTTTGTCATCGTTTTATAAAACTCGATCAGACGGCGGCAAACATTTCATCATCAAAATCTTCTTTTTTTGAAAAGTTTAGCATACCTGGCGTGATTGGATGCATTGACGGAACCCATATACGAATTATGAAGCCAACAGATTTTGCACATCAGTTCATGAACCGAAAGGGATATTTTAGTATTAATGCAATGATTGTAAGTAGTGCGATAAGTAGCTAGCGCGTCCTGTCCTTTAGTTGTATTCTCTAAATAATGTGTGTGAGTAGCAGTCTTTTTTAATTGTTTAATATGTATGCTTATTTTCTATTGCCTTTTGATAAAATGCTTGCTTATATAGATATGTGACTATGATCTGCGTGTGGATGCCTCAATGCCTGGATCAACACATGACTCCTTTGCATGGAATATGAGTTCTGCAAGAGACTATTTTCAAAGAAAATATGCTAGTGGTTGTCAAAACAGTTGGCTACTGTCAGACTCTGGGTATCCTCTGGAGCCCTTCATGCTTACTCTGTATAGGAGTCCAGCTGCTTGCTCAGGGCAACATAATTCTAACATGCGGCATGCGTCAGCTCGAAATGTAGTCGAGCGCACAATTGGTGTTATAAAAAGTCGCTTTAGATCTCTTCAAGACTGCCTGCAATATCACCCAGCTAAGGTCGCCAAAATTATAAATGTCTGTTGTGTCCTGCATAACTTATGTCGCGAAAGATGAGATAGGGAATTTGATTTTGAGTTGCCAATTGATGAGAACAATAACACAAGTGAAGAAGATACAAATGATAGTATGATACAATTAAATGATATGGCAAGAGTTCGAAACTCGATTGCCAACGGCCTGCAAAGGCGCTAATAATCATTTTTTGTTAATTGTGATAAGAATTATTTTGTAATAAATATATAAAAATAAAACACATGATTATTTCTTATTTGTTCGATATATTTTCTAAAATTTGTATCATTAGTGCATTATGGGCTTTTTGCTCCTCCAAATGCTGCCTTGCAATCTCACACATCTGCTGACCCATCTCCCTAATGGCATCCAAGCCTGCCTTGGATGTTTCGTGCAGAGCCTGCAGATTTTTTTGAAATTTGGTTTAGACTCACAGTCTCCTTGGCCACTAGCGCCAATGCCTGCGACGCATGGCTGCCGCTTGCCGCACCACCGGCGCCTGTTTTGGCTGGCGTCCTTACAGGCACACTTAATACATCTTCATCCTCCGCATCCACAGCCAGAGCACTGCTATCCAGTCTCATCATCTTGGTGGGACTTACTGTAATATAATTTATTTATTTTTTAAAACAATTTAATAAAAGTAGTTTGTATACATTACCATATTCCTCGGCATCGATAACTTCAGATATATTATCTATTGGAGTAAGCCCACTCGACGCTACTCCAACCACTCCATCCACCGCGTGCTCCAGCTTGAGTACAGCAGCAAGGGCGTGCTCAGTTGCGGACAGCTCCTGCTGTTTTAAAGGCCCGCCGCCAGTTGCCCGCTGCTCTTTTTATACCCTTAACCCATAAAATGGGTAAATAAGGGTATAATGGTTTTGTGCAAAAGTATGTAACAGGCAGAAGGAAGCATCTCCGACCCTATAAAGTATATATATTCTTGATCAGCATCAACAGCCGAGACGATATAGCCATGTCCGTCTGTCCGTCTGTCTGTCCGTCTGTCCGTCTGTCCGTCTGACCGTCTGACCGTCTGTCCGTCTGTCCTTCTGTCCGTCTGTATGAACGCGTGGATCTCAGAGACTGCAAGAGCTAGAGACTTCTGATTTTGTATTTAAGTTCTCCTATACCATGAGCAGAACAAGTTTGCTTCAAATTATCGATAACTATTCTGGTTTCCGATATACACATAATATCGATAACAATAAAATATCGAATTTGGAAAATCTAAAAATGAGGGTTGAAGTAATGGATAATGATAGAACTTTTCTTTTTACATTAAAAATACATATATTTAATTTGCTAAATAGAGGAGGAATTCAAGAGAGCATGGCTTTCTTTGAAAGAAAACCTAAAATACCAACGTGCCAAGGCCAAGAAAAGTGGCAGTGCTGGAGGCGTTGTGCTGGACGCAGAAAAAGTTTAAGAATCAATTAATTGGCAGTACGCTGATTTAATGGCGTCCGTTCCAAATATGTCTACGGCAAGGCGGTACGTTGCGTTTAATTAACTTTAACTCTTGATCTAAGTTTTGCATGCTTACAGCACGTATAACGTGGGCATTTTTGAAGGCCCTTCCTGCAGCTCCAATAGCATTTAAACTGGACCCCCTACACCAAATTAAGATGACATATTAGGGGAGGAGCCGACGTCAGCAAGTTCGACATATAATTTTGAGTCTTCTGTTGACGAGAGCTTAGATTTAGAAATAATTTCGCCCACCACACCTACATATGATTATGTAAGTATTAAATGTACTTATTTATAAATTAAATTTACTTAAATTTTTTTGTTCATAGCAGCCGCGCCTGGCCAAAAAACGTAAGGTCGAGAAAGTGATCAGCCCCAAGGAGCAGATAGTGGACATACTGCGAAGACACTTGGAGGATAATCAGAAGGAAAAAGAAAAGAAGGCGGAGAGGAAGAGGGAGAAGGAAAGGAAGAAGGAGAAGGAAAGGGAGAAAACTCGACCCATTTTTAATTACTGGGCCACTTTATTTGCTCATTTGTCACCACAACAATCAATTGAGGCTGAAAGGGAGATGAGTGACAACTGTAAAAAAAAATTAATGAAAGCAACAGCAAAAGCGGCAAATAAAGTTATTATAATTATTTATTATTATTGTTTAAATTATGCAACTCCAGCAAGCTCATCCTGAAAAACTAAGGAACCTTCTTCAGAATTTACAAAGTTTTTAATATTGTTACGTATAAACTTTGGATCATCAGTCATTTTTATGTTTTAAGGTCCGTTTCCAGTACACCGAAAAAAAATTTTTTCATACAAAATCGTCGCAGCAGGAATTGTTTTTTTTTCGGCTACGTGTGTTCTAGGTATCTAGCAACGTAGCAAAAAATACTAAACTGCTTATCGATAGTATCGAGTTATACAATATGTACACACTGGCGCTGGGCGCAGGAAATACCAAATCATATATATTTTTGTGCCCATGCCAGCAACCACATTTTATTAAACGTTTATAAACACTTATAAATAATAATGGAAAGAAAAACAAAAAAACGGGTGGAAAATTTTAGTCACGAGGGGAAGATTTTGCTTATTAAATCTGTCGAGTCGCGACCATGTCTTTGGAGGTTGACACACAAAAAACATTTTGACTTTATTTCGGTGAGACAGGCATGGGAAAGAATTGGTACTGCAACAACATATACTACCAACAACGGAATAAGCATATAAGCACTATTCATCTTTACTTTTTATACTCGATACCGAAGGTAAAAAGTATATTTAGGGTATTCAGTAGCTATGCTATGTGCGTAAAGTGTTATATATAATACAGTGTAGCTAGTGGGTGCACTTTTTACGTTTCTTTTGTCGTATTTGTGCTAAGTCAGCTGTTTGCCAGTTCGATAACAATACAATCGATATTTAAATTGAATTGATTAATTGTTAAACTGAAAATAATAAAATCAAATAAAGCGTTTTATATCATTCTCCCGCACTCTATTTGCTTTTGTCGCTTCTGACACTTTTAAAAACATCAGTTTAGTCTTTTAAATTAATAATTAATAAAATTTACTTACTTTTACAACCAAAACTCGCCTAGTGTGACCTAATTTCACGAATTCAATAATCTCGAAAGCAGCTGTTTTTATAAATAGTCTGGCAACCACACAAAAACACATATAGTACAATAGTAGCAAACATACCCAGAGGCATGTTTGCTGTGTTAAAAATGATTCTGTGTGTTTGTTGTAAAGCTTTCATATAACACTTTAGTACTTTACGCACATAGCATAGCTACTGAATACCCTAATTGAGTTTGTGCAATGTCCGTCCTGGTGTCTGTCCGTCTGTCCGTCTGTATAAACGACACTTTTTTCCACACCCTTCAAGCTAAAGACTTGAAACTTTCCAATTCTCTTTATCTATGGGATAGTAAATTAAAGTGTCAAGATTGGGGTTCTACGATAACTGGGGGGCTGGCAAATCGATAAATTCGATAGCTCAAAAGCGACAAGTCCACATATTTCGCACATCCTTACAGCTAGAACTACCAAATTTGGTAAGAAGATAGCTACTATCAACCCCCAAACAACTGTATCAACTGTGGAGCCAAGCCCACTCATACCACCCCCAGCCCCCCTTTCACAACTTTTTTCAAACTTTGAGCTAGAGTCACCAAATTTGGTATGAAGATACCAATTGACATTCGACAAAGATCTGCATGAAAAATTTGGATGCGACGCTCACCCATACTGCCCCAAGCCCCCTTTTCCAAACCTTTTACAAACTTCGAGCTAGAGTCACCAAATTTGGTATGAAGATAGCAATTGACATTCGACAAAGATCTACATGAAAAATTTGGATGTCACGCCCACCCATACTGACCCCAGCCCTCGTTTCCCCACCTTTTACAAACTTCGATTTAGAGTCACCAAATTTGGTATGAAGATAGCAATTGACATTCGACAAAAGTCTGCATGAAAAATTTGGATGCCACGCCCACCCATACTGCCCCCAGCCCCCTTTTCCACACCTTTTACAAACTTCGAGCTCGAGTCACCAAATTTGGTATGGAGATAGCAATTGACATTCCACATGGATCTGCAGCAAAAATTTGGATGCCAAGCCCACCCATACCATCCCAAGCCCCCTTTCCCCACTTTTTTCAAACTTTGAGCTAGAGTCACCAAATTAGGTATGAAGATAGCGATTGACATTCGACGAAGACCTGCATGAAAAATTTGAATGCCACGCCCACCCATACTGCCCCCAGCCCCCTTTTCCACACCTTTTACAAACTTCGAGCTAGAGTCACCAAATTTGGTATGAAAATAGCATTTGACATTTGACAAAGATCTGCATGAAAAATTTGGATGCCACGCCCACCCAAACTGCCCCAAGCCCCGCGTTCCCCACCTTTTTAAAACTTCGAGCTAGAGTCACCAAATTTTGTATGAAGATAGCAATTGACATTCCACAAAGATCTGCATCACAAATTTGGATGCCAAGCCCACCCATACCATCCCCAGCCCCCCTTTCACCACTTTTTCATACTTTGAGCTAGAGTCACCAAATTGGGTATGAAGATAGCAATTGACATTCGACAAAGATCTGCATGAAAAATTTGGATGCCACGCCCACCCATATTTCTCCCAGGCCCCTTTGCTCCACCTTTTACAAACTTTGAGCTAGAGTCACCAAATTTGGTATGAAGATAGCAATTGACATTCCACATAGATCTGCACCAAACATTTGGATGCCACGCTCACCCATGCCACCGCCTGCCCCCCTTTCCCAACTTTTTACAAACTTTGAGCTAGGGTCACCAAATTTGATATGAAGATACCAATTGACATTCGACAAAGATCTGCATGAAAAATTTGGATGCCACGCCCACCCATACTGCCCCCAGCCCCCTTTTCCTCACCTTTTACAAACTTTGAGCAAGAGTCACCAAATTTGGAAAGAAGATAGCTGGTGGCATCCCCATCTGCATCGGAGAATCTTCAAGGCAGCGTACACCCCTGCCGCATCCGTACCCCATTGCAATCAGGCCTCTTTTTACCGGTTTTAATACTGGTATCGAGTATGCCGCAGTCGGTTGTGTCCGACTGCAACGTATCCACTTGTTGATTTTGTGTTTGTGGGTTTGTTTAATTTTTGCCTTTGAAGCCTCAGTGTGGCCAGGTCTCTGCTAAGCTATATAAGCAAAATGCTATATTTATACTCGATACCGAAGGTAAAGAGTATATTGGTTTTGTGCAATGTCCGTCATGGTATCTGTCCGTCTGTCCGTCTGTCCGTCCGTCCGTCTGTCCGTCTGTCCGTCTGTCCGTCCGTATGTGTGCAAGTTTTTTCCACACCCTTCAAGCTATGGACTTGAAACTTTCCAATTCTCTTTTTCTATGGGATAGTAAATTAAAGTGTTAAGATTGGGGTTCTACGATAACTGGGGGGCTGGCAAATCGATAAATTCGATAACTCAAAAACGATAAATCCGCATATTTCACACACCCTTACAGCTAGAACTACCAAATTTGGTAAGAAGATAGCTACTAGCAACCCCCAAAAAACTGCATCAAAATTTTTGGAGCCACGCCCCCCCATTCCACCCCCAGACCCCCCGCATTTTAAAGTCAAAAAAGCCTATATCTCCCACAGTTTTTGAGCTAGAGCCACCCAACTTGGTGCCAATTTAGCTGATGATGACCCCCCAAAAACTGCACCAAAAGTTTGGATGCCACGCCCACCAATACCGCCCTAGCCGCCCCCAGATGCCCCAACGCTTCGTAAAAAACGGGAATGCGTGTATCTTCCAGAGTAGTGGAGCTAGAGCCACCAAATTTGGTAGGAAGATAGCTGGTAACGACCCCAAAAGAACTGCATCAAAGTTTTGGAGCCACGCCCACCCATCCCGCCCCCAGCCCCCCCGCATTTAGAAATCAGAAAAGCCTATATCTCCCACAGTTTTTTAGCTAGAGTCACCAAATTTGGTGCCAAGATAGATGATGATGACCCCCCAAAAACTGCATCAAAAGTTTGGATGCCACGCCCACCAATAACGCCCTAGCCACCCCCATCTGCCCCAACGCTTCGTCAGAAACGGGAATGCATGTATATTCCAGAGTAGTGGAGCTAGAGCCACCAAATTTGGTAGGAAGATAGCTGGCAACGACCCCCAACAATCTGCATCAAAGTTTTGGAGCCTAGCCCATCCATTCCGCCCCCCTTTCCCCACCTTATACAAACTTTGAGCTAGAGTCACCAAATTTGGTATGAAGGTAGCATTTGACATTCCACATGGATCGGCATCAAAAATTTGAAAGCCACGCCCACCCATACCGCCCCAAGCCCCATAGCCCCCCTTTCACCACCTTTTACATGCTTCGAGCTAGAGTCACCAAATTTGGTATGAAGGTAGCATTTGACATTCCACAAGGATCTGCAGCAAAAATTTGGATGCCTCGCCCAACCATACCGCCCCCAGCCACCCTTTCCCCACTTTATACAAGCTTCGAGCTAGAGTCACCAAATTTGGTATGAAGAGAGAAATTGACATCCCACATGGATCGGCAGCAAAAATTTGAAAGCCACGCCCACCCATACCGCCCCAAGCCCCATAGCCCCCCTTTCAACACCTTTTACATGCTTCGAGCTAGAGTCACCAAATTTGGTATGAAGGTAGCATTTGACATTCCACAAGGATCTGCAGCAAAAATTTGGATGCCACGCCCAACCATACCGCCCGCAGCCCCCCTTTCCCCACTTTTACAAACTTTGAGCTAGAGTCACCAAATTTGTTATGAAGGTAGCATTTGACATTCCACAAGGATCTGCAGCAAAAATTTGGATGCCACGCCCAACCATACCGCCCGCAGCCCCCCTTTTCCCCACTTTATACAAACTTCGAGCTAGAGTCACCAAATTTGGTATGAAGGTAGCATTTGACATTCCACAAGGATCTGCAGCAAAAATTTGGATGCCACGCCCAACCATACCGCCCGCAGCCCCCCTTTCCCCACTTTATACAAACATCGAGCTAGAGCCACCAAATTTGGTATGAAGGTAGCATTTGACATTCCACAAGGATCTGCAGCAAAAATTTGGATGCCACGCCCAACCATACCGCCCCCAGCCCCCCTTTCCCCACTTTATACAAACTTCGAGCTAGAGTCACCAAATTTGGTATGAAGGTAGCATTTGACATTCCACAAGGATCTGCAGCAAAAATTTGGATGCCACGCCCAACCATACCGCCCGCAGCCCCCCTTTCCCCACTTTATACAAACATCGAGCTAGAGCCACCAAATTTGGTATGAAGGTAGCATTTGACATTCCACAAGGATCTGCAGCAAAAATTTGGATGCCACGCCCAACCATACCGCCCACAGCCCCCCTTTCCCCACTTTATACAAACTGCGAGCTAGAGTCACCAAATTTGGTATGCAGATAGCAATTGACATCCCACATAGATCGGCACCAAAAATTTGAATACCACGCCCAACCATACCGCCCCCAGCCCCCCTTTCCACACTTTATACAAACTTTGAGCTAGAGTCACCAAATTTGTTATGAAGGTAGCATTTGACATTCCACAAGGATCTGCAGCAAAAATTTGGATGCCACGCCCAACCATACCGCCCGCAGCCCCCCTTTCCCCACTTTATACAAACTGCGAGCTAGAGTCACCAAATTTGGTATGAAGATAGCAATTGACATCCCACATAGATCGGCACCAAAAATTTGAATACCACGCCCAACCATACCGCCCCCAGCCCCCATATCCCCACTTTTACAAACTTTGAGCTAGAGTCACCAAATTTGTTATGAAGGTAGCATTTGACATTCCACAAGGATCTGCAGCAAAAATTTGGATGCCATGCCCAACCATACCGCCCGCAGCCCCCCTTTCCCCACTTTATACAAACTTCGAGCTAGAGTCACCAAATTTGGTATGAAGGTAGCATTTGACATTCCACAAGGATCTGCAGCAAAAATTTGGATGCCACGCCCAACCATACCGCCCGCAGCCCCCCTTTCCCCACTTTATACAAACATCGAGCTAGAGTCACCAAATTTGGTATGAAGGTAGCATTTGACATTCCACAAGGATCTGCAGCAAAAATTTGGATGCCACGCCCAACCATACCGCCCGCAGCTCCCCTTTCCCCACTTTATACAAACTTCGAGCTAGAGTCACCAAATTTGTTATGAAGGTAGCATTTGACATTCCACAAGGATCTGCAGCAAAAATTTGGATGCCACGCCCAACCATACCGCCCGCAGCCCCCCTTTCCCCACTTTATACACACTTCGAGCTAGAGTCACCAAATTTGGTATGAAGATAGCAATTGACATCCTACATAGATCGGCACCAAAAATTTGAATACCACGCCCAACCATACCGCCATAAGCCCCATAGCCCCCCTCTCACCACCTTTTACATGCTTCGAACTAGAGTCACCAAATTTGGTGTGAAGGTAGCATTTGACATTCCACAAGGATCTGCAGCAAAAATTTGGATGCCACGCCCAACCATACCGCCCGCAGCCCCCCTTTCCCCACTTTATACAAACTTCGAGCTAGAGTCACCAAATTTGGTATGAAGATAGCAATTGACATTCCACATAGATCTGCACCAAAAATTTGAATGCCACGCCCAACCATACCGCCCCCAGTCCCCCTTTCCCCACTTTTACAAACTTTGAGCTAGAGTCACCAAATTTGGTATGAAGATAGCAATTGACATCCCACATGGATGGGCATCAAAATTTTTAATACTGGTATCGAGTATACCGCAGTCGGTTGCGTCCGACTGCAACGTTTCCACTTGTTTTACCACAAATTAGTGGACAATGGTCACATTATAAATTCTTGTGTCCACGCTTCCAAAATATATCAAAAATTCCTGCCAGCAATTTTTATTGTACTGGAAACGGACCTTAAAAATAAATGCAATTAAAATGCAGACAATTAAATGAAAACACAAGTGTGCCCGTATTACTCTTTTACCTTGTGAGGAGTTATATTCACGTATAGCGCCTTTAGCCGAAAGCCCCAGTAGCTATGGCTGTTTCCCCTGTAGCTTTAGTTTTAACTATAAGCATACAGTTATTTAAATAAATAAATAAATAAATTTAGCGCCTCACAGAAGGCGATACGTGTTTGGTACATGGGAGCCGCAAAAACACGTACCGTAAGAGTCGTGGCAAAGTGCCGTTGATGTGTGAGCGGTGCATCCACGAGATATAGTGATCACCGTCACACAAACGACAGGCGTGATCAGCAACGAGGAACCGTTGTTGCTAGGCAAAACTCACTGGAACGATCACGCCACCTTTGCCCTTGGGCGACATTGGCAGCGCTGACAGCGCGGAGTGCGAAGTAAAGTGAAAAGTCAGTGCGCAACATCAAAGTGAACAAGGATTCGGAGTGCAAGAATACAGCGCGACAGGATAATATAAGAATAAAAGGACTCATATCGAAATAAGGACGAATCAAATCGTATCCTTAGCGATTAACAAACCTTTTACTAAAGAAATCAATACGCGGAATTTATCAAGCCTTGTGGTGTGTTGCATTTGCAAAGCAACCTCAAATCAAAACCAAGTATCAGACTAGTGAGCCTGGCGAAGGACAGGCGAAGCTAAAGCCATAACCTGAGAGTAGGAGAAACCATTGGCGAAATCCTTGTGGTAACAAGGAGGCCATAGTAGAGCCTGGCGAATTTCAGGCGCTGCTAGCTAAAACCTCGTTTAGTAGGCGTAACATTTGGCTCTGATTATTTGGTGCGACGAGAGCGCCAGCATTGTAAATAAATCCACGACACAAGGCCCGTACGATTTCATAAGACTCTACTAAGAAATATCATTTAAGTGTACTAATAAATTGTAAAAGCCCAACGTGAAACTAGCAAAGAGTGCAGTTTAAATATATGTATAACAAGTAAGAAGGCTCTAGTCGGGAGAGCCCGACTAGAAGATACCCTGAACCCAGTTGCAATAAATAAATTAAATTTATGTGAGACTTTGGTATACTGACTTAACTTCAATCGATAAAATTAGATATCTCCGGTGTTTCTCAACCGATTTGGACGAAATTTTCAGAAAAGTTCTATTATTACCCAATATTTCAACCCCCCTTTTAACATTTTCCAAATTCGATATTTTTTGTTATCGATATTATGTGTATATCGGAAACCAGAATAGTTATCGATAATTTGAAGCAAACTTGTTCTGCTCATGGTATAGGAAAACTTAAATACGAAATATGAAGTCTCTAGCTCTTGTAGTTTCTGAGATCCACGCGTTCATACAGATGGACAGACGGACATGGCTATGTATATCGTCTCGGCTGTTGATGCTGATCAAGAAAATATATACTTTATGGGGTCGGAGATGCTTCCTTCTGCCTGTTACATACTTTTGCACAAAACCATTATACCCTTATTTACCCATTTTATGGGTTAAGGGTATAAAAATTATTCTTCTTACTGTAGAGATTCACACACCTAACAAACACCGCAAAAGCTGCCACCTTATAAAAAAAGGTTAGCTGCAATGACTTTGTTAAATTTACAACAAACTGTCGACTGCCCAACCATGCAATTTCGTTACCTTAAAGTACAATTTTTTTTATGTTTATTTCTCACAAATAAGTGTCTTTTAAATTTACCTATTAAAGCAATACTTTATACTTACTGACTCAGAATAATAGTTATTGTTAAACGAACAAGGTGGCACCTCTCTTGTTAGGAAGGGTTTTGCACGCTTACACGGAACGGCAAATAGTCTAAAAGATTTGTTAGAGATTTATTAATATCAAAAATCATGAATTAAAATACTTTAAAAATTCAAATGTATTTACAATATGCAATTAAGCTTAAAATTACCTTTCGAAAAAGTAACACTTGTTATGCATTAGACATTTAATATTGCTTATACGAGCCCTGACCACTATTAATTCGTACGGCAACCTTTTTTACCCGTTTGTAATGTTCAACAGACGATATATTCAATACTAATGTAGATAACATATTCAAACTTTTTTTCAATGAAAGATCATTTTATTCTCTTAATATTTGAAAAAAATTTTTGTTTTACGTCAACAATAACAAAAGCAACATTAATTTCTTTGAATGCTTAGCTTTACTGATGAGAAAAATGTGACCACTATTAATTCGTACGGTGCGTTAGCTTAGGTGAGAATTGAAACAAGATCAAAACAAAACCAAAGAGTGTAACATAATCACTATCTAGTAGTGTCCGACCGAAGGTCACTTTTGGCCGAAGCCGAAGCCGAAGCCGAAGTTCGGCTTAAAATTCAAAATAGGCCGAAGACCGAAGCCGAAGCCGAATTTTTTTTGGAAATAAAACAATTGCAATTTTGTTGAAATAAATGTACATTCAGTGTATTTATTTATTAAATAACATTCTTATTAAAAAAAAAAACGTGAAATCACAATTCTGAGAAAAAAAAAGAAAACAAACTTAAAAAAATAAATCTAAATTCATTTCATATTAATTCATATTAATATTCAAAATTAAAATTTTTTATATTGTAGGCCAAAAACAGAAGCTTTTCAGCGTTTTGACCCAATAAATTCGACCGTCTATCAGTATACAACTGACCAGCAGTACTAAATAACTGCTCACTAGCAACACTAGTTGGAGGAGCAGACAAAAATCTGTTTGCAATTTTTTTTAAATTATAAAAATTTGACGAATGCCAGAAGTGAAATATGTCCACAGTGCGCAAAACCAGTGGTTGGCTTAAAAATTGCTCTAGCTCGTTTTGTACCGTAGTGCGTTTTTGTGCGTTGTGGCTATGTAGGCTTGTTGATAGATCATGAGATTCCCATAAACTGTCTTGAACTGCCACCATTACTGGTTCCTCAAAGCTTTCATCGGTATTATCCTCAAAGGTGTTTTCATTTGATAATTCTGCTATTTTTTTCTTGCATAATGCCAAATCTACGGGTGAGAAATATTTACTTTTAAATCTGGGGTCGATTAGTGTTGCCACCATAAATTCCGTATTTTCCAAATAAGTGAAACGATTGTTTAATGACGGAAGCATTGCATTTTTTAGAGCAGAAATGTCAGGATCTTCGCTTTTTATTTTTAATTAGTTTTTAGCATGGCCACCAGCGGTATCACAATTGATATGCACGAAAGATCAGAGCACAATTCTAGCGTTGCATTGTAAAATATTTTTAAAACTGGTAGTATTTTTTTTATATACAGCCATGCTTCCGCAGACAGTTGATCTATACTACCATACTCAATTGCATACATTTTTACTGCGGATTTTTGCTCCAACAGTCTTTCCATCATTAAATAAGAGCTATTCCACCTAGTCGGCATGTCCTGTTTAAGTTTATGGTTTGGCATATCCAGCTTATTTTGAATATTTTTAATGAGTCTGCAGGCTGCTTCACTTTTGTGGAAATGCCCAACTATTTTACGACATTTTTTCATGAGTTGAATAACATATTCTTTTTTTAGAAATGTGTCGTGGATTATTAGCTGCAAAGTATGTGCCACACAACCTATAGATTGGAATCCACCAATTCGCATTGCAGCACTCATATTACGTGCATTATCTCTCACACCTAAATGCACTTTATTTAAAACATGATATTCTTCTGAGATCTTTATCAAATCTTCTGCAATGGCCAATCCAGTATGGTTTTCTTCAAGCACTTTTGCAGCTAAAATAACTTTTACACGTTTCGGGCCATCCAACATATGTGCAGTATAGCTTAGCAAGGAACAGGTAGCGTTTGGACAAGTCCAAATGTCAGTTGTGAAACTTATCCACTCTGCCTTTTCCAAATACGCTACAACTTTTTTCTTAACTTTTTCAAATGTAGCTGGCATGAGTGTTGTTCTAAAAAATTTTTCTGTCTTCAGTCGGTATTTATGTGGCTGATCAGGGCTTGCAAAATTTAAACGTTTGAACGCAGCACCTTCTACCATATTGTATGGCTGTAAATCCACTGCAATTACATCCATTATTTGTTGGTCAATTTTTTTGGAAATGGGATGATCATCTGGCCACAAATTTTGATGAGACAACACTGCTTCTAGCGTTGGTTGATTTGGAGTGTCAATGGCGTGCACTGCTTTAGCGGTTGACGCCAGTTTGCGCTTTTTTATTTGCAGTGCATCTTCAGCAGCAGCACAGTATTTTCTGTTATCCGAAGGGTGCAGTTTTTGTAAATGGTTTTTAATGCTTGTTGTGGTTTGCATTTTGCGCCTTTCATGCCCAAGTGACATTTCCTTGTCACAAACATTGCAAGTTGCAGTGGACTTGCCTCTTTTGAAAAACTGCCATACATCGCTCATTTGTCCTATAAACCATTTCTTTAATAACAAAACTAATGTTTAATAACAGATTTACTCACCTTATGTGCAGTTTCACTTTATGTATACAAGTTCAAATCGTCCAAGCTGAATGCAAACCTTACAGTCTGCGCGCAATTAAATAAACAGCTGATTAAGTTCAGAAATATCGATAGCTCACCTGTATCGAAAAAATGCTAGCCACAATATTATTTGACATTCACGCCAACAACAAACAACAAAACAACATCTGGGAATCGGAAAAGAGTACTCACAATTTTTTGTTGCTTTCTTCCAGCACAAAAACAAATTAAGTATTTTTTTCCATTCACTACTTATGTACATACTTTTTTTCAAGACTATTTTAAATATTTTATTGATATAAAAATGTTCGGCTTTTTTGGCCGAAGCCGAAGCGGAAGCCGAATGAAAAAATATGGCCGAATAGGCCGAAGGCCGAAGCCGAAGCCGAAGCTTCGGTCGGACACTACTATCTAGTCATAATCTAGAAACAGTTGTGAAATGCAGAATGTAAAATGTGTGCATTTGCTTCAAATTATTCAAAGTTTAGCAACGATGGCACGTGGTAAGCCGATTTGCAAAGAAATAAGAAGTTTAGCTTTAGATTATTACAAATCTGGGAAGAGTTTTGGTGAAATAGCCAAGCAACTAAATTTGGCTAAGTCGACCGTTCAAGGAATTGTACAAAACTTTAAGATAAATGGCAATATTAAAAAAAACAAGTGGAAACGTTGCAGTCGGACGCAACCGACTGCGGTATACTCGATACCAGTATTAAAAATTTTGATGCCCATCCATGTGGGATGTCAATTGCTATCTTCATACCAAATTTGGTGACTCTAGCTCAAAGTTTGTAAAAGTGGGGAAAGGGGGACTGGGGGCGGTATGGTTGGGCGTGGCATTCAAATTTTTTGTGCAGATCTATGTGGAATGTCAATTGCTATCTTCATACCAAATTTGGTGACTCTAGCTCGAAGTTTGTATAAAGTGGGGAAAGGGGGGCTGCGGGCGGTATGGTTGGGCGTGGCATCCAAATTTTTGCTGCAGATCCTTGTGGAATGTCAAATGCTACCTTCACACCAAATTTGGTGACTCTAGTTCGAAGCATGTAAAAGGTGGTGAGAGGGGGGCTATGGGGCTTATGGCGGTATGGTTGGGCGTGGTATTCAAATTTTTGGTGCCGATCTATGTAGGATGTCAATTGCTATCTTCATACCAAATTTGGTGACTCTAGCTCGAAGTGTGTATAAAGTGGGGAAAGGGGGGCTGCGGGCGGTATGGTTGGGCGTGGCATCCAAATTTTTGCTGCAGATCCTTGTGGAATGTCAAATGCTACCTTCATAACAAATTTGGTGACTCTAGCTCGAAGTTTGTATAAAGTGGGGAAAGGGGAGCTGCGGGCGGTATGGTTGGGCGTGGCATCCAAATTTTTGCTGCAGATCCTTGTGGAATGTCAAATGCTACCTTCATACCAAATTTGGTGACTCTAGCTCGAAGTTTGTATAAAGTGGGGAAAGGGGGGCTGCGGGTGGTATGGTTGGGCGTGGCATCCAAATTTTTGCTGCAGATCCTTGTGGAATGTCAAATGCTACCTTCATACCAAATTTGGTGACTCTACCTCGAAGTTTGTATAAAGTGGGGAAAGGGGGGCTGCGGGCGGTATGGTTGGGCATGGCATCCAAATTTTTGCTGCAGATCCTCGTGGAATGTCAAATGCTACCTTCATAACAAATTTGGTGACTCTAGCTCAAAGTTTGTAAAAGTGGGGAAAGGGGGGCTGGGGGCGGTATGGTTGGGCGTGGTATTCAAATTTTTGGTGCCGATCTATGTGGGATGTCAATTGCTATCTTCATACCAAATTTGGTGACTCTAGCTCGAAGTTTGTATAAAGTGGGGAAAGGGGGGCTGCGGGCGGTATGGTTGGGCGTGGCATCCAAATTTTTGCTGCAGATCCTTGTGGAATGTCAAATGCTACCTTCATAACAAATTTGGTGACTCTAGCTCAAAGTTTGTATAAAGTGTGGAAAGGGGGGCTGGGGGCAGTATGGTTGGGCGTGGTATTCAAATTTTTGGTGCCGATCTATGTGGGATGTCAATTGCTATCTGCATACCAAATTTGGTGACTCTAGCTCGCAGTTTGTATAAAGTGGGGAAAGGGGGGCTGTGGGCGGTATGGTTGGGCGTGGCATCCAAATTTTTGCTGCAGATCCTTGTGGAATGTCAAATGCTACCTTCATAACAAATTTGGTGACTCTAGCTCGAAGTTTGTATAAAGTGGGGAGAGGGGGGCTGGGGGCGGTATGGTTGGGCGTGGCATCCAAATTTTTGCTGCAGATCCTTGTGGAATGTCAAATGCTACCTTCATACCAAATTTGGTGACTCTAGCTCGAAGTTTGTATAAAGTGGGGAAAAGGGGGGCTGCGGGCGGTATGGTTGGGCGTGGCATCCAAATTTTTGCTGCAGATCCTTGTGGAATGTCAAATGCTACCTTCATAACAAATTTGGTGACTCTAGCTCAAAGTTTGTAAAAGTGGGGAAAGGGGGGCTGGGGGCGGTATGGTTGGGCGGGGTATTCAAATTTTTGGTGCCGATCTATGTGGGATGTCAATTGCTATCTTCATACCAAAGTTGGTGACTCTAGCTCGAAGTTTGTATAAAGTGGGGAAAGGGGGGCTGCGGGCGGTATGGTTGGGCGTGGCATCCAAATTTTTGCTGCAGATCCTTGTGGAATGTCAAATGCTACCTTCATACCAAATTTGGTGACTCTAGCTCGAAGCATGTAAGAGGTGGTGAAAGGGGGGCTATGGGGCTTGGGGCGGTATGGGTGGGCGTGGCTTTCAAATTTTTGCTGCCGATCCATGTGGGATGTCAATTGCTCTCTTCATACCAAATTTGGTGACTCTAGCTCGAAGTTTGTATAAAGTGGGGAAAGGGGGGCTGCGGGCGGTATGGTTGGGCGTGGCATCCAAATTTTTGCTGCAGATCCTTGTGGAATGTCAAATGCTACCTTCATACCAAATTTGGTGACTCTAGCTCGAAGCATGTAATAGGTGGTGAAAGGGGGGCTATGGGGCTTGGGGCGGTATGGGTGGGCGTGGCTTTCAAATTTTTGATGCTGATCCATGTGGAATGTCAAATGCTACCTTCATACCAAATTTGGTGACTCTAGCTCAAAGTTTGTGTAAGGTGGGGAAAGGGGGGCGGAATGGATGGGCTAGGCTCCAAAATTTGATGCAGATTGTTGGGGGTCGTTGCCAGCTATCTTCCTACCAAATTTGGTGGCTCTAGCTCCACTACTCTGGAATATACACGCATTCCCGTTGCTGACGAAGCGTTGGGGCAGATGGGGGTGGCTAGGGCGTTATTGGTGGGCGTGGCATCCAAACTTTTGATGCAGTTTTTGGGGGGTCATCATCATCTATCTTGGCACCAAATTTGGTGACTCTAGCTAAAAACTGTGGGAGATATAGGCTTTTCTGATTTCTAAATGTGGGGGGGCTGGGGGCGGGATGGGTGGGCGTGGCTCCAAAACTTTGATGCAGTTCTTTTGGGGTCGTTACCAGCTATCTTCCTACCAAATTTGGTGGCTCTAGCTCCACTACTCTGGAAGATACACGCATTCCCGTTTTTTACGAAGCGTTGGGGCATCTGGGGGCGGCTAGGGCGGTATTGCTGGGCGTGGCATCCAAACTTTTGGTGCAGTTTTTGGGGGGTCATCATCAGCTAAATTGGCACCAAATTTGGTGGCTCTAGCTCAAAAACTGTGGGAGATATAGGCTTTTTTGACTTTAAAATGCGGGGGGTCTGGGGGTGGAATGGGGGGCGTGGCTCCAAAATTTTGATGCAGTTTTTTGGGGGTTGCTAGTAGCTATCTTCTTACCAAATTTGGTAGTTCTAGCTGTAAGGGTGTGTGAAATATGCGGATTTATCGTTTTTGAGTTATCGAATTTATCGATTTGCCAGCCCCCCAGTTATCGTAGAACCCCAATCTTGACACTTTAATTTACTATCCCATAGAAAAAGAGAATTGGAAAGTTTCAAGTCCCTAGCTTGAAGGGTGTGGAAAAAACTTGCACACATACGGACGGACAGACGGACAGACGGACAGACGGACGGACGGACAGACGGACAGACGGACAGACACCATGACGGACATTGCACAAAACCAATATACTCTTTACCTTCGGTATCGAGTATAAAAATGTCGCAAATTGAGGCCGAACATCAGCAATTACATCTCGTGACAAAAGAGCCCTGGCAAAAATTGTGAAGGCCGATCGTCGCCAATGCTTAAGAAACTTAGCATGTAAATGGTCAAATATAATCGGGAAAACTGTTAAGCGTGAGTGGACGCGCCTGCAGCTTAGAGATATTGGATATAAGTTCTATAAAGTATGTGAAGTGATTATCAAATTTTCTTACTCAATACCTCAAATTAATCTTAGGCTAAAGAGAAACCTTTGCTTACGCATCTCCATAAGAAGAAGCGTTTGAGATGGGCTCGGCAACGGATTTCTTGGACTCAAAGGCAATGGAACACCATCATAATTAGTGATGAAGCTAAATTCGATGTGTGTGTCGGTGATTTGCGGAAGAGAGTTACCCGTAAAAAAAAAGAAACGTACCATACAGACTGCCTTAAAAGGACAGAAAAGTTCCCAGCAAGCATAATGGTATGGGGTTGTATGTCTGCCAAAGGGGTAGGAAAACTGCATTTTATTGACGGGATGGTCAACGCCGAAATATACTTTAACATTCTAGAAGAAAACTTGCTGCCATCAATACCAAAACTGGCTGATTGTGGTGGATATACCTTTCAGCAGAATCGAGCATCATCGCATACTGCAAAACGAACCAAATCATGGCTGCAAAGTAATGATATTGCGGTCTTAGATTGGCCATCAAATAGTCCGGACCTGAGCCCAATCGAGAATCTATGGGGCAAAATGAAAAGAAACCTCAGAAGTGAGCCTCAAAGAACCCTTCCTGACTTGAAACTGAAATTGCAAGCGATGTGGGACTCATTTTCAACCGAAGAATGCCAAAATTTAGTACAAACTTTGCCAAAGCGTTTTAAATGTGTTTTAAAGGCCAAGGGCGACATAACTCAATATTGATATTAATGTTAAATCACTCTTGTAATCAAATAAACTATGGCTAGACAGTGATTATGTTACACTCTTTGGTTTTGTTTTGATCTTGTTTCAATTCTCACCTAAGCTAACGCACCGTACGAATTAATAGTGGTCACATTTTTCTCATCAGTAAAGCTAAGCATTCAAAGAAATTTATGTTGCTGTTGTTGTTGTTGACGTAAAACAAAAATTCTTTTTTCAAATATTAAGAGAATAAAATGATCTTTCATTGAAAAAAAGTTTGAATATGTTATCTACATTAGTATTGAATATATCGTCTGTTGAACATTGCAAACTGGTAAAAAAGGTTACCGTACGAATTAATAGTGGTCAGGGTTCGTACTAACCAAATCTCTGACCAATTTTGTTGAGATTTCAAAACCATCTCGAACTCTGCTCTGGCACACCTTAAACCAGCTCGAGATTGGTTTTATTTTGGAATTCGGTTGGTTTTGATGGCTGGCACACCCCTGTCAATTTGAGTTTGAAGCTCACGGGACTCCTCAGCCTCTTGCTGAGTAATAGTTTTTGTAGTTCACCACTCAAGCCGCCCAGCCTCTCATGCAGCAGTGAGATGATATGCTCCTCGGATTCCTTGATATTGGTGGCTATAAGGTCAGCTTGCTCATCGAAACGCGAGTTGATAATTTTCATGATCGACGAGGTATCTCCAGCTTCGCCCTTAAGCTCTCCAGTCGAGTTTTCACGTTGACGCTTTGGTACAGGTGCCATGGTTATGCAGGAAAGTGTTATTGAGTTTTTTGTGTGTAATAAAATAACTGTGCAGTATTTGTTAAGAGAAACAGCAGCTGTGCGCAGTTGTTGTTATTTAAAACAACGACCAAAAGCAATTTGCGAACACTGCTTTTTGTTGTTGCCTGTTGCCTTTGTCTGCACTTCAACAATTAGAAAAGCTAATAGAGCTGTTTTTATGCACAAAGAAATGTAAATTATTGAAGACAGTTTTGTTTTTGTTGTGAAATTGATACCTTAATTTGAGGTTTTTAGCGGAGCTCAAGTTTGCGCGTTCTTATTGTAGTGTTTCGCTTGTCGAGATTCTAATAGAATTTATTTTTCTCCTAAAAATGGGCCATACTTTGTTGCGTTTCGCACCTAGCGAAGTCTGTGTGTGAAAAGCTTTTGCTTCCCAAAAAATTGATAGTTGGCCTTCATTAGATCTTTTGACCCCAGGCACATTATTTTTCTATAATAGCGAACAAGTTGTGCGCGTTGCAACCGTCCAGTATTAAATATATACATATACCTATGTGCATAGCGAGATTTCTTGCAGTACAGCGAATTTTAAATGAAACCATAAAGGAGAATCGCCTATACTATTGTGAGCATATATTGTTTAAATGATTTTGTACCCCAAATCCGTGGTCAACCAGCAATTGTGTTTTTTTTTTTTTTTTTTTTTTAGTTTTGGCGTGCAGTTCAGGCTGCAGCGAGCTATTGCGCAGCACGTTTTTATACTCGATACCGAAGGTAAAGAGTATATTGGTTTTGTGCAATGTCCGTCATGGTGTCTGTCCGTCTGTCCGTCTGTCCGTCCGTCCGTCTGTCCGTCTGTCCGTCTGTCCGTCCGTATGTGTGCAAGTTTTTTCCACACCCTTCAAGCTAGGGACTTGAAACTTTCCAATTCTCTTTTTCTATGGGATAGTAAATTAAAGTGTCAAGATTGGGGTTCTACGATAACTGGGGGGCTGGCAAATCGATAAATTCGATAACTCAAAAACGATAAATCCGCATATTTCACACACCCTTACAGCTAGAACTACCAAATTTGGTAAGAAGATAGCTACTAGCAACCCCCAAAAAACTGCATCAAAAATTTTGGAGCCACGCCCCCCATTCCACCCCCAGACCCCCCGCATTTTAAAGTCAAAAAAGCCTATATCTCCCACAGTTTTTGAGCTAGAGCCACCAAATTTGGTGCCAATTTAGCTGATGATGACCCCCCAAAAACTGCACCAAAAGTTTGGATGCCACGCCCAGCAATACCGCCCTAGCCGCCCCCAGATGCCCCAACGCTTCGTAAAAAACGGGAATGCGTGTATCTTCCAGAGTAGTGGAGCTAGAGCCACCAAATTTGGTAGGAAGATAGCTGGTAACGACCCCAAAAGAACTGCATCAAAGTTTTGGAGCCACGCCCACCCATCCCGCCCCCAGCCCCCCCACATTTAGAAATCAGAAAAGCCTATATCTCCCACAGTTTTTTAGCTAGAGTCACCAAATTTGGTGCCAAGATAGATGATGATGACCCCCCAAAAACTGCATCAAAAGTTTGGATGCCACGCCCACCAATAACGCCCTAGCCACCCCCATCTGCCCCAACGCTTCGTCAGCAACGGGAATGCGTGTATATTCCAGAGTAGTGGAGCTAGAGCCACCAAATTTGGTAGGAAGATAGCTGGCAACGACCCCCAACAATCTGCATCAAATTTTTGGAGCCTAGCCCATCCATTTCCGCCCCCCTTTCCCCACCTTACCACAAACTTTGAGCTAGAGTCACCAAATTTGGTATGAAGGTAGCATTTGACATTCCACAAGGATCTGCAGCAAAAATTTGGATGCCACGCCCAACCATACCGCCCGCAGCCCCCCTTTCCCCACTTTATACAAACTTCGAGCTAGAGTCACCAAATTTGGTATGAAGAGAGCAATTGACATCCCACATGGATCGGCAGCAAAAATTTGAAAGCCACGCCCACCCATACCGCCCCAAGCCCCATAGCCCCCCTTTCACCACCTCTTACATGCTTCGAGCTAGAGTCACCAAATTTGGTATGAAGGTAGCATTTGACATTCCACAAGGATCTGCAGCAAAAATTTGGATGCCACGCCCAACCATACCGCCCGCAGCCCCCCTTTCCCCACTTTATACAAACTTCGAGCTAGAGTCACCAACTTTGGTATGAAGATAGCAATTGACATCCCACATAGATCGGCACCAAAAATTTGAATACCCCGCCCAACCATACCGCCCCCAGCCCCCCTTTCCCCACTTTTACAAACTTTGAGCTAGAGTCACCAAATTTGTTATGAAGGTAGCATTTGACATTCCACAAGGATCTGCAGCAAAAATTTGGATGCCACGCCCAACCATACCGCCCGCAGCCCCCCTTTCCCCACTTTATACAAACTTCGAGCTAGAGGCACCAAATTTGGTATGAAGGTAGCATTTGACATTCCACAAGGATCTGCAGCAAAAATTTGGATGCCACGCCCAACCATACCGCCCCCAGCCCCCCTCTCCCCACTTTATACAAACTTCGAGCTAGAGTCACCAAATTTGTTATGAAGGTAGCATTTGACATTCCACAAGGATCTGCAGCAAAAATTTGGATGCCACGCCCAACCATACCGCCCACAGCCCCCTTTCCCCACTTTATACAAACTGCGAGCTAGAGTCACCAAATTTGGTATGCAGATAGCAATTGACATCCCACATAGATCGGCACCAAAAATTTGAATACCACGCCCAACCATACTGCCCCCAGCCCCCCTTTCCACACTTTATACAAACTTTGAGCTAGAGTCACCAAATTTGTTATGAAGGTAGCATTTGACATTCCACAAGGATCTGCAGCAAAAATTTGGATGCCACGCCCAACCATACCGCCCGCAGCCCCCCTTTCCCCACTTTATACAAACTTCGAGCTAGAGTCACCAAATTTGGTATGAAGATAGCAATTGACATCCCACATAGATCGGCACCAAAAATTTGAATACCACGCCCAACCATACCGCCCCCAGCCCCCCTTTCCCCACTTTTACAAACTTTGAGCTAGAGTCACCAAATTTGTTATGAAGGTAGCATTTGACATTCCACGAGGATCTGCAGCAAAAATTTGGATGCCATGCCCAACCATACCGCCCGCAGCCCCCCTTTCCCCACTTTATACAAACTTCGAGGTAGAGTCACCAAATTTGGTATGAAGGTAGCATTTGACATTCCACAAGGATCTGCAGCAAAAATTTGGATGCCACGCCCAACCATACCACCCGCAGCCCCCCTTTCCCCACTTTATACAAACTTCGAGCTAGAGTCACCAAATTTGGTATGAAGGTAGCATTTGACATTCCACAAGGATCTGCAGCAAAAATTTGGATGCCACGCCCAACCATACCGCCCGCAGCTCCCCTTTCCCCACTTTATACAAACTTCGAGCTAGAGTCACCAAATTTGTTATGAAGGTAGCATTTGACATTCCACAAGGATCTGCAGCAAAAATTTGGATGCCACGCCCAACCATACCGCCCGCAGCCCCCCTTTCCCCACTTTATACACACTTCGAGCTAGAGTCACCAAATTTGGTATGAAGATAGCAATTGACATCCTACATAGATCGGCACAAAAATTTGAATACCACGCCCAACCATACCGCCATAAGCCCCATAGCCCCCCTCTCACCACCTTTTACATGCTTCGAACTAGAGTCACCAAATTTGGTGTGAAGGTAGCATTTGACATTCCACAAGGATCTGCAGCAAAAATTTGGATGCCACGCCCAACCATACCGCCCGCAGCCCCCCTTTCCCCACTTTATACAAACTTCGAGCTAGAGTCACCAAATTTGGTATGAAGATAGCAATTGACATTCCACATAGATCTGCACAAAAAATTTGAATGCCACGCCCAACCATACCGCCCCCAGTCCCCCTTTCCCCACTTTTACAAACTTTGAGCTAGAGTCACCAAATTTGGTATGAAGATAGCAATTGACATCCCACATGGATGGGCATCAAAATTTTTAATACTGGTATCGAGTATACCGCAGTCGGTTGCGTCCGACTGCAACGTTTCCACTTGTTTTACCACAAATTAGTGGACAATGGTCACATTATAAATTCTTGTGTCCACGCTTCCAAAATATATCAAAAATTCCTGCCAGCAATTTTTATTGTACTGGAAACGGACCTTAAAAATAAATGCAATTAAAATGCAGACAATTAAATGAAAACACAAGTGTGCCCGTATTACTCTTTTACCTTGTGAGGAGTTATATTCACGTATAGCGCCTTTAGCCGAAAGCCCCAGTAGCTATGGCTGTTTCCCCTGTAGCTTTAGTTTTAACTATAAGCATACAGTTATTTAAATAAATAAATAAATAAATTTAGCGCCTCACAGAAGGCGATACGTGTTTGGTACATGGGAGCCGCAAAAACACGTACCGTAAGAGTCGTGGCAAAGTGCCGTTGATGTGTGAGCGGTGCATCCACGAGATATAGTGATCACCGTCACACAAACGACAGGCGTGATCAGCAACGAGGAACCGTTGTTGCTAGGCAAAACTCACTGGAACGATCACGCCACCTTTGCCCTTGGGCGACATTGGCAGCGCTGACAGCGCGGAGTGCGAAGTAAAGTGAAAAGTCAGTGCGCAACATCAAAGTGAACAAGGATTCGGAGTGCAAGAATACAGCGCGACAGGATAATATAAGAATAAAAGGACTCATATCGAAATAAGGACGAATCAAATCGTATCCTTAGCGATTAACAAACCTTTTACTAAAGAAATCAATACGCGGAATTTATCAAGCCTTGTGGTGTGTTGCATTTGCAAAGCAACCTCAAATCAAAACCAAGTATCAGACTAGTGAGCCTGGCGAAGGACAGGCGAAGCTAAAGCCATAACCTGAGAGTAGGAGAAACCATTGGCGAAATCCTTGTGGTAACAAGGAGGCCATAGTAGAGCCTGGCGAATTTCAGGCGCTGCTAGCTAAAACCTCGTTTAGTAGGCGTAACATTTGGCTCTGATTATTTGGTGCGACGAGAGCGCCAGCATTGTAAATAAATCCACGACACAAGGCCCATACGATTTCATAAGACTCTACTAAGAAATATCATTTAAGTGTACTAATAAATTGTAAAAGCCCAACGTGAAACTAGCAAAGAGTGCAGTTTAAATATATGTATAACAAGTAAGAAGGCTCTAGTCGGGAGAGCCCGACTAGAAGATACCCTGAACCCAGTTGCAATAAATAAATTAAATTTATGTGAGACTTTGGTATACTGACTTAACTTCAATCGATAAAATTAGATATCTCCGGTGTTTCTCAACCGATTTGGACGAAATTTTCAGAAAAGTTCTATTATTACCCAATATTTCAACCCCCTTTTTAACATTTTCCAAATTCGATATTTTTTGTTATCGATATTATGTGTATATCGGAAACCAGAATAGTTATCGATAATTTGAAGCAAACTTGTTCTGCTCATGGTATAGGAAAACTTAAATACGAAATATGAAGTCTCTAGCTCTTGTAGTTTCTGAGATCCACGCGTTCATACAGATGGACAGACGGACATGGCTATGTATATCGTCTCGGCTGTTGATGCTGATCAAGAAAATATATACTTTATGGGGTCGGAGATGCTTCCTTCTGCCTGTTACATACTTTTGCACAAAACCATTATACCCTTATTTACCCATTTTATGGGTTAAGGGTATAAAAATTATTCTTCTTACTGTAGAGATTCACACACCTAACAAACACCGCAAAAGCTGCCACCTTATAAAAAAAGGTTAGCTGCAATGACTTTGTTAAATTTACAACAAACTGTCGACTGCCCAACCATGCAATTTCGTTACCTTAAAGTACAATTTTTTTTATGTTTATTTCTCACAAATAAGTGTCTTTTAAATTTACCTATTAAAGCAATACTTTATACTTACTGACTCAGAATAATAGTTATTGTTAAACGAACAAGGTGGCACCTCTCTTGTTAGGAAGGGTTTTGCACGCTTACACGGAACGGCAAATAGTCTAAAAGATTTGTTAGAGATTTATTAATATCAAAAATCATGAATTAAAATACTTTAAAAATTCAAATGTATTTACAATATGCAATTAAGCTTAAAATTACCTTGCGAAAAAGTAACACTTGTTATGCATTAGACATTTAATATTGCTTATACGAGCCCTGACCACTATTAATTCGTACGGCAACCTTTTTTACCCGTTTGCAATGTTCAACAGACGATATATTCAATACTAATGCAGATAACATATTCAAACTTTTTTTCAATGAAAGATCATTTTATTCTCTTAATATTTGAAAAAAATTTTTGTTTTACGTCAACAATAACAAAAGCAACATTAATTTCTTTGAATGCTTAGCTTTACTGATGAGAAAAATGTGACCACTATTAATTCGTACGGTGCGTTAGCTTAGGTGAGAATTGAAACAAGATCAAACAAAACCAAAGAGTGTAACATAATCACTATCTAGTAGTGTCCGACCGAAGGTCACTTTTGGCCGAAGCCGAAGCCGAAGTTCGGCTTAAAATTCAAATAGGCCGAAGACCGAAGCCGAAGCCGAATTTTTTTTTGGAAATAAAACAATTGCAATTTTGTTGAAATAAATGTACATTCAGTGTATTTATTTATTAAATAACATTCTTATTAAAAAAAAAAACGTGAAATCACAATTCTGAGAAAAAAAAAGAAAACAAACTTAAAAAAATAAATCTAAATTCATTTCATATTAATTCATATTAATATTCAAAATTAAAATTTTTTATATTGTAGGCCAAAAACAGAAGCTTTTCAGCGTTTTGACCCAATAAATTCGACCGTCTATCAGTATACAACTGACCAGCAGTACTAAATAACTGCTCACTAGCAACACTAGTTGGAGGAGCAGACAAAAATCTGTTTTTAAATTATAAAAATTTGACGAATGCCAGAAGTGAAATATGTCCACAGTGCGCAAAACCAGTGGTTGGCTTAAAAATTGCTCTAGCTCGTTTTGTACCGTAGTGCGTTTTTGTGCGTTGTGGCTATGTAGGCTTGTTGATAGATCATGAGATTCCCATAAACTGTCTTGAACTGCCACCATTACTGGTTCCTCAAAGCTTTCATCGGTATTATCCTCAAAGGTGTTTTCATTTGATAATTCTGCTATTTTTTTCTTGCATAATGCCAAATCTACGGGTGAGAAATATTTACTTTTAAATCTGGGGTCGATTAGTGTTGCCACCATAAATTCCGTATTTTCCAAATAAGTGAAACGATTGTTTAATGACGGAAGCATTGCATTTTTTAGAGCAGAAATGTCAGGATCTTCGCTTTTTATTTTTAATTAGTTTTTAGCATGGCCACCAGCGGTATCACAATTGATATGCACGAAAGATCAGAGCACAATTCTAGCGTTGCATCGTAAAATATTTTTAAAACTGGTAGTATTTTTTTTATATACAGCCATTCTTCCGCAGACAGTTGATCTATACTACCATACTCAATTGCATACATTTTTACTGCGGATTTTTGCTCCAACAGTCTTTCCATCATTAAATAAGAGCTATTCCACCTAGTCGGCATGTCCTGTTTAAGTTTATGGTTTGGCATATCCAGCTTATTTTGAATATTTTTAATGAGTCTGCAGGCTGCTTCACTTTTGTGGAAATGCCCAACTATTTTACGACATTTTTTCATGAGTTGAATAACATATTCTTTTTTAGAAATGTGTCGTGGATTATTAGCTGCAAAGTATGTGCCACACAACCTATAGATTGGAATCCACCAATTCGCATTGCAGCACTCATATTACGTGCATTATCTCTCACACCTAAATGCACTTTATTTAAAACATGATATTCTTCTGAGATCTTTATCAAATCTTCTGCAATGGCCAATCCAGTATGGTTTTCTTCAAGCACTTTTGCAGCTAAAATAACTTTTACACGTTTCGGGCCATCCAACATATGTGCAGTATAGCTTAGCAAGGAACAGGTAGCGTTTGGACAAGTCCAAATGTCAGTTGTGAAACTTATCCACTCTGCCTTTTCCAAATACGCTACAACTTTTTTCTTAACTTTTTCAAATGTAGCTGGCATGAGTGTTGTTCTAAAAAATTTTTCTGTCTTCAGTCGGTATTTATGTGGCTGATCAGGGCTTGCAAAATTTAAACGTTTGAACGCAGCACCTTCTACCATATTGTATGGCTGTAAATCCACTGCAATTACATCCATTATTTGTTGGTCAATTTTTTTGGAAATGGGATGATCA
This sequence comes from Scaptomyza flava, assembly GCA_030179655.1. Lineage (NCBI taxonomy): Eukaryota > Metazoa > Arthropoda > Insecta > Diptera > Drosophilidae > Scaptomyza > Scaptomyza flava. The sequence continues at coordinate 585,937 of JARNME010000234.1, forward strand.
TCTGGCCACAAATTTTGATGAGACAACACTGCTTCTAGCGTTGGTTGATTTGGAGTGTCAATGGCGTGCACTGCTTTAGCGGTTGACGCCAGTTTGCGCTTTTTTATTTGCAGTGCATCTTCAGCAGCAGCACAGTATTTTCTGTTATCCGAAGGGTGCAGTTTTTGTAAATGGTTTTTAATGCTTGTTGTGGTTTGCATTTTGCGCCTTTCATGCCCAAGTGACATTTCCTTGTCACAAACATTGCAAGTTGCAGTGGACTTGCCTCTTTTGAAAAACTGCCATACATCGCTCATTTGTCCTATAAACCATTTCTTTAATAACAAAACTAATGTTTAATAACAGATTTACTCACCTTATGTGCAGTTTCACTTTATGTATACAAGTTCAAATCGTCCAAGCTGAATGCAAACCTTACAGTCTGCGCGCAATTAAATAAACAGCTGATTAAGTTCAGAAATATCGATAGCTCACCTGTATCGAAAAAATGCTAGCCACAATATTATTTGACATTCACGCCAACAACAAACAACAAAACAACATCTGGGAATCGGAAAAGAGTACTCACAATTTTTTGTTGCTTTCTTCCAGCACAAAAACAAATTAAGTATTTTTTTCCATTCACTACTTATGTACATACTTTTTTTCAAGACTATTTTAAATATTTTATTGATATAAAAATGTTCGGCTTTTTTGGCCGAAGCCGAAGCGGAAGCCGAATGAAAAAATATGGCCGAATAGGCCGAAGGCCGAAGCCGAAGCCGAAGCTTCGGTCGGACACTACTATCTAGTCATAATCTAGAAACAGTTGTGAAATGCAGAATGTAAAATGTGTGCATTTGCTTCAAATTATTCAAAGTTTAGCAACGATGGCACGTGGTAAGCCGATTTGCAAAGAAATAAGAAGTTTAGCTTTAGATTATTACAAATCTGGGAAGAGTTTTGGTGAAATAGCCAAGCAACTAAATTTGGCTAAGTCGACCGTTCAAGGAATTGTACAAAACTTTAATATAAATGGCAATATTAAAAAAAAAAATGTCGCAAATTGAGGCCGAACATCAGCAATTACATCTCGTGACAAAAGAGCCCTGGCAAAAATTGTGAAGGCCGATCGTCGCCAATGCTTAAGAAACTTAGCATGTAAATGGTCAAATATAATCGGGAAAACTGTTAAGCGTGAGTGGACGCGCCTGCAGCTTAGAGATATTGGATATAAGTTCTATAAAGTATGTGAAGTGATTATCAAATTTTCTTACTCAATACCTCAAATTAATCTTAGGCTAAAGAGAAACCTTTGCTTACGCATCTCCATAAGAAGAAGCGTTTGAGATGGGCTCGGCAACGGATTTCTTGGACTCAAAGGCAATGGAACACCATCATAATTAGTGATGAAGCTAAATTCGATGTGTGTGTCGGTGATTTGCGGAAGAGAGTTATCCGTAAAAAAAAGAAACGTACCATACAGACTGCCTTAAAAGGACAGTAAAGTTCCCAGCAAGCATAATGGTATGGGGTTGTATGTCTGCCAAAGGGGTAGGAAACTGCATTTTATTGACGGGATGGTCAACGCCGAAATATACTTTAACATTCTAGAAGAAAACTTGCTGCCATCAATACCAAAACTGGCTGATTGTGGTGGATATACCTTTCAGCAGAATCGAGCATCATCGCATACTGCAAAACGAACCAAATCATGGCTGCAAAGTAATGATATTGCGGTCTTAGATTGGCCATCAAATAGTCCGGACCTGAGCCCAATCGAGAATCTATGGGGCAAAATGAAAAGAAACCTCAGAAGTGAGCCTCAAAGAACCCTTCCTGACTTGAAACTGAAATTGCAAGCGATGTGGGACTCATTTTCAACCGAAGAATGCCAAAATTTAGTACAAACTTTGCCAAAGCGTTTTAAATGTGTTTTAAAGGCCAAGGGCGACATAACTCAATATTGATATTAATGTTAAATCACTCTTGTAATCAAATAAACTATGGCTAGACAGTGATTATGTTACACTCTTTGGTTTTGTTTTGATCTTGTTTCAATTCTCACCTAAGCTAACGCACCGTACGAATTAATAGTGGTCACATTTTTCTCATCAGTAAAGCTAAGCATTCAAAGAAATTTATGTTGCTGTTGTTGTTGTTGACGTAAAACAAAATTTTTTTTTTCAAATATTAAGAGAATAAAATGATCTTTCATTGAAAAAAAGTTTGAATATGTTATCTACATTAGTATTGAATATATCGTCTGTTGAACATTGCAAACGGGTAAAAAAGGTTACCGTACGAATTAATAGTGGTCAGGGTTCGTACTAACCAAATCTCTGACCAATTTTGTTGAGATTTCAAAACCATCTCGAACTCTGCTCTGGCACACCTTAAACCAGCTCGAGGTTGGTTTTATTTTTGAATTCGGTTGGTTTTGATGGCTGGTACACCCCTGTCAATTTGAGTTTGAAGCTCACGGGACTCCTCAGCCTCTTGCTGAGTAATAGTTTTTGTAGTTCACCACTCAAGCCGCCCAGCCTCTCATGCAGCAGTGAGATGATATGCTCCTCGGATTCCTTGATATTGGTGGCTATAAGGTCAGCTTGCTCATCGAAACGCGAGTTGATAATTTTCATGATCGACGAGGTATCTCCAGCTTCGCCCTTAAGCTCTCCAGTCGAGTTTTCACGTTGACGCTTTGGTACAGGTGCCATGGTTATGCAGGAAAGTGTTATTGAGTTTTTTGTGTGTAATAAAATAACTGTGCAGTATTTGTTAAGAGAAACAGCAGCTGTGCGCAGTTGTTGTTATTTAAAACAACGACCAAAAGCAATTTGCGAACACTGCTTTTTGTTGTTGCCTGTTGCCTTTGTCTGCACTTCAACAATTAGAAAAGCTAATAGAGCTGTTTTTATGCACAAAAGAAATGTAAATTATTGAAGACAGTTTTGTTTTTGTTGTGAAATTGATACCTTAATTTGAGGTTTTTAGCGGAGCTCAAGTTTGCGCGTTCTTATTGTAGTGTTTCGCTTGTCGAGATTCTAATAGAATTTATTTTTCTCCTAAAAATGGGCCATACTTTGTTGCGTTTCGCACCTAGCGCCGTCTGTGTGTGAAAAGCTTTTGCTTCCCAAAAAATTGATAGTTGGCCTTCATTAGATCTTTTGACCCCAGGCACATTATTTTTCTATAATAGCGAACAAGTTGTGCGCGTTGCAACCGTCCAGTATTAAATATATACATATACCTATGTGCATAGCGAGATTTCTTGCAGTACAGCGAATTTTAAATGAAACCATAAAGGAGAATCGCCTATACTATTGTGAGCATATATTGTTTAAATGATTTTGTACCCCAAATCCGTGGTCAACCAGCAATTGTGTTTTTTTTTTTTTTTTTTTTTTAGTTTTGGCGTGCAGTTCAGGCTGCAGCGAGCTATTGCGCAGCACGTTTTTATACTCGATACCGAAGGTAAAGAGTATATTGGTTTTGTGCAATGTCCGTCATGGTGTCTGTCCGTCTGTCCGTCTGTCCGTCCGTCCGTCTGTCCGTCTGTCCGTCTGTCCGTCCGTATGTGTGCAAGTTTTTTCCACACCCTTCAAGCTAGGGACTTGAAACTTTCCAATTCTCTTTTTCTATGGGATAGTAAATTAAAGTGTCAAGATTGGGGTTCTACGATAACTGGGGGGCTGGCAAATCGATAAATTCGATAACTCAAAAACGATAAATCCGCATATTTCCCACACCCTTACAGCTAGAACTACCAAATTTGGTAAGAAGATAGCTACTAGCAACCCCCAAAAAACTGCATCAAAAATTTTGGAGCCACGCCCCCCATTCCACCCCCAGACCCCCCGCATTTTAAAGTCAAAAAAGCCTATATTTCCCACAGTTTTTGAGCTAGAGCCACCAAATTTGGTGCCAATTTAGCTGATGATGACCCCCCAAAAACTGCACCAAAAGTTTGGATGCCACGCCCAGCAATACCGCCCTAGCCGCCCCCAGATGCCCCAACGCTTCGTAAAAAACGGGAATGCGTGTATCTTCCAGAGTAGTGGAGCTAGAGCCACCAAATTTGGTAGGAAGATAGCTGGTAACGACCCCAAAAGAACTGCATCAAAGTTTTGGAGCCACGCCCACCCATCCCGCCCCCAGCCCCCCCACATTTAGAAATCAGAAAAGCCTATATCTCCCACAGTTTTTTAGCTAGAGTCACCAAATTTGGTGCCAAGATAGATGATGATGACCCCCCAAAAACTGCATCAAAAGTTTGGATGCCACGCCCACCAATAACGCCCTAGCCACCCCCATCTGCCCCAACGCTTCGTCAGCAACGGGAATGCGTGTATATTCCAGAGTAGTGGAGCTAGAGCCACCAAATTTGGTAGGAAGATAGCTGGCAACGACCCCCAACAATCTGCATCAAATTTTTGGAGCCTTGCCCATCCATTCCGCCCCCCTTTCCCCACCTTACACAAACTTTGAGCTAGAGTCACCAAATTTGGTATGAAGGTAGCATTTGACATTCCACATGGATCAGCATCAAAAATTTGAAAGCCACGCCCACCCATACCGCCCCAAGCCCCATAGCCCCCCTTTCACCACCTATTACATGCTTCGAGCTAGAGTCACCAAATTTGGTATGAAGGTAGCATTTGACATTCCACAAGGATCTGCAGCAAAAATTTGGATGCCACGCCCAACCATACCGCCCGCAGCCCCCCTTTCCCCACTTTATACAAACTTCGAGCTAGAGTCACCAAATTTGGTATGAAGAGAGCAATTGACATCCCACATGGATCGGCAGCAAAAATTTGAAAGCCACGCCCACCCATACCGCCCCAAGCCCCATAGCCCCCCTTTCACCACCTCTTACATGCTTCGAGCTAGAGTCACCAAATTTGGTATGAAGGTAGCATTTGACATTCCACAAGGATCTGCAGCAAAAATTTGGATGCCACGCCCAACCATACCGCCCGCAGCCCCCCTTTCCCCACTTTATACAAACTTCGAGCTAGAGTCACCAACTTTGGTATGAAGATAGCAATTGACATCCCACATAGATCGGCACCAAAAATTTGAATACCCCGCCCAACCATACCGCCCCCAGCCCCCCTTTCCCCACTTTTACAAACTTTGAGCTAGAGTCACCAAATTTGTTATGAAGGTAGCATTTGACATTCCACAAGGATCTGCAGCAAAAATTTGGATGCCACGCCCAACCATACCGCCCGCAGCCCCCCTCTCCCCACTTTATACAAACTTCGAGCTAGAGTCACCAAATTTGGTATGAAGGTAGCATTTGACATTCCACAAGGATCTGCAGCAAAAATTTGGATGCCACGCCCAACCATACCGCCCCCAGCCACCCTCTCCCCACTTTATACAAACTTCGAGCTAGAGTCACCAAATTTGATATGAAGGTAGCATTTGACATTCCACAAGGATCTGCAGCAAAAATTTGGATGCCACGCCCAACCATACCGCCCGCAGCCCCCCTTTCCCCACTTTATACAAACTTCGAGCTAGAGTCACCAAATTTGGTATGAAGATAGCAATTGACATCCCACATAGATCGGCACCAAAAATTTGAATACCACGACCAACCATACCGCCCCCAGCCCCCCTTTCCCCACTTTTACAAACTTTGAACTAGAGTCACCAAATTTGTTATGAAGGTAGCATTTGACATTCCACAAGGATCTGCAGCAAAATTTGGATGCCACGCCCAACCATACCGCCCGCAGCCCCCCTTTCCCCACTTTATACAAACTTCGAGCTAGAGTCACCAAATTTGGTATGAAGATAGCAATTGACATCCCACATAGATCGGCACCAAAAATTTGAATACCACGCCCAACCATACCGCCCCCAGCCCCCCTTTCCCCACTTTTACAAACTTTGAGCTAGAGTCACCAAATTTGTTATGAAGGTAGCATTTGACATTCCACAAGGATCTGTAGCAAAAATTTGGATGCCACGCCCAACCATACCGCCCCCAGCCCCCCTTTCCCCACTTTATACAAACTTCGAGCTAGAGTCACCAAATTTGGTATGAAGGTAGCATTTGACATTCCACAAGGATCTGCAGCAAAAATTTGGATGCCACGCCCAACCATACCGCCCGCAGCCCCCCTTTCCCCACTTTATACAAACTTCGAGCTAGAGTCACCAAATTTGGTATGAAGGTAGCATTTGACATTCCACAAGGATCTGCAGCAAAAATTTGGATGCCACGCCCAACCATACCGCCCGCAGCCCCCCTTTCCCCACTTTATACAAACTTCGAGCTAGAGTCACCAAATTTGGTATGAAGATAGCAATTGACATCCCACATAGATCGGCACCAAAATTTGAATACCACGCCCAACCATACCGCCCCCAGCCCCCCTTTCCCACTTTAACAAACTTTGAGCTAGAGTCACCAAATTTGTTATGAAGGTAGCATTTGACATTCCACAAGGATCTGCAGCAAAAATTTGGATGCCACGCCCAACCATACCGCCCGCAGCCCCCCTTTCCCCACTTTTTACAACTTCGAGCTAGAGTCACCAAATTTGGTATGAAGGTAGCATTTGACATTCCACAAGGATCTGCAGCAAAAATTTGGATGCCACGCCCAACCATACCGCCCGCAGCCCCCCTTTCCCCACTTTATACAAACTTCGAGCTAGAGTCACCAAATTTGTTATGAAGGTAGCATTTGACATTCCACAAGGATCTGCAGCAAAAATTTGGATGCCACGCCCAACCATACCGCCCCCAGCCCCCCTTTCCCCACTTTATACACACTTCGAGCTAGAGTCACCAAATTTGGTATGAAGATAGCAATTGACATCCCACATAGATCGGCACCAAAAATTTGAATGCCACGCCCAACCATACCGCCCCAAGCCCCATAGCCCCCTCTCACCACCTTTTACATGCTTCGAACTAGAGTCACCAAATTTGGTATGAAGGTAGCATTTGACATTCCACAAGGATCTGCAGCAAAAATTTGGATGCCACGCCCAACCATACCGCCCGCAGCCCCCCTTTCCCCACTTTATACAAACTTCGAGCTAGAGTCAACAAATTCGGTATGAAGATAGCAATTGACATCCCACATAGACCGGCACCAAAAATTTGAATGCCACGCCCAACCATACCGCCCCCAGCCCCCCTTTCCCCACTTTATACAAACTTCGAGCTAGAGTCACCAAATTTGGTATGAAGATAGCAATTGACATCCCACATGGATGGGCATCAAAATTTTTAATACTGGTATCGAGTATACCGCAGTCGGTTGCGTCCGACTGCAACGTTTCCACTTGTTTTTCGCTATAATTTTTACTCTTGACCGTCATTTACTTGTTCGTTTTCAACAAAAACAGTATATTGACATGTAGGTACTTGAAAGTGCACGACAGAGACAACAATTGATAGTACGATATGGTAAATTTATATGGTGGCTATATCGTAGAATGCTCCGAGCGGGATGAAATTTCATAGTGAACAAACCCGACATGATCTAAGCAATCTGTGAAAGTTTCATCAAGATCGGTTCAGCAGTTTGGCCAGAGATCGTGTTGAAACAGACAGAGGGACAGAAGGGCAGACGGACAGATGGACGGACGGACGGACAGACGGAAATCAATTCCTGAGCTCGTCCTGATCATTTTGATATATAGTTTATGGGGTCTCCCATCATTCCTTTAAGGCGGTACAGATTCAAGACAAAGTCAATATACCCTGTGAAGGGTATAAACATAATGTTGGAAAGAGCATAACAGTTATTCCTCTAAGCAGCAGATCCCGAGCTCATACATACAACGCTTGCACTTAAGAGCTAGGTATGGATGGTGAAAATTAGGCAATTTAATTCCTTATACAGCAGCCTCTTAGTTATGGTTAGCTTAGCTTAGTGAGTGCGGAGGAGATAGGGATATTAAGATTTATGTTTGAAAATAAAATAAAGAGTGAACGTAAATGAGCAACAACAAAGGAGCATGATCGGAGCGAGATTTCAAATTATCTGATTATCATAAGAGCAACACGCGCGCTTTTGTGAACGCCCTTTGCTTATTCGAAATTGTATATCAATAATATATCAGTAATGTTAGCGTGTTACGTTTTGTCTAAGTTATATAAGCAGCAAGTAGGCGAATCCACCCCCATAACATATTCTGGTGTGGGAAATTTTTCCAGACGCACCAAGTGTTTATGTTGTTGTTTTTTTTTTAAATCAATGACACCAACAAATGTAGCAGTGCGGGCCCAACAACAACACTGACAACAACAACAAACGCTACTTGGGTCGTAAATCAATTGTCAAAAGGCACACAAATTTGAAAAAAAAAAAATGTGCACTGTGCCAAGTGATACATGTATATAAAATTATGAAAATTATTTTCAAGCGCATTCTTCACTTAATTGTGTATGCACATATTCATTAAGAAGCGGAAATCCGTTTCTTTTTTGCAAGTGTCGAACCTTTTTTTATGACTTTGCTTGTGCGACGCGAAGGCGTCACTGCGCATTTGTTTTGTTTTTGTATTCTAGCTCACGATCAAACTCTCAGCTTGTGCGACAGTCAGGCGACAGTAGTGGAATGGGTACTTGTTGTAATTGTAATTTTTGTAGATAATTTGTATCGGAATAAAAGGCCGTTGTTGTTTTTTAATGGTGTTTTTTGTTTATTTCCCCATCAATTTTCTCCTACGTCGTTTCGGCTTATATTAAGCCTTCTTCAGGGAGCCTGCATAACATTTTGTGTTTTTATAATTAAAATACAAAAACAAATATTAAAAACAACCACTTATGAATACATACATACATCTTTTTCACTAAAAACCTTACAGCATTGTCATCACATTTAAATTAAAAATAAATTTAAAATTGCACTACTTTCTATTGACGTTGGTCGTTTTTGTCCGTTTTGCATGTTTGCTGCTGCAGTCATCTGTTATTACTGTCGAATAAATGTTGTTTGTCTGTTCTAAGTCTTCTTTGTGGTTCACAGCGTTCATGCTGCTTTGTTGTATTCGTAAGCTTTCTAACGTCAGTCTCGTTCTCTCTCTCCTTTCAATGTCCAACAGTTTAGCGTTTTCGAAGTCAGCTGTGTGACCTGTTGTTGTTGTGTGCTGTGCAAGAGCTGTGGTCATTTTCCCTTTCTCGCATCCCCCCGGTGTTCGTTGAGTCTCGCTCCAAACGCTCTCTTGGTTGTCCCGATATAGACACCGTTACATCCCTCTCCCTCTCTTCCCATGCAGCTGATTTGGTAAATGACGTTTTGTTGTTGTTCCTTGTCGATCTTGTCTTTCGTATTCGTAAACAATCTACGTGTATTTTTGTGCGCTTTATATGCATATGTTAGGTGTTTGGTAGCATCAGCTGGCATAATTTTCGCGAGTGTTTGTTTATTAGTTAAATGTTCTATATATGGTATGCTCACGTATTGGTTAATTTTTTCTTCGTTCGAATTGTCGTTTTGTTCTTTTAAGATTTTGTTGTTTTCGTTTGTGATTTCTAGTATTATGTTGTCCACTAATCGTTCCGGGTAGCTGTTCTTTAATAATATAGATTTTAATTTTATATATATTTCGGGCCTGTGTTGTTCGTCGCTCAGTGTGTATGCTTTTCTGACCATGTTTTTTGCAGTGTTTATTTTTTGGTTCATTGGCTGGTGTGAGTGGAAACTCATAATCCTATTTGATGCGATCGTCTTGGTATACCATTTGAATCCGATGTTTTTCCTATTTCTTGTTAATTCCGTGTCAAGATAAGCAATTTTGTTGTTCAGTTCCTTTTCCATTGTAAATTGTATTCTTATGTGTTGCTTATTGAGTGTGTCAAGTATGTGTTGTGCATCCTTTTCTTTTAATATGCATATGATGTCATCTACGTACTTGTATATATGTTTGATGTGTATGTTATTTTTGGCTAAGTCCTGTATTGCGTTGTCTAATATCTTGTCTAGTACAATGTTCGCTATGGTGGGGGAGATGGGGTTGCCCATGGGCATACCAAAAATCTGGTGGTAAGTTTTGTTGTTGTATGTCAGGTAGTTGTTATCGATTAAAACAAAGTCAAGTATTTCCTTAAACTTTTTCCATGGTATCTGTGTATGTTCTGTAATCTCCGTCCATCTACCCATTATGGTTTGTATTGCTGTGCTTATGGGTATATTTGTAAATAATGATACCACGTCGAACGATACGAGTCTATCATCATTTTCAATTTTTTCGTTTTTGAGTTTTCCTTTTAATTGTACCGCGTTCAATATATTGTATTGTTTTGAAGTTATATTATTTAAAATGTTGCCTATATGTTTTGCCAATTTGTAACATGGTACGTTCGTCGATGATGCTATTGGTCTTAGGGGTGTGTCTTTTTTATGTATTTTAGGTAATCCGTATAATCTGGGAGCGTGCCCACTTGAACAGTATAGTGTCGCTTTTAATTTGTAATCTATATAGTTTTGTTTGTACAGGTCATTTACGATAGTGTTGTTTTTCCTTATTAGTAGTTGTGTTGGATCCTTTCTAACTAATTTGTTTTTTAAAATGGGTAAAAAGTGCTCCAAATCGTATGGGAGGTACTTGAAGGAGTTGTCCAAATAAAAATTATCTTCTTAGTGCTCACCTCCTACCTGCATGGAAAATTGTGTGAAAATTTCAGCCTTCTAGCTCTTTTCGTTCAGGCTGTGGCTCTTCCATTATCATCAGGACAAACTCTTTTATATACATATATAGAGATTAATACTTCAATAAGAAAATGGGCTCAAATGAGTCAAAAGTCGAAAAATCGGCTGCAAATGTAATAAATAATGTTAAAGTAATAGACCATAAAGAAGATTTAAAAGACATTTGTTTAATTATAATAATAATAGCAATAGTATCTAACCCTAAAAATTTATGCAATGCATAAAAAGAAAATAAAGAAACGTTACCTAAGCAGAGGTAACGACTTAGACCGTATATATAAGGAAAAAAACATTCTTTTGTAATTACATAGGAGTAGTATAACGGAATGGGACGATATATATTTACAAATAAATGAATTGAAAGACGGATTTGATAAATCATTCAAATCTTTATCACAGAATAGACCAATTCAAGAGAATACAGTTAATAAACATGCTAAAATATTAGTAGACTGTTTCAATCAAGCTCGAGTACTAATATATGAAAATAGAGACAAACTAAGTAAAATACACTGGTCCCAATTATTAACATTGCTAATTTAGTTACGATCAAACATAATATCAATAACACAAAAATTTAAATTGGATATATCAATACCAACAATCCTAAGCACCCCCTTGACATTCGAAACTGGTTATGAACCAGAATCAAAAGAATCAGAAGATATTGACTTAGCAAAACCAGAAGATATTGAATCTTTTAACAAAGAAATAGGGGAAGAAGATTTAACTAGTCTTTCGATTCCTGCTGTGTTACAGCAATCTGAATTTTCAGACCAGCCGCCCAAAAAGGCAAAACAGCCACGCAGTTCACTAATGACATCGATAATCTACAAAGATTACTTGAATTTTCATATATCGATGAAGGATTACCTTAAGAGCATGCTGATAAGTTCAGCATCAAAGAAGCTTTTAACACCATGATCAAAAATTGTGACCATGGCAAGCTAAATACAATAATGAAAGCAGGTACATTCACAACTATGAATGACGCCGTTAGTAAGTACATCAATTATAGTACTGAAATGACGGGCAATGCAAACTCATTCTTTACACCCAGAGAGGTCACGCCCAACGTGCATATTTCAATAGAGGAAATGACCGTGGTAGAGGCAACGGTCGAGGTAATAATATGTAGTAGCAACAATTATTACCGCAATAATGGCCAAAATCATAACAATAATTATGGAAAAGGACGTAGAAGTTAAAGAGGAAACAACCGTCAACGCGGAGATAACAATTATAGCAACCACCCAAACAATTCCGATTATAGACAAAATGGTAATGTACGACAAGCACAAAGCACGTCGGAAAACCAACAAGCCCCTTTAAGTGCTCCGACCCAATAAAAACAACAGTTCACACTATCAATCTTAATTTATATATTATATTAGATACAAAATGAACATACTGGTAGGCAGCTAACATTTTTAATTGATACAGGAGCTTCTATTTCAGCCATTAAAGAAAATTCTGACCAATTTTTACACTCGATACCGAAGGTAAAGAGTATATTGGTTTTGTGCAATGTCCGTTATGGTGTCTGTCCGTCCGTCCGTCCGTATGTGTGCAAGTTTATTCCACACCCTTCAAGCTAGAGACTTGAAACTTTCCAATTATCTTTATCTATGGTATAGTAAATTAAAGTGTCAAGATTGGGGCTCTACGATGACTGGGGGGCTGGCAAATCGATAAATTCGATAACTCAAAACCGATAAATCCACATATTTCGCACATCCTTACAGCTAGAAATACCAAATTTGGTGAGCAGATAGCTACTAGCAACCCCCAAAAAACTGCATCAAAAGTTTTGATGCCACGCCTACCATTATGACCTAGCTGCCCCCATCCGCCCCAACGCTTCGTCAAAAACGAGAATGCGTGTATCTTCCAGAGTTCTGAGGCTAGAGCCACCAAATTTGGAAGGAAGATAGCTGACAACGACCCTTAAAAATCTCGTCAAAGTTTTGGAGCCACGCTCACCCATTTCGCCCCCCTTTCCCAACCTTTTACAAACTTTTAGCTAGAGTCACCAAATTTGGTATGAAGCTAGCAATTGACATTCCACATAGATCTGCATCAAATTTTGGATGCCATGTCCACTCATACCGCCCCCAGCCCCCCTCTCCCCACATTATACAATTTTCGAGCTACAGTCACAAAATTTGGTATGAAGATTGCAATTGACATTTCACAAAGATCTGCATCATGAATTTAGATGCCACACCCACCCATACCACCCCTAGCCACCCCTCTGCCCACCTTTTACAAACTTCGAGCTAGAGTCACCAAACTTAGTATGAAGATAGCAATTGACATTTCACAAAAATCTGCATCAAAAATTTGGATGTCACACCCACCCATGCCGCCCGCAGCCCTCTTTCCCCAACTTTTACAAACTTCGAGCTTGAGTTACCAAATTGGGTATGAAATAGCAATTGACATTTCACAAAGATCTGCATCAAAAATTTAGATGCCAACCCAACCCATACCACCCCCAGCCTGTTTTATTCTTAGACCCAATAATATTACACATTCGATACATACACAAATATTCCATAGAATCAGCAACATCGAGATAATAATACCTTCACGTTGCGAGGTAGACCGAAAAATTAACCTAAACACTAAATACAACCAAATTCTGATTCCCAATCAGGAAATAGGAGATGGAATATTTGTTGGTAAATCAATTTCAGATTCAAACAAGTGCCGCATAGTTAATTTTGGCTATGCCAAGACCATGATACCCTTCACACATCGATTAATTTTTTTTCTTTTTTTTTTATTGTTTGGAAATATCGAAAGACTATAAGGCATTAAATTATTATTATCGGTGTATCGGTCATCAAGCAAATGAGCTTAATGTAAGTACTTGAAAGTGCACGACAGCAACAACAATTGATAGTACGATATGGTCAATTTTTATGGTGGCTATGTCGTAGAATGCTCCGAGCGGGATGAAATTTCATAGTGAACAAACCCGACATGATCAAAGCAATCTGTGAAAGTTTCATCAAGATCGGTTCAGCAGTTTGGCCAGAAATCGTGTTGAAACAGACAGAGGGACAGAAGGACAGACGGACAGATGGACGGACGGACGGACGGACGGACGGAAATCAATTCCTGAGCTCGTCCTGATCATTTTGATATGTAGTTTATGGGGTCTCCCATCATTCCTTTAAGGCGGTACAGATTCATGACAAACTCAATCTACCCTGTTTCACATGTGTGAAGGGTATAAAAACGCATTAGTGCGAATATTAAACACTGCCAACAGTAATAAAGTTTAAAATATACAAAAAATAAATTTTGAGCCATTGTCCGATTATCAAATAGCAGACTCACACGACTCTAAAAGAGCAGAATTAATTATCAGTAAAATAAGAAAAAACTTCCCACCAGTATATTAAAAATTAACGACAGAATTATGTTCGAAATACACTGATATCTTTGGATTGGAAACTGAAAAAATCACAACTAACAATTTTTACGCACAAAAATTAAGATTGAAAGATGATGAACCAAGTTATATAAAAAACTATAGAACTCCTCATTCACAACAAGATGACATAACTAAACAAGTACCTTAACTCGTTAATGATAAAATAGTAGAACCCTCTGTGTCTGAGTATAATATCCCGTTACTTTTAGTACCCAACAAAATCCTTACCGGATTCAACAGAAAAAAAATGGCGTTTATTAATAGACTATCGTCAAATTATAAAAATTACTAGCTGATAATTTCCATTTCCAAGAAATATGATATTCTTGATCAACTAGGCCGAGCAAAATACTTCTCGTGCTTAGATTTAATGTCAGGATTCCACCAAATAAAACTTAAAGAAAACTCAAGAAATATAACGTATTTTCAACGAGCAATGGCTCATATCGTTTTACGCGATTACCTTACGGCTTAAAATTAGCGCCAAATTCTTTCCAAAGAATGATGACAATTGCATTTCTAGTCTTGAACCATCACAGGCATTCCTATACATGGATGACTTTATTGTCATCGGTTGTTCAGAAAACCACATGATCAAAAACCTGAGAATGTTTTTGACTTATGCAGGAAAAACAACTTAAAACACACCCTGATAAGTTTTCATTCTTCATGCATGAAGTGACTTTTCTAGGTCTTAAATATACTGATAAAGGTATCCTCCCAGATGACAAAAAGTAGAATGTCATTGAGAAATACCCAGTCCCTACGGACGCAGACAGCGCTAGAA
>JARNME010000234.1:600848-734643 GCA_030179655.1 Scaptomyza flava
TTGTCCGTCTTTTTTCCTGTCTTTTGTGCCCCCTGTTGCTCCACCTTTTTTTGACCCTTCCCTGATATTCCTTTTTTTCATTGCCTTTTACCTTTTTTTTTCCCCCCCTTCTTAGTTTTGTTTTTCTGCCCCCAATTTTGCTGCATATCGTGTGAATGTCTACATTGCTACCCTCCCCCCTGGTCCTTCTTTTCCGAACCTGTTTTTTTCCCTTTTTCCCTTTTGTATGTGGATATTTAGCTATACCCTTTGGACACTTTTCTATCCACAGTTTTAATTAAACAGATCGGCACCAAAAATTTGAATATCCCATCGCCTACAACCCCCATACTGCCCCCCCGCCACTTTCTTTTTTCGTTTCATACACTTCCCGGAATATTTCACTAACTTGATGCTTCTTGAGTAACCCATATACTTTGTTTTTTCTTCTTTCCCCCCCCCCCCTTTTTTTTTTTCCTCCTTCCTTCCCTTTCTCCCTTTTCCCTTTTTTCCATGGCATTGAAGGCTACGTCCATATGTCCGGTACATGTTCCATTACCAATGGTTTATTGCAGCATGAAAATTTGGAGGCACACGCTCCCCCCCAACCCCCCCCACCTAACGCCGCAGCCACCCTTTCCCATCTGTATACAATACTTCGAGTGTAGGTCGTCACACAAAATTGGGTAGTGAATTCTTTGCATAGCAATTGACAATACCACATAGATAGGACGACACAAAAATTGATCATACACCCCCACGCAACAACCATACCGCCCCCAGCCCACCCTGTCCCCCACTGTTACAAACTTTGAGCTAGAGTGCTAACAAATTTGTATGACACCCCGGTTGACACTTTGATCATTACACCAGGATCTGCAGAACAAATGTTGCGATGACAATTGCCAAACATTTACCGCTACCGCAGCCCCACCTCTTCCCCCTTTTTTCTCTGGTGTCACTTTTATAAAAACTTTCGAGTTCGGGCGGGTTTAGACTGGTCGCCAAATTGTCCCGTGTGTTTCTTTTTTTGTTGCTATGATTTGTCTCGAACAGTTTTTTTTTGGTCACGCACGCAATGACATTCCACAAGGATCTGCAGGCAAAATTTGGTCTGATCCACGCTCCCGTATCTGTATCCACCCGCTGCTAGACACAACACGGGCCCTTATCCACAACTATACAAACCCATCCCGCACTCGAGCTTATTTAGAAAGCGGTCTTTCCTAGATGTTAGCTCACAACACATATGGTATTTCGAAGGTTTGTCAGCACATTGTTACATTGTCTGTCGCGTTTTATTCAAGGATCTGCCAGCAAAATGGAGCACGCCAACCATACCGCCCGCCCCAAGCACCCACTTCCCCAATTTATACAAACTCGAGCTAGAGTCACCAAATTTGGTATGAATGAGGTAATGCAATGACATTCACAAGGATCTGCAGCAAAAATTGGATGCCACAGCCCAACCATACCGCCCCCAGCCCCCTTTCCCCACTTATACAAAATTCGAGCCTAGAGTCACCAAATTTGGTATGAAGTAGACAGCATTTGACATCCACAAGGATCGGCAGCACAAATTGGATACACGCCCACGCCCAACATACAGCCCCCAGCCCCCCTTCCACACTTTTACATGCTTCGAGCTAGAGTCACCAAATTTGGTATGAAGGTAGCATTTGACATTCCACAAGGATCTGCAGCAATAATTTTGGAATGTGCCACGGCCCAACCATACCGCCCAGCCGCCCCCCTTTCCCCACGTCTTAATATATTAAGGCAAGACGTTCGCGCTAGGAGGTTTTTTTCAACCCCACAAACAACTTTTGGTATGAAGGTGCATTTGCCATTCCACATAGTCTGCACAACAAAATTTGAAATGCCACGCCAACCATAGACCGCCCCCAGCCCCCCCTTTCCCCACTTTTACAAACTTTTGAGCTAGAGTCACCAAATTTGGTATGAAGGATAGCATTTGATCAGCCCCAGATGGGCATCTCAGCAAATTTTTAATACTGGTATCGAGTAGACCGGCAGTGTCGCGTTGCGTCCCGACTGCAAAAACAACAGTGTCCATTGTTTTACCACAAATTAGTGGACAATGGTCACATTATAAATTTGGTCCACTCTTCCAAAATATATCAAAATAGTTGCCAGCAAGTTTTATTGTATGGAAACGGACCTTAAAAATAAATGCAATTAAAAGGCAGACAATTAAATGAAAACCAAGTGGCCGTATTACTCTTTTACTTGTGAGGAGTTATATTCACGTTTAGCGCCTTTAGCCGAAAGACCCAGTAGCTATGGCTGTCCCCTGAGCTTTAGTTTTAACTATAAGAAACGAAGTATTTAAATAATAAATAATAAATTTAGCGACTCACAGAAGGCATACTGTTTGGTACATGGGAGCCGCAAAACCACGTACCGTACGAGTCGTGGCAAAGTGCCGGTGCTGTGTGAGCGGTGCATCCACGAGTATATTGATAACCGTCACACAAACGACAGGCGTGATAGCAGAGGACCGTTGTTGCTAGGCAAAACTCCACTGGATACGATCACGCACCTTGCCTTGGGCGAATTGGCAGCGCTGACAGCGGCGGAGTGCGAAGTAAAGTGAAAGTCAGTTGCGCAACATCAACGTGAACAAGGATCGAGTGCAAGAATACTAGGGCGACCGGATAATATAAGAAATAAAAGGAATCATATCGAAATACGGACGAATCAAATCGTTCCTAGCGATTAACAAACTCCTTTTACTAAAGAAATCAATACGCGGATTTATCAAGCCTTGTGGTGTGTTGCATTGTGCAAAGAAATCAAATCAAAAACCAAGTATCGATGTGAGCCTGGCGAAGGACAGGCGAAGCTTAAAGCTAACCTGAGAGTAGGAGAAACCATTGGCGAAATCCTTGTGGTAACAAGGCGGCCACGTAGGAGCCTGGCGAATTTCAGGGCGCGCTTAGCTAAAACCTCGGTCGTATGGCGTAACATTTGGCTCTGTATTTGGTGCGACGAGAGCGCCAGCATGTAAATATGAATCACGACCACAAGGCCCATACGATTTTCATAAGACTATAATAAGAAATATAATTAAGTGTAACTAATAATTGTAAGAGCCCAAACGTGACAACTAGCAAAGAGTGCAGTTTTAAAATATATGTATAACAAGTAAGAAGGCTCTAGTCGGAGAGCGCCGACTAAGAAGATACCCTGACCCGTTGCAATAAATATATGAGATTTAGGTGAGACTTTGGTATAATGACTTACGTCATCGTGTAAGCTTCGATATCTCCGGTGTCTATCAACCGATTTGTGAGACGAAATTTTGAGAAAGAGGCTCTCGTACCCAAATTTCAACACCCTTTGTAGCATTTGGCAAATTCGATATTTTTTTGTTAGCGATACTTATGTGCTTTTTACGGAAACCGACTAGTTATCGATAATTGAAGCAACCTTGTTCGCATCATGGTATAGGAGAACTGCTATACGAAATCTGAAGTCGGTCTAAGCTCTTGTAGTCTCTGAGAATCCACGCGGTTCATACAGAGGACAGGACGGACATGGCTATGTTGTATAGCGTCTCGGCTGTTGATTGATGCCTAGGAGAAGATATGTACTGTATGGGGTCGGAGAGGCTTCCTTCTGCCGGTACAATACTTTTGAACAAAACAATTATACCCTTATTAACCATTTATGGTTTAAGGGTATAAAATATTATTCCTTACTGTAGAGATTCACACACTAAACAAAAATCCGCAAAAAGCTGCCATCCTTATAAAAAAAGGTTAGCTGAAATGACCTTGTAAATTTGACACCAAATGTGCGAACTGCCCAACCAGGCATCTCGTTACCTTTAAAAGGAAAATTTGTTTTTTGATGTTTGTATTTCTCACAAATAAGTGTGCTTTTTTTATTTAAATTTACCTATTAAAGCAAATACTCTAACGTAATGAATCAGAATAATAGTATTGTTAAACGACAGGTGGCACCCTATCTGGTTAGGTCGGAAGGGTTTGCACGCTTACATCGGAACGGCAAATAGTCTAAAAGATTTGTAGAGATGAATTAATATCAAAAATCATGCAAATTAATTTATTTAAAATACTTTAAACATCAAACTGTATTTGCAAATACGAATTAAGATTAAAATTACAATTGCGAAAAAAAAGTAGGAACACGGGATGCATTAGAAATTTAATATTGTTAGACGAGCCCTGGACCACTATTAATCGTAAGGCAAACCTTTGTACCCGTTTGTACATGTTCAACAGCCGAGATATTCAATACTAATGCAGATAAATATTCAAACTTTGTTTCAATGAAGATCAATTTTATTTCTTAATATTTGAAAAAAATTTTTGTTTTACGTCAACAATAACAAAAGCACATAATTTCTTTGAATGCTTAGCTTAATTGATGAGAAAAATGTGACCACTATTAATTCGTACGGTGCGTTAGCTTAGGTGAGAATTGAAACAAGATCAAAAAAAACCCCCAAAGAGTGTACATACTCACTATCTAGTAGTGTCCGACCGAAGGTCACTTTTGGCCCGAAGCCGACGCCGAAGTTCGGCTTAAAATTCAAAATAGGCCGAAGACCGAAGCCGAAGCCGAATTTTTGTTTTGGAAATAAAACAATTGCCATTTTGTTGAATAAATGTACATTTCAGGGTATTTATTTATTAAATAACATTCTATTAAAAAAAAAAAACGTGAAATCACAATTCTGAGAAAAAAAAGAAAACAAACTTAAAAAATAATCTAAATTCATTTCATATAATTCATATTAATATTTCAAAATTAAAATTTTTATATTGTAGGCCAAAAAACAGAAGCTTTTCAGCGGTTTGACCCCAATAAATTCGACCGTCTATCAGTATACAAACTGACCAGCAGTACTAAATAACTGCTCACTAGCAACACTAGTGGGAGGAGCAGACAAAAATCTGTTTTTAAATTATAAAATTTGACCGAATGGCCAGAAGTGAAATATGTCCACAGTGCGCAAACCAGTGGTTGGCTTAAAAATTGCTCTAGACTCGTGTTGTACCGTAGTGCGTTTTGTGTGCGTTGTGGCTATGTAGGCTTGTTGATAGATCATGAGATTCCCATAAACTGTCTTGAACTGCCACCATTACTGGTTCCTCAAAGCTTCATCGGTATTATCTCAAAGGTGTTTTCATTTGATAATTCGCAGTTTTTTCTTGAATAATGCCAAATCTACGGGTGGAGAAATATTTACTTTAAATCTGGGGTCGATTAGTGTTGCCACCATAAATTCCGGATTTTACAAATAAGTGAAACGAGTGTTTAATGACGGAAGCATTGCATTTTTTAGAGCAGAAATGTCAGGATCTTCGCTTTTTATTTTAATTAGTTTTTAGCATGGCCACCAGCGGGATCACAATTGATATGCACGAAAGATCAGAGCACAATTCTAGCGTGGCATCGAAAATTTTTAAAACGGGTAGATTTGTTTTTATTACAGCCATGCTTCCGCAGACAGTTGATCTATACTACCATACTCAATTGCATACATTTTTACTGCGGATTTTTGCGCCAACCGTCTTTCCATCATTAAATAAGAGCTATTCCACCTAGTCGGCATGTCCTGTTTAAGTTTATGGTTTGGCATATCCAGCTTATTTGAATATTTTAAGGAGTCTGCAGGCTGCTTCACTTTTGGGAAATGCCCAAACTGATTTTACGACATTTGTTCATGAGTTGAATAACATATCTTTTTTAGAAATGTGTCGGTGGATTATTAGCTGCAAAGTATGGTGCCACACAACTATAGATTGGAAGCCACAATTCGCATTGCAGCACTCATATTACGTGCATTATCTCTCACACTAAATGCACTTATTGAAAACATGATATTCTTCTGAGATCTTTATCAAATCTTCTGCAATGGCCAATCCAGGAGGTTTTCTTCAAGCACTTTGCAGCTAAAATAACGTTTTACACGTTTCGGGCCAAGCCAAACATATGTGCAGTATAGCTTAGCAAGGAACAGGTAGCGTTTGGACAAGTCCAAATGTCAAGTTGTGAAACTTATCCACTCTGCCCTTTTCCAAATACGCTACAACTTTTTCTTAACTTTTTCAAATGTAGCTGGCATGAGTGTTGTTCGAAAAAATTTTTCTGTTCTTCAGTCGGTATTTGTGGCTGATCAGGTGCTTGCAAAATTTAAACGTTTGAACGCAGCACCTTCTACCATATGTATGGCTGTTAAATCCACTGCAATAACATCCATTATTTGTTGGTCATTTTTTGGAAATGGGATGATCATCTGGCCACAAATTTGATGAGACAACAATGCTTCTAGCGTTGGTTGATTGGAGTGGCAATGGCGTGCACTGCTTTAGCGGTTGACGCCAGTTTGCGCTTTTTTATTTGGCAGTGCATCGTCAGCAGCAGCACAGTATTTTTCGGTAATCCGAAGGGTGCAAGTTTTTGTAAATGGTTTTAAATGCTTGTTGTGGTTGCATTTTGCGCCTTTCACGCCCAAGTGACATTCCTGTCACAAACTGCAAGTTGCACTGGACTTGCCTCTTTTGAAAAACTGCCATACATCGCTCATTGTCCTATAAACCATTCTTTATACACAAAACTAATGTTTAATAACAGATTTAACTCACCTTATGTGCAGTTTCACTTTATGTATACAAGTTCAAATCGTCCAAGCTGAATGCAAACCTTACAGTCTGCGCGCAATTAAATAAACAGCTGATTAAGTTCAGAAATATCGATAGCTCACCTGTATCGAAAAAATGCTAGCCACAATATTATTTGACATTCACGCAACAACAAACACACAAAACAACATCTGGGAATCGGAAAAGAGTACTCCAATTTTTTGTTGCTTTCTTCCAGCACAAAAAACAAATTAAGTATTTTTTTCCATTCACTACTTATGTACATACTTTTTTTCAAGACTATTTTAAATATTTTATTGATATGACACACTGATCGGCTTTTTTGGCCGAAGCCGACGCGGAGAGCCGAAATGAAAAATATGGCCGAATAGGCCGAAGGCCGAAGCGAAGCGGAAGCTTCGGTCGGTCGCGACACTACTATCTAGTCATAACATCTAGAAAGGTTGTGAAAGGCAGAATGTAAAATGTGTGCATTTGCTTCACATTATCTCAAAGTTTAGCAACACGATGGGCCACGTGGTAAAGCACGATTTGCAAAAGAAATAAGAAGTTTAGCTCGTTAGATTATTACAACTCTGGGAAGCAGTTTTGGATGGAAAATAGCCAAGCCAACTTAAATTTGGCTTAAGTCGACCGTTCAAGGAATTGTACAAAACTTCAATATAAATGGCAATATTAAAAAAAAAAAAAGGCGCAAATTGAGGCACCTAAACAGCAGCAATTAAATCTCGCCCATGACAAAGAGCCTGAAAAAACCCTCAGGTGTATTTGGTCCTGATGTCCGTCAGTGTATTATCTAGGATGACTGTTAAGAAACGTCGCCATGTATATTTTTCCCCTTCGTGTCCTAAATCTCCTTACATCACATTAGGGCTGATCACCAACCTTGTTATTATGTCCGGTGATTCCCCCCCTTGGCAGGTTGTTATCGGTCGTCTCTGTGCACATTTGTCTTAGCGAGATACTTGGCTACCTATTAGTTCTGTATAAGTGTACTTGTGCAACAAGCCCTGCATTATGGTCGAAGGTTCGTACTCACGATATACCCGCAAATTGGCATCTCTTCACGCGCGACAGAGCACCTTTTGCGTTAGCGTCGTGCATGCAGTAGAAGAGTGTCTGAAGGTCACGGCTCAACGGATTTCTGGTATCGTGAAATGGCATAGAATGTCGACCCTCATGTGCCGGCATGTGCGTGCACAGTAGAATTTCTCTGAGTGTGTGCTCGGGGCATTTTGCGGCGAGAGTTACCGTAAATTATAACAAGGATATTCTGCTGGCCGATCAGCTGTGCTTTAAGAGGGACAGAAAAGTGCCACACAGACAGAGCACTGAATGGCAGAGGGGGCTTGGTATGTCTGCCAACAGGCGGTATGGACATTTTCACCTGCATTTTTTATCTGATTCCTGGATGTCAACGCCCCGAACAAATTTATGACCTTACCATTTCGATTGACGAAAACTGCGTGCCATCAATACCCAAAATGGCTGATGTGGTGGATATACCTTTCAGCAGAATCGATGATCATAGCATACTGCAAAACGAACCAAATTCATGTGCAAGTAATGATTATTGCGGTTCTTAGATTGCTCATCAAATAGTCCGGACCTGAGCCACTCGGAATCTCTGGGGCAAAATGAAAAGAAACCTCAGAAGTGAGCCAAAGGTAGCCTTCGACTCTTGAACTGAGGTAATGTGCTAAGGCGACGTGTTGCACAATGATGTTGTCGCGTCCTTTGCAGACACCACGCCTTAAGTGGATGGCAAATGTTGCGTAGAATAGCAAAACCCCTTTGCCCCCCCCCCCACGAGCGCTACTTTAAAGAGTGTGTGTGTTACACTAGGCTCGAAGCGGAGCGAACTAGGTGGCAAGAATCAGGAGGTATGCGTCTGGGGTCGGCTGGCTGAGTATGTTAAGGTATAGACTCGTGTGCCAGTGCGATTTATAAACTTAGCTCGTGAGACACATGTGGGACTGTAAGCATGAGATACGCCGGATCTTTCGGTTCTACTGTTGTATGATGTCTGTGTGAGTACAAGATCTACATCGGTATCTTAGAAGTGTCAAACGCCCCGTACGATGTAGGGATAAGGTGGTGCAGCGATTTGCGCATCACGGATATGGTAAATGCGGCAAGGCATCCTTCCCCAAGCTGAGATGTCTGCTGTTGTAGGTGTGTCGTGCGCGTATGCTTGAGACGTGAAATTCCTACACACACTTTGTGGCCTCGCTCCACTCCTTGGAATTCCCCCCCCCCCCCCCCACGTACAGCACCCCCCCTTCCGTTGCTGCCCGCCGGTTGGGGAGCTGGGGTGGTAGGGCGTTTTTCTTTTTTTTTTGTTTTCTGGTGGGCGTCCCCCCCCCCCCCCCCCCCCCCCCCCCCCCCCCCCACGTCCCCCCAACAGCGTTGTTTTTTCCTCCATACAACTTATGTCTGTAGTTATTAGGGGGAGAATAAGACTGCATCTCTTCATTTAGAAAAAAGTGTTTAGTCATCATATAGTTGTATTGGCTACACCAATTATGGTTAGTACTCGTACACTACTATATCGATACTGACTGTGAGACGATTGCAATAGAGGTACAGCTTATAGGTCTGTAACTTTCCGTAAAGTAGATGTGTAGGGATGGAGGGCTAGTGGTGCAGGGGGTCGTGAGGCTAGTGGACCATCACATCAAGTACTTTGATGACGCGTAATCTTTTGTTTTGGGTTGAGGAGTGGCGTTACAAGACTACTCATCTGCGTAACCACATCTGACTACTTGGTGCAGCTCAGTAAGCTCCCACCCTCTGGAAGATACCACGCATTCCCGTTGATCCAAGCTGAGAGGCGTTGGGTTTGCATTTGTTGAGTTCGCGCGGGCTTTGTATGGCTGTGACATCGTGTCGCTATGGACGTTGAGCATGCTCACAGAACTTTTGGTGCTCGTTATTGGGGAGCCTCTGTGATCGGATGAAAAGAGCGTTTTTGTATGTTACACTACCTGACAATCGCACGCAACACATTTAGCGGTCGCATGCTCTCCGCAGTCTGAGATGACTAATGCTCCTGCGAATCCTTGACTGATTGTGTGTGCAAGTCCTAGGATAAGCTTGTTCTAGACTTTAAAATGCGCTGCGGAGTCGCGGGAAACGCGAGTGTGGATAATTTCTGGATCGACGATGTTGTCTTCTTCCCTCTTTGGCGTGCTATCCATAACCAGTTCTTGCCGCCTTTGTATGCAAGTTCTGACTCACTAGTGCGGTTCGCTTGTTTACTAGACTCACATGCTTGACTCGCATCCTGAGTAATCCTGGTGAGTGCACCTAGAGCTCGGGTAGATTCTGGGTGGAGAAATAGTGTCAGTTGAGTTTTTGGGCTGTTTGGGAGTTATCGAATTTATCGCACGGTGCTTTAGTACTGACTTAGCCTCAACGCAGCAAGTTACAGCAGCGGGGAGAAGGTGGTGGGAGGGAAATAAAAAGAAAAAAAGACAAATTGGAGAAAATGATGCTGGTGTGTTGGGGAAGTGTGGACGTTGTCGTGAAAGTAAAAAATGCATAGAAAAGATAGAATGAGAGATGGTGTAGGCAAAAAAGAATAGGTAAAGGAGTGAAGAAAGGGTGTGTTGTGGGTGGTAAAGGATAACGGAAGTGGAAGGGGGGAGAGGAGATCAAGCGGGGGGGCGAGTGAGGATGGTAGTGGGTAGATGGAGAGATGATAAGAGAATTAGTGGGAGAAGAAAAGGGGAAAAGAAGGGGGTGAGGGGAGAAAAGGAGACTGCTGGGGGGGAATAAAGAAGTGTGCTTAAATAAAAGGGATGTGGTAATCAATGAGATCGGGGGAAAAAAGGCAAATTAGGGAAGAAGAGAGGAAAAAGGTTTGTGAGCGGGAAACCGCTGGTAGTAAATAGAGAACAGAGAACTAGGGTTGAATAGAGAGCAGTGATGAGTACAGTGACCAGTTTAAATGATAAAAATAAAGGACGATATCGACTAGAAGGAGTGGGAGCAGATATTGGTTGAAATGATTCTTGTAACACCAAAATAAGTGGTCATATCAATTTTTTATTTTAGTTTTTTTTGTCTTTGTTGTTGCGTTTTGGTTTTTTGTTTTTTTTTTTTGTTTTTTTCGTTAGAACTCTCAATTTTGTACTTGTGTCTTAGGCTTTATTTGGCTATCCAGGAAAGAGCAGTTGAATTGGCGCAGCGAGTTGTCTATTGAGCAGCACGTGTTTTCACTATCGAGTAAATGAAGGTAGTGTAGAGGATATATAGGTAAACAACTTTGTCCGAATGACGACGGAGTCGGTAGCGTGAGTATACGGACGTCTGATTCTCCTGACGCTGATCAGCTACAGTACGATCGCTCGTCGTCTGTGCACGGCACGATCTGTCGCAGCTAAGATGTTCCAGGTCCGTATAAAGACTAGGTACTAGGTAGCTTGCAGCGTCCTAGCTTCCTATCCAGACCAACCACGGAGCCCCCTTGTCCAACGCTCCGTCCCTCCCCACTTTCTTACGACTAGGTACCAGCCACGCCCCAGTGTAATTCTATCCACCCTTTTTGATGAACATTTTTTCTGCCCCCCTTATTAGTTTCTCTTTTGCTATGTCGGCGCTTTTACTATGTTATTATACTTAATTCCGTTTCCCCTACCCCCCCCCCCCCCCCCCCCCCCCCCCAGTGCCCCCCCCCCCCTCATGTCTGATTGGGGTCTCGATATGATAACTGGCCCGGGGCGGGCAACTCGATAAATTCGATAACTCAAAAACGATAAATCCGCATATTTCCCACACCCTTACAGCTAGAACTACCAAATTTGGTAAGAAGATAGCTACTAGCAACCCCCAAAAAACTGCATCAAAAATTTTGGAGCCACGCCCCCCATTCCACCCCCAGACCCCCCGCATTTTAAAGTCAAAAAAGCCTATATTTCCCACAGTTTTTGAGCTAGAGCCACCAAATTTGGTGCCAATTTAGCTGATGATGACCCCCCAAAAACTGCACCAAAAGTTTGGATGCCACGCCCAGCAATACCGCCCTAGCCGCCCCCAGATGCCCCAACGCTTCGTAAAAAACGGGAATGCGTGTATCTTCCAGAGTAGTGGAGCTAGAGCCACCAAATTTGGTAGGAAGATAGCTGGTAACGACCCCAAAAGAACTGCATCAAAGTTTTGGAGCCACGCCCACCCATCCCGCCCCCAGCCCCCCCACATTTAGAAATCAGAAAAGCCTATATCTCCCACAGTTTTTTAGCTAGAGTCACCAAATTTGGTGCCAAGATAGATGATGATGACCCCCCAAAAACTGCATCAAAAGTTTGGATGCCACGCCCACCAATAACGCCCTAGCCACCCCCATCTGCCCCAACGCTTCGTCAGCAACGGGAATGCGTGTATATTCCAGAGTAGTGGAGCTAGAGCCACCAAATTTGGTAGGAAGATAGCTGGCAACGACCCCCAACAATCTGCATCAAATTTTTGGAGCCTTGCCCATCCATTCCGCCCCCCTTTCCCCACCTTACACAAACTTTGAGCTAGAGTCACC
Organism: Scaptomyza flava; assembly: GCA_030179655.1. Classification (NCBI taxonomy): domain Eukaryota; kingdom Metazoa; phylum Arthropoda; class Insecta; order Diptera; family Drosophilidae; genus Scaptomyza; species Scaptomyza flava. The sequence goes on from JARNME010000234.1 coordinate 613,020, forward strand.
AAATTTGGTATGAAGGTAGCATTTGACATTCCACATGGATCAGCATCAAAAATTTGAAAGCCACGCCCACCCATACCGCCCCAAGCCCCATAGCCCCCCTTTCACCACCTATTACATGCTTCGAGCTAGAGTCACCAAATTTGGTATGAAGGTAGCATTTGACATTCCACAAGGATCTGCAGCAAAAATTTGGATGCCACGCCCAACCATACCGCCCGCAGCCCCCCTTTCCCCACTTTATACAAACTTCGAGCTAGAGTCACCAAATTTGGTATGAAGAGAGCAATTGACATCCCACATGGATCGGCAGCAAAAATTTGAAAGCCACGCCCACCCATACCGCCCCAAGCCCCATAGCCCCCCTTTCACCACCTCTTACATGCTTCGAGCTAGAGTCACCAAATTTGGTATGAAGGTAGCATTTGACATTCCACAAGGATCTGCAGCAAAAATTTGGATGCCACGCCCAACCATACCGCCCGCAGCCCCCCTTTCCCCACTTTATACAAACTTCGAGCTAGAGTCACCAACTTTGGTATGAAGATAGCAATTGACATCCCACATAGATCGGCACCAAAAATTTGAATACCCCGCCCAACCATACCGCCCCCAGCCCCCCTTTCCCCACTTTTACAAACTTTGAGCTAGAGTCACCAAATTTGTTATGAAGGTAGCATTTGACATTCCACAAGGATCTGCAGCAAAAATTTGGATGCCACGCCCAACCATACCGCCCGCAGCCCCCCTCTCCCCACTTTATACAAACTTCGAGCTAGAGTCACCAAATTTGGTATGAAGGTAGCATTTGACATTCCACAAGGATCTGCAGCAAAAATTTGGATGCCACGCCCAACCATACCGCCCCAGCCACCCTCTCCCCACTTTATACAAACTTCGAGCTAGAGTCACCAAATTTGATATGAAGGTAGCATTTGACATTCCACAAGGATCTGCAGCAAAAATTTGGATGCCACGCCCAACCATACCGCCCGCAGCCCCCCTTTCCCCACTTTATACAAACTTCGAGCTAGAGTCACCAAATTTGGTATGAAGATAGCAATTGACATCCCACATAGATCGGCACCAAAAATTTGAATACCACGACCAACCATACCGCCCCCAGCCCCCCTTTCCCCACTTTTACAAACTTTGAACTAGAGTCACCAAATTTGTTATGAAGGTAGCATTTGACATTCCACAAGGATCTGCAGCAAAAATTTGGATGCCACGCCCAACCATACCGCCCGCAGCCCCCCTTTCCCCACTTTATACAAACTTCGAGCTAGAGTCACCAAATTTGGTATGAAGATAGCAATTGACATCCCACATAGATCGGCACCAAAAATTTGAATACCACGCCCAACCATACCGCCCCCAGCCCCCCTTTCCCCACTTTTACAAACTTTGAGCTAGAGTCACCAAATTTGTTATGAAGGTAGCATTTGACATTCCACAAGGATCTGTAGCAAAAATTTGGATGCCACGCCCAACCATACCGCCCCCAGCCCCCCTTTCCCCACTTTATACAAACTTCGAGCTAGAGTCACCAAATTTGGTATGAAGGTAGCATTTGACATTCCACAAGGATCTGCAGCAAAAATTTGGATGCCACGCCCAACCATACCGCCCGCAGCCCCCCTTTCCCCACTTTATACAAACTTCGAGCTAGAGTCACCAAATTTGGTATGAAGGTAGCATTTGACATTCCACAAGGATCTGCAGCAAAAATTTGGATGCCACGCCCAACCATACCGCCCGCAGCCCCCCTTTCCCCACTTTATACAAACTTCGAGCTAGAGTCACCAAATTTGGTATGAAGATAGCAATTGACATCCCACATAGATCGGCACCAAAAATTTGAATACCACGCCCAACCATACCGCCCCCAGCCCCCCTTTCCCCACTTTAACAAACTTTGAGCTAGAGTCACCAAATTTGTTATGAAGGTAGCATTTGACATTCCACAAGGATCTGCAGCAAAAATTTGGATGCCACGCCCAACCATACCGCCCGCAGCCCCCCTTTCCCCACTTTTTACAAACTTCGAGCTAGAGTCACCAAATTTGGTATGAAGGTAGCATTTGACATTCCACAAGGATCTGCAGCAAAAATTTGGATGCCACGCCCAACCATACCGCCCGCAGCCCCCCTTTCCCCACTTTATACAAACTTCGAGCTAGAGTCACCAAATTTGTTATGAAGGTAGCATTTGACATTCCACAAGGATCTGCAGCAAAAATTTGGATGCCACGCCCAACCATACCGCCCGCAGCCCCCCTTTCCCCACTTTATACACACTTCGAGCTAGAGTCACCAAATTTGGTATGAAGATAGCAATTGACATCCCACATAGATCGGCACCAAAAATTTGAATACCACGCCCAACCATACCGCCCCAAGCCCCATAGCCCCCCTCTCACCACCTTTTACATGCTTCGAACTAGAGTCACCAAATTTGGTATGAAGGTAGCATTTGACATTCCACAAGGATCTGCAGCAAAAATTTGGATGCCACGCCCAACCATACCGCCCGCAGCCCCCCTTTCCCCACTTTATACAAACTTCGAGCTAGAGTCACCAAATTAAGTATGAAGATAGCAATTGACATTCCACATAGACCGGCACCAAAAATTTGAATGCCACGCCCAACCATACCGCCCCCAGTCCCCCTTTCCCCACTTTTACAAACTTTGAGCTAGAGTCACCAAATTTGGTATGAAGATAGCAATTGACATCCCACATGGATGGGCATCAAAATTTTTAATACTGGTATCGAGTATACCGCAGTCGGTTGCGTCCGACTGCAACGTTTCCACTTGTTTTTTCTCTTCAAGTGCCTATTTCGAAAAATTTCGGGTAAATAATGAAGAAATATATTTAAACCATTCAAAAGGAAACAAAAGTTAAATAAATGTTATTTTTAGAATGGGCCGCTAGTTTGGAATATGTAGTTTGGAATTAATTTGAGTTTTTTTTTTCGCCGTGCATAGTGGCGAAATTTTCATTATAATCATGAGCTGGATTATTGCTGGGTTATTAATTTCATAAAATTAATACCCCGTATGAACTAGTACGAGACATAAATTGTCAGCTGCATATTTATACAGCCTTTGCGCGCCCATGTTCGTTGCAAAGATGTTTTAAGCTAATCGCACCAGCTGTTCTGCTTAAGAGAGCTTCTCTTAAACCCACCACCGTTTGGCGCGCGTTCCAGCATAACCTCACAATACAGACTTATGTGGGTCAGACTGACTTGGCTATGTAAAGAGGCATCGAATGCATGCCATAAGTATTCGAATAGTAAACCTAACCTGAGGAACATGGTCATGCTCGTGGATTTTCTTCTTCCTCTTCGACCCAGTTTGAGCAACTTTAATTAAATATCAGCTTCAACTACAACGATGGGATCAACTATAACTAATTACCTAAATACAAGTAATGAATCCGAGCAATTTCCCTTTTGTTTAAAAGCTAAATAAATCTGTTGGATATATACATATGTGCGGTGCATTGCATAACTTTACGCGTGCGCAGCGATCATACATACGTTAATATAATTAACAACAATGCCTAAAAACACATAAACTAAGTTAAAAATGCTCGTTAAAAGGGAGGTTGTGACGGTTTCGTGAAATATCAATAATAACATAGTTATTCATTATGCTAATAAGTTTTCTTTGTTTAGAATTGTGTACCGAACGAAAAACACACAAAAATTGTGCAGTGTAGGCCTTAAGCCCAGTAAGCTTTTGCACGTGGCTTGTGGTCGCTGCTCTCTCTTATGTTTCCCATCTACAGCGAGCTTTCGCACGAGGCTTGTGCACTCTCTATAAATAATTGCAGCAACACACACACCAACACCCGGAAGTACTTCCAGCGTGGGATGATGTATGTAATTCGCTTTTTTTCTATTATAATGAGCCGCTCGTAAATGCAAATAATAATGTGAGTACATTACATAACAAAGCTTCCCCTTAAATTTGGTGCAACTAGCCATGCTTCTCTTTGAAACATCGACACACTGCTCGACAAGTAATTAGGTACACTTGATTATTTTTGTTGGTTTTTCGCAGGTCGAGTATAAATAAAAATGCAACGAATGCATCAATTATTAACTATATTTAACTATGATTAACCGTCCTTACATATAAAATAACCTTACTCTACTATACACTTATCGGATATGTACTTATATACATTTAATTTAATATATTAATTTTTTTGGCTATTATATGGAGAACCTGAATTATCGAAAATGCCAATATAGCGATTTAATCGGATTAATAACAATTATCATTTAGTTCAAGTTGTTGTTGTTGTTTGCTAAACGGATTTGATTTTTCTTAAAATTGATTAAATACAAATCAGCCTGCAGGTGTATTACTTTGCTATTACGTGCATGCCCTGTTGAACTGTTGATGCATGTACAAACTGCGTAACAACTAGCAGATAGTAACCGCGCTGATCAACCGGCATTATTTTGTTTTTATAAAGTCATCTGTTTTTATACCCTTAACCCATAAAATGGGTAAATAAGGGTATAATGGTTTTGTGCAAAAGTATGTAACAGGCAGAAGGAAGCATCTCCGACCCTATAAAGTATATATATTCTTGATCAGCATCAACAGCCGAGACGATATAGCCATGTCCGTCTGTAAGTCTGTCTGTCCGTCTGACCGTCTGTCCGTCTGTCCGTCTGACCGTCTGTCCGTCTGTCCGTCTGTATGAACGCGTGGATCTCAGAGACTACAAGAGCTAGAGACTTCTGATTTTGTATTTAAGTTCTCCTATACCATGAGCAGAACAAGTTTGCTTCAAATTATCGATAACTATTCTGGTTTCCGATATACACATAATATCGATAACAATAAAATATCGAATTTGGAAAATCTAAAAATGAGGGTTGAAGTAATGGATAATGATAGAACTTTTCTGAAAATTTCGTCCAAATCGGTTGAGAAACACCGGAGATATTGAACTTAATCGATGGAAGCTAAGCCAGTATACCAAAGTCTTATATAAATTAAGTATATTTATTGCAACTGGGTTCAGGGTATCTTCTAGTCGGGCTCTCCCGACTAGAGCCTTCTTACTTGTTTTGTTTTAAATTCTTTCGGCAAACATGCGCAAGAGCTATAAGAATTTCATTTATTGCTTATATATAATTATAGCTAATTAATTAAGTTCATTTATAACCAATTATAAATTTGAATTATATCAGCTTATCGTGTGCTACTTTTATAATGAATTAATTTTTTTTTTTTTTATGGATAACACTCAACTTCCGATGGAGGTAGGATAGCGACTGTAGGGCATCCCAAGGGATCCTGCTTTTATTTTTGGCCCGCAGGATCATGGCAGAGTGGGCGAGTGCACCAATCGGTAGCACCGAAAAGGAATGTCCCGATTACTCGATTTACTTGGTCCCCTTCTTACTTCTAAGCTTCTTCTTCTTGCACATGCCCGTAGTCGTCCGTTAATTTTTTTTTTGTTCGTCTGCATTTTAGTACGCGAATTTTCAAACTAATTTATAACTAATAACGGATCAATTTTAATGCGTCGTCTATTTAAAACAAATCACCCACCCCATTTGCCGGCGAGCTTCAGCCAAAGCAAGCGCGTACTTCGATTGCAATTAATAGCCCATCCGCTTCACGTTGTTCATTACAGTTATTATTAATTAGTTATTCATATATTAGTTTTGGCGCCCAACTGTTGCAGTTAGAGATATTAGTTATCAATAAGCTAAAGGAAGGTTAATGGTATGGCCATTACTCATTAATCATCCGAATAGTAGCATTGTTGATAGAGGATAAGAAACGTATCTTGTATTTTTCAGCTGTACAGGCTTACAAATTTCGAAGTCAAATACCATCTGACTTAGCACTTATTTGCTAACACGAATAACTTCATATGCTCATACCTTTGTCCTTGTCTTATAAGTGAGATGTAGAAACATTATTCAATTCACATATTGATAATGACCGTCTCAGAAAACCAAATAAAATTACGCGCGTGTGAATTTTAAGGAACAACGACAGATTCAGAATAATTGTGTTGCCAGACTCGCAATACACAAACGTAAATTCCCCCTTGTGTTTCTACAATTATGGCAAAGCTTTCGCTGGACGAGGATTCGTGGATAAGTAAGCTACGATCCGCACTGAGTAGAACCATTAAAAGTAGAAACATCTTTTTGTGTCTGCGGACATGCCTACAAACCAAAATATTAAGCCGGATTCCGTTGTCGTTGGAAACAACTCAGGAAGTTGGTCACGTAACGTAAATTGGGATAAATATTGTAGATCTTTTTTTTTTTCTCATGTCCTGTATGATTCTATTTCGGATGCGACAGTTATTGCGGAAGAGTATAGATCCTATTGGCTGGTGCTTCTTCTTCTTAAATTATACTCCTGCCGGAACAATAGCTGCGATGTTTGCAAACGAGCATGTAATCATTAAGGCAATTACACTTTCGGTTTCTTTCTATCCTAGCGCTGAATGAATGTCAGTCCAGCAAACTTAGTGATTATTGGTGGAGGTTGTTGGATGAGAGCTAGTGGCTTAGAGCTACAGCTACCTTTACAGATAATTACTTCATCTATCCTTTTATTATTCTTTTATCAATTAGATCAAGAATAGGTCCGCTTACCTATTCTCAGGAAGGAGGTTGCGTTGTTATCCACACACATGTATAATGAATTGTTAATTTCTCGTTTATCATTTTTAAATAGAACTTTGTTTGAAATAATCATAAGATTTTCTGTTAGTATAATTTTTTTTTGTAAGTAGCTAACAGTCGGCTATGTTACAAAAGTAATGTCAGCAAGTGACAGTTTTAATTCTAAGACTAGTTTTTAAATTGTGAGTTGCTGCGTTTGTACATTAGAAGTGGAACATCCGGCACAGCTTTTTGCGACAATTTGTTACCATTATTTTCACCAAACTTGTAATACCCTTAACCCATAAAATGGTTAAATAAGGGTATAATGGTTTTGTGCAAAAGTATGTAACAGGCAGAGGAAGCATCTCCGACCCCATAAAGTGTATATATTCTTGATCAGCATCAACAGCCGAGACGATATAGCCATGTCCGTCTGTCCGTCTGTCTGTCTGTCTGTCCGTCTGTCTGTCTGTCTGTCTGTCTGTATGAACGCGTGGATCTGAGAGACTACAAGAGCTAGAGACTTCAGATTTTGTATTTAAGTTCTTTTATACCATGAGCAGAACAAGTTTGCTTCAAATTATCGGTAACTATTCTGGTTTCCGATATACACATAATATCGATAACAAAATAATATCGAATTTGGAAAATGTAAAAATGAGGGTTGAAGTAATGGGTAATAATAGAACTTTCCTGAAAATTTCGTCCAAATCGGTTGAGAAACACCGGAGATATCGAATTTAATCGATTGAAGTTAAGTCTGTATACCAAAGTCAATTATAAATTTAATTTACATATATATTGCAACTGGGTTCAGGGTATCTTCTAGTCGGGCTCTCCCGATTAGAGCCTTCTTACTTGTTTTAAAAATAGAACAAGTAACAGACGAATCTGTCCTATTTGGAAAACTTCACTTGTATTATCAAGTCAGAATTTAGCAGTTGAATTAGCCGCATGCCAGCCTGCTAAGCTTCCATTAAAGCCCAGTGAAATTATAACGTGATCTAAGTCTAGAGCGGCTAAGTTTTCAAATCAAGCTACGACTGAAGTCGCTACAATTAGAAAAATGCAGAGGACGAATGCGGGATGAAGCTCTCCATTAGGAGTGAGGTAGGGAAACGAGTCGTCATCAGTACCTCAGAACAACCCTGTCGATGTCTTAGCTAGAAATAGCACAGGACTAAGTGCTAATCAGGGATCGGAAGCATGTTAGCACCCCCAACTAGTGGTAGAGACATATAAAGATCCGAGTCTGATTGCTAACAATTTGCAACAAACTATAGTTAGTGCTATGGCTGCAGCAATGACTCAACAAACGCAACTTTTGTCCCAAGCAATTGAAGTATGTTTTCAAAAACTTTCAGTGCAGAATCCTGTGGTGACCCCTGCTGTTGTTCAACCCTCTGCCAGACCATCTGTTCATGGTAGAGAACGACTAACTTTTGAGCAACTTTTTCGACTACCAGGACCAGTAGATACTGAAAATTGTCACAGGAATGGTGATTAACAACCTGTTAGTTCCTCGCCAATAGGTTCGCAGCAGTCCGGAAGTTTTCGTTCTGATATAATAAGCCAGATTATTTCGAATTGGAAGTGGAGATTTTCTGGACAGCCCTCGTTATCGGAAGACGGTTTTATATATCGAGTAGAAGCGCTTACATTCCAGACGTTAGATGGCATCTTTGAACTGCTATCCCGCTATGCTAGTAACTTGCTCGAAAGCAGCGGATGCGAATGGTATTGGAGGTATCATAAAAGTGTTTCGTCGGTTAGTTGGCCTGATTTATGTCGAACAGATTTCGATATTCGCACAGCCATTTCGTTGAGAAAACAGAAATTTAATGAACCTTTCGATACTTTTCATGAAGGTATTATGGTTTTGGCTGATAGACTTACACAGCCGATGTCTGAGCAGTCACTACTTGAGGTGCTGCAAGCTAATTTATTACCGGAAGTACAGCGTGAGATAATGTATATTCCGATTTATAATCTCGAGCAGTTACGACATGTCGTCCACAGGCGAGAACAATTCATAAAAACTGTTACCAAATCGGTCATACCTTCGCAGCGCCAAGTTGCAGGACGACAAGTGCATGAAATTGCAATACAAGCAGATTGTAGCAACAATTGGAAGTTAATGAGTTAGATAATCCAGAGATCGATGCAATAACTCTTTCTTGTTGGAATTGTGGAAGACAGGGCCATCGTTACCAAGAATGTGTTGCAGATCGTAAAGTTTTCTGTTATGGATGTGGAAAGCGGGACACCTACAAGCCGTCCTGTGCCAAGTGCAATGTTGCAAAAAACGAAGTGTCGCGTGCACCGTGGACCAGTGCACGGAAACTAGTTTCGAAGGCGACGAACACCGAGTAACTGTAAGTCATACTGGTGTGGGTGGCGTATTGATGCAGCATGATTGCGATAGAAATGATGTTCCCATTGCTTTCATGTCACGTAATTAAACCAGGCTCAGAGAAATTATTCTGTCACGGAGAAAGAATGCTTAGCCGCAATAATGTGTGTTAAGAAATTTAGAGCATACATTGAGGGACAGGAGTTCTCTATACAAACGGACCATGCGTCCTTGAAGTGGCTCATGTTACAGTCGGATCTAAGCTCTCGCTTGGCCAGATGGGCTCTTAAGTTGCAAGGGTTTGAATTTAAAATTTATCACCGCAAGGGAAGCCAAAATGTGGTTCCTGATGCGCTGTCTCGAATTCATTGTGTAGACCTATCGTCGATCGGAATTGATAGCATTATCGACCTTAAGGATAAACTATTTTATTCTGAGGAAAACCAAGAGCTAAGGAGAAAGATGGAAAGCCAACAGACCCTTATGCCAGACATTAAAATTGTGGATAATATTATTTATCGCCGTGCCGAGCATGCTCCTGGCAAATAAGTCGCAGATGATATGTGTTGGAAGCTTTGGATTCCCAAAGAACTTGTTCCAGAAGTGTTGAAGGAAAATCATGATAGTCCAGAGGCTTGTCATGAAAGAATTCGGCGTCATTACTTTTGGCCAAATCTAGTAAATGACGTTAAATCATATTTTACCAGCTGCGATATTTGTAAGTGCACGAAGCACCCAAATCGTAAGTTACGTCCACCATTACGGCCGTCCAATAATACTCAAAGACGCTTTCAAAAGATATTTGTGGATTTCCTTGGTCCTTATCCTCGCAGCCGATCAGGTAATAAAGACATTTTTGTGGCGGTAGATCATTTAACAAAATACCCATTTATAAAAGCAGTAAATAAATTTACGGCTGAAGCCATAATTCGTTTTATAGAGGATGATATATTTCTTACATTCGGAGTTTCGGAAATAGTAGCGTCGGACAATCGTGCCCAATTTAAATGTTATAAGTTCAATGCACTTTTTCAGAAATATGAAGTGCAACACTGCTACACCCCTGTATATGCACCGCAAGCAAATGCTTCTGAGCGCGTTAACCGTTCAGTTATTGCAGGCATTAAAGCATATATAAACGCAAGTCAAACTAACTGGGATGAGAGTCTTAGTCGAATTTGTTGTGCTTTACGATCTAGTGTTCATGCAGCTATGTAAACGTAGCAGTCCATACCGTGTTGCGTTTGGTCAACAAATGATTACTAACGGATCCACTTATCAACACTTGCGAAATTTGCAAATGTTAGAAAATAGGTCCGTCACTTTTAATCGAGAAGACTCATTTGACATTATACGAGAAGCTGCTATAAAAGTTTTACAACAGCAGCATGGTAGAAATAAAAAACTTTATGATCTGAGTAGTTGTGAGGTTACCTATAATGTGGGACAAGAAGTGTATCGAAGAAACTTCCAATTGAGTAACTTTGCTAAAGGTTTTAGCGCAAAATTAGCACCAGCATTTGTTAAAGCTAGAATTAAAACCATAGTCGGTCAGAGCTACCACGAGTTAGCAGATTTACAAGGTCACTCTATTGGTAAATACCACGCAAAGGATATTAAGCAATGATCACCTTATTTGTTGTTTTTTAACAATTGCTCTCCAAGCGTTTATCACCCTTTGATATTTGCAACACCAAAGTGTGATCTTGGCAGGAGGGTGTGTAGTGTTTCGCTTGTCGAGATTCTAATAGAATTTATTTTTCTCCTAAAAATGGGCCATACTTTGTTGCGTTTCGCACCTAGCGCCGTCTGTGTATAAAAAGCTTGAGCTTCCCAAAAAGTTGAAAGAAACGGAAACCCAAAATTGTTGAAAAATGCGTGTAAAGCGAATTTTCGGCAAACTGGCCTTCATTAGATCTTTTGACCCCAGGCACATTCATTTTCTATAATAGCAAACAAGTTGTGCGCGTTGCAACCGTCCAGTATTAAATATATACATATGCCTATGAGCATATCGTGATTTCGTGCAGTACAGTGAATTTTAAATCAAACCATAAAGGAGAATCGATAAGGTCGAGCATGTCAAAAATGATCTTTAAAGTTGTGCCAATCCAGCTAATGGGTCCAAACAGACAAATTAATAAAAACATTTGCCTTCATTGATGAAGGCTCGTGCACTACTTTGATAAACACACAGTTGGCCCATAAATTGGGTACTGCAACAAATACAGAAATGGATGTGAACAAATTAATGGTTGATTATTTTTCGACAGAAGGTTTTGTCGTCGAATTATCTGGCAAGCGTTTGGAATCTGCCGCTGTCACTAGAGCCAGAAAAATATTACAGGATACTATACAGCAGTTGGAAGGAGCTTATGAGAATGGTTTGTTGTGGGCTGTAGATGATGTGAACTTACCTGATAGCTATAACATGGCCGTACACACACTACGTGGAATAAAAAATAAAATGCGAAAAAAAAATAAGATGGAGGAGTATGATCGAGCGGTAATGGATTTCGTGAAGAAAGGATGCATAGTTAAGCTATCAAAAGAAGAGGCAGCTATTATACATCCTTGCACTTGTGTACTTTGGAGTACACAATGTCAAGAAGCCCAAAAAGATGCGGCTGGTGTTCGACGCTGCAGCTACAATTGATGGAGTCTCTCTGAATTCCAAACTTTTAAAAGGACCAGATGAGAATCCACCATTAACGAAAATATTGTTTCAGTTCCGCCAAGGAAAGATTGCTGTATGCGCCGACATCAAAGAAATGTTTCTGCAAGTCCGAGTTAGAGAACAGGATCAGCAAGCTCTTCGCTTCTTATGGAGACATGGAAACCAGGAAGAGGAAGTGGCAACATATAAGATGACTGCCATGATATTTTGAGCCTCTTCGTCCGTGTCTACGTCGAGGTTGATCATGTTGGCCATGTCTTCGGCGAGGTCAGAGTCTTCTGACTGGTGGGTGTCACCTGCCTTGGCTTCAGCTACCGCGTCACTTTCGGTGACAGGGTTATTTGCACAATGGGCTATAGTGCAGCCTGCAGTGGCCTCCACCGTTTGCTGCTCACTTGGAGCTTCAAGCGCCGCTGGTGCTTCCTCTTGAGCCAAAGGCTTGCTAGCCGCGTCTGAACGGTATTAATTCTAGGAAAATTTGGAATAATTCAAGTACAATTAAGATTGTTTATAAGTAAGAATCGGGATTGAATTCAGAAAAAAGGGATTGGTGCAAGACCAATCAGGAATGTTTCAAACAAAAATCGGGATTTATTTGAGTGCAATCACGATTGTTTTAAGTAAAAAACTGTATTGATTCAAGCAATAGTTGGAAATTTTATTTAGTAAAATTCTGGATTTATTTGAGAAAATCCTGGATTGATTTAAGTAAAAATCATGATTGATTCAAGCAAAACTTTGATTGTTTTAAGCAAAAATTGCGATTGATTTGAGAAAAATTTACATTGATTTAAGCCAAAGTCGGGACAAAAATAAGTAAAATTCGGATTAATTTCAGAAAAAAACTGTATTGAATTAAGTAAAACAAAGATTTGCTCAAAATCTATCCAAAACTTTTTAGTTTATCCATTATCTTATATGAATCAAGTAATTCTGGCTTAAGTGAAAATTCATTAAATCAAGAAAGTTCTTACTCAAAATAAGAATTTTGTGGACTAGTAATTTTTTAACCCTTTTCTGGGTGTAGAAATGCAGTTTCTAACCAGCCGTATGTATGCCATTGCGTACAAAAATGTACTAAATATGGTTTTCCCTTCAATCAAGGATATTTTTGGACCCTTGAATTGGAAGGTGCAGCAGGATAACGCACCTCTCCACACAGCCAGGATTGTAAAGTCCTGGATACAGGGTTAAAACGTAGAATTGCTAACGTGGCCACCATACTCGCCCGACCTAAGGTTAGGTTAGGTTAGAGCGGTAGTGAGAGGTTCGAAGAACCCCCCATCCTCATAGGCCATGTATTGGCCCGTTGTGGTGCCGCGTTTTGGACTTTATCCAAAAACCATCTACCCAGACACAGAGTGTGTCACACCACTTTCGAGGGCGTGGTCCCAGCCCGAGGCTTGAATAAAAGACAGGATATTGTTCGTGTTAATATCCGCCAGTTGAGTGAGGTCCGATAAGAAAAAAGAACCAAGATAGCGATTTCTATTTTTGCAGAGTGCCGGACACAGAAAAGGTGGGAAACAGTTTCCTCCTCCTCCTCGTCCCGACAGCTTCTGCAGAAATCGTTGAAAGGGGCTAGAAGTCTCGCTGCGTGAGTCCCCACTAGCCAGTGTCCCGTAATGGCTCTAGTTACGGAAGCACAGCCTAATCTGCTTAGGTGGATTAGGCCTGAAGAGCGCTTCTTGCAGCGCGTTGGCTAGGTTTGCCTAGCAATCCTGCCGGTGGCGATGGTAAGCTGCCATCTTTTGTTAGCTTCGAGTTCGAAGTGCGATCGAACTCTAAGCTTACAGCTGGCCATGGGAATACCCAAGCCCTCCTTATCTGCGAGGAGAGGCATGGTAGTACCATGCCTTACCAGCTCGTCTGCTTTACAGTTGCCCTCGATGCCTTTATGAGGTATATTTCGAACTGCTCTGCCATCCCCTGTAGAGATCTGCGGCTGTTTGTGACGGATATCGAATTTGAAGATATCGCCTTAAGGGATTTGATAGCCGCCTGGCTATCAGAAAATATGCAGATCCTTGCTGCAAAGCATTTTTTTTTTCGGAAATGCATGAGAGTGCCTCCTGTATTGCAGCGATCTCGGCTTGAAACACACTGCAGTGATCAGGAAGGTTGAACGATTGGCTTATAGATAGCTCTTCGCAAAAGACGCCTCCCCCTACCCGTTCGTCTAGCTTAGAGCCATCGGTGTTAATTTTTACAGAGTCTGTCGGCCCTGGCGTGCCTGAGAGCCAATCCTCCCCTGGGGGGATCAGCGTATGGAAAGGGGTTTTGGGGAATTCCTGAGGACAACAATAGTCCGTGTTTGAGGGGATGAGCAAGTTGCCCACTAAAATATTGGAGTGTCCGAACTTCTGCTCGGACCACTGCTTGGTATCTCATGCGTAGGGCAGAGAGAGTTGCTACTAATTTCCCCATTTGGTCTATTGGTAGGATATTTAGTATATTGTCAAGAGACTCAGTTGGGGTCGTTCTGAGGGCTCCTGTTGTGGTCAGTCCAGCGGCACGCTGTACTTTGCTCAGCTTGTGGACTGATGTCTTTTAAAACAAAGTTGGCCACCATACTGATACTCCATACAGGATGGGCCGAACGATGGCTGTGTACAGCCACAGCGTGATGTGGGGTGACATTCCCCATTTCAGTCCAATAGTGCGACTGAGGCCTTCTTAACTCGTTCTTTTGTGTTAAGATTCCAGTCTAGTTTACTATCGAGAGTGAGCCCTAAGTATTTAGCGGATTTACTGAAGGCAAGTTCCACCCCATTCAGGGTTGGTGGTCTGAGGGGAGGGATCTTATACTTCTTAGTGAAGAGCACTAAATCCGTTTGAGCTGGGTTTAGTCCAAGTCCTTTTGCTGTAGCTATGGCAACGTCATCCGCGTAAGCGATAACTTGCTAGCCCCCTCCCTCTATGGAGAGCAGCAAGCTGTGCCCTGACTATCCTGCATTTGAGCAGCTGAACAATCAGATCCACAATCCGGTGCCCCACTCCCAGCTCCGACAATGCCTCGGTAATCGCTCCCGGTGCGACGTTATTGAAAGCGCCTTCGATGTCTAGAAAGGCTATAAGGCAGTACTCTTTGTGGTGTAGTGCCGTTTCCACTGTAGAGATGACAGCGTGAAGCGTTGTCTCAGTAGATTTTCCTTTTTGATAAGCATGTTGGGAGAAGTGATCAGTCTTGATCGAGTCTCTGATATGTAGGTCCAGTACCCTTTCTAGTGTCTTGAGTAGAAAGGACGTTAGGCTTATGGGACGAAAGTCCTTTGGGGTCGTGTGTGAGGCTTTGCCAGCCTTAGGGATGAAGACGACTTTAGATTCGAGCCATGGCTTGGGGATCAAACCTGTCGTTAAGATATCTGAAAAGATTTTCTGGAGCCAGTTTATGGCAGTATCCCCTGCATACTGCAGTTGGGCTGGGATAATTCCGTCGGGCCCAGGGGATTTAAAGGGCGAGAAACTTTGAATGGCTCATGAGATGATATCTTTGGAGAAAAGGTCAGTGGAGTCATACTCGTGACATTCTCTGTAGATAGGGGGTCGTAACCTTGCGACTGAGCAACCAGGAAAGTGGGTTTCAACCAAAAGTTCCAGAGACTCTAGACTGGTCGTTGTCCACGAGTCATCGGGTTTTTTGAGGAAGCCCACGGTTGCTCGAGTGCTGGAGAGAACTTTCCTGAGCCTAGCGGCTTCTGTAGTGTTCTCGATTGTTGAGCAGAAACTCCGCCAAGTGGAGCGCTCAGCTTGTCTAAGTTTTTTTTTTATATGAGGTTAGGTTGGATTTATAGAGACTCCATGATTGGTTGTCCCCCCTGAACCTTGCTTTGTTAAAGAGCTTTCGCGAAGTTTTGCGAAGCTCATCTAAGTTAGTTGTGGGGACCATCACGGTGGTTTGGTTTTCCCTCTTGGCTTGCTTTGGGGGCATGCCTTGTTTAGGGCGGAATTGCATGCCTCCGTGAGCTTGTTGGTGAGTAACTCAGTTTACTCGGGTGAAGGTAGCCCCGCGAGGGGGTGCTCTGGGACAAGTCTTGCTAAAGATTCTTTGAAGATGGTCCAGTTCGTGCGTTTATCGAGAGAGAAAACTATATCGATATATCTATGATCAGAAAAAGAATGCTCGTCAAGCACTCTCCATCTTATGAGTCTTTGGTGAAGGGAGGCTGTGGCTAGCGTCATGTCTAAGACCTCTTCCCTATTTCTTGTAATAAAAGTCGGGTCGGTACCAATATTACAAATGTTCAAATTGGTTGAGAGGATATAGTTAAAGAGTAACTCACCCCGTTCATTTATGTCAGTGCTACCCCACTGATGGTGATGAGCGTTGGCGTCGCATCCTATGATGAGCTCAGTGTTTGTCGCTTCGCAGTCAGCGATTAGCGCACATAGCAGTTGATGTGGAAGTGACCCCTGATGGTCATGGGCCATGTAAGTTGAGCTGAGCCGGACATGTCTCGACTTCAGCTCAAGACACGCAGCAGTGGTGTCGCCATTACTGAAATTAGGGAGCAGAAAAATGTCTAGGTGTTTTCTAGCAAGTATGCAGGTACGGACTTTACCTTCATTGCGGGCTACAAGTATCTTGTTGTCCTTTGTCCCCAGTTCAGAAACCTTGCCACCGCAGACCCAAGGTTCCTGGATGAGGACAATGTCTGCTCCGCATTGGCTTATACGGAGCAGCAGAGCGGCTGCCGCCGCCTTACAGTGGTGGAGGTTGATCTGAAGGATTCTCAGAGACATCTTCAGACTTCTTCTCCACCACAGTGAGATTAGCCTCCTCGTCCGTGTCGTCGTCGAGAAGTCTTATCATATTGGCCATGTCGTCGGCTAAGTCAGAGCCCTCTGACTGGTGGTCGGCCTGGGCGTCTTCCTCTTTATCCGGCTCGTCATTTTCGGTGACTGTGCTTTGGATACCATTGGCTGTGGTATCGTCAGCTTTCACCGAGGGCTGCCCACTCAGGGCTGAGACGTCATCCACCAACGTTACGTCATCGTGGACTAAAGGCTTGCTATCCGCATCCGAACGGTATACACGGATCGCTATCGGCTTGAAGCCGTAGTGGGCCGCTCCGTTGGACGCGGCAAGGGCCTTGACTGACTCTTCATTTATGATGAGGATCACCTGTCGGCTGTTGCCTTCCGGCTCCTCGACTTTGGCGATCCTCCAATCTTGAGTAACCAAGTCGGGGTTGCTGAGCTGCAAGAGTTTTAGGATCCTCTCAGGATACTCGGGCTTGGCGGAAACCCAAACTCTAGCTCGGGGTCTGCTGGGCACGTCTTTCCAGTCGACCGCCTCTAGCTTTGCGCCGGGATAGACTTCTCCCAAAAGAGCAACAGCTTTTTTGTATAATGTTGCGGTTTCTTCGTCCTCGCAGGCAATTGCCATCCGGCATCCGAGCAACGAGGTGGCGGTCCGCCAGACAGCTCCATCAGGTCGACGACCTTGTCTTGGAGCTCGTTCTCGATGGCCCCCCACCTGTTCCGCTGGATGTGGCCTTCTTTGTGGCCCTTGTCGAGGACACCAATGAGGAACTTCTCCTTTGCGGCTTCGGCGAAGTCATACTAAACCGTGGAGGCTCAACACATTATTACTTTTGTTTTTACAAATAAGATCTAAAATATTGAAACTAATCTTAACATGTAATTTAAATGAAGTTATAACTAATTATATATATTATATATATATATAATTATATATTATATATGGGTAAATAAGGGTATAATGGTTTTGTGCAAAAGTATGTAACAGGCAGAAGGAAGCATCTCCGACCCCATAAAGTATATATATTCTTGATCAGCATCAACAGCCGAGACGATGTAGCCATGTCCGTCTGTCCGTCTGTCTGTCCGTCTGTCCGTCTGTCTGTCTGTCCGTCTGTCCGTCTGTATGAACGCGTGGATCTCAGAGACTACAAGAGCTAGAGACTTCTGATTTTGTATTTAAGTTCTCCTATAACATGAGCAGAACAAGTTTGATTCAAATTATCGATAACTATTCTGGTTTCCGATACACACATAGTATAAATAAAATACAAACAATAAAATATCGAACTGAATGACTGTGCTAATCAAAAGTCGCAAAAATAAAAGTGAATTTAGCATGTTAAGTTTCCTTAAATACTTTTGAAATGTTATTAATAAAGTTTATATCCCATCTACTATTTTTTTTCTTGTGAAATTTTATATTCTTTTAATGGGAAAAAATGCATCTTAAAAGCTTTATTAGTATTCCTGATATAAAGCTCCAAAGACGGGAGCATAAGGTGTGCTAATCGGTTGTCGGGCAGTGTATGATGGTCCACGACGGGATTTGAACCTTGAACTCGCGCCCACTAAACAGATGCCTTAGCCATTGTGCTGTTGCCAAACATTTTTCTTAAGTAGAAAGTTACATATATTGTTAAATGACAAGTAAGAAGGCTGTAAAGGAGTAATTTAGCCGGGGTATGAACTCAGTCTGGCCAGGTACACCACACAAGAATATTTATATATTTTTTTGGTGGGACTATAACGCGCGCGGTTTCACAAGTTGGAAGGGGAAACGCCTACGTCGACACCAACGCAACAGCCGGCACACTCAGCAGCCAGAGTATAAAGCGACTCAGCTTAACTCGCGGGCGCGCGTGTACAAAAAAAAAAACCAAAGAAGAGAAATAGAAAGAAAGAAAACATACAGCAACTGCACTCCACTGGGTCACGGACTTACCGGCGACCAATTTATTCAGTTCCTATAAAAGATTATGTGCACAAGAAAGCCTAAACCTTTATACCTTTGCTACTAACTCGTTAACTACTTCTCAGCGCGTACGCGTCTGCTCGCTTCCGTATATCAATCGCAACTCCTCGCCCACGCTTCGGCTTCGGCCCCTGTTGCAGATTTTGTCGCTCCCCACACTTGCTCGTGACCGTGGTGGATTTAGTGATCGCAGCTGGCGCGCTGCATCTTGCGACACTGCGATTTGGGGCGGTTATATTTAAATTCTTAGGCGTTAGGCGTCAATCAAAAATAAGTACATTCGATAAATCTAAATACTTTACGCTCCTTGCGTTTCTTAAATATAAATACTGCGCACTCCTTGCGTCTAACAAAACTATACCTACAACTCGAAAAACCCCTGCGCTTCTTGCGACTTAACAACTATCAATATAATACAGGTAACTCAAATAACCGATGCGCTTCTTGCGATTTAACAACTATCAATATAATACAGGTAACTCAAACAACCGATGCGCTCCTTGCGACTTAAAAACTATAAATATAATAAATATAACTATTTGTGAAGGGGCCGACGCGGCCTACTTTACACCCCCCCCTTTCTTGGAGAGCGTGACAGTTACGTGTCCGCACGCGTTCCATGTCACGCCGTGTAGCTCCCCGTTCACCTCCACCTTGAACCTGGAACGGTGGGCTCTCGACGTACAATTTTCCAACGCCTCTGATGTGGCCGCGACCGCGGCGTCGGTCAGCTCGTCCTCGTCCAGAAGACAGCCCAATTTGTGGGGCGTATCGCCCACATTTTCGGCGGTAATACCTGCCCCTGGATTGGCGGCTCTGTCACCCTCACCGCCGCTGCTGATCACATAAGGGAATTGGTCGCTCATCTTGGGTATTCTGTGGGATTATAAACACAAACGGTTAGTCTTAATTTATGAATTCAAATTTGGTTAGTGTTAATAAAAAGAGAATAAAGGGATTAATTAAAACTGTGACAAACTGCTCTTTGTCAGACGCTCGGTCGGGCTGGTCATCTTCTCCGTGCTCCTCTCCCTCTTCATAGAATGGCTTCAGTTGCGCAATGCTGGCGAGTTTGCTCTTTCTTTGCCCTTCTTTTACCAATCGCACGATATTCGGTGATACGAACTTTTTCACGAGGAATGGGCCATCGAACTTGGGAGCGAGTTTCGCCGCGAAACCTTCACTGGCTTTAGAGAGTTGGTGTGCTCTTAATAGCACCAACGCATTGAGTCCTGGTCGCCATTCTCTTCTCCTGAGGTTATAGTTCCTCCCTTGGTCCTTCGACGCTCTCTGTAAATTTGTCTGGACGATGCTGAAAACTTCCTTTAATCTTCTTGCCCGGTCTTCTGGTGCTTGCGGCATGCTTCCGGATCCGGGTGTCTTCTCGTCGTACAAGGAAGCTGGTAAGCGGGGCTCTCTCCCCTGCATCAGAAAAGCCGGTGAAAATCCTGTAGAGTCTGCCACACTGGAGTTAACCGCCAACGAAATTTCCGATCCGCAGTACTTCACGTGCTTCGCCGCATCTCGGAACATTCCAGGCCAGTAGTAGCGTTGTGCCAGACGCATTATCGTCTTCCGTACTCCTTGGTGCCCGGCCGTTGGTGCGTCGTGGCACTCCAACAACACTCGTTTCCTCTGATCCTCATCGATGCACAGCTTCCAGGGGATGTAGTCTTCGTCATCCGCACGGTGTCCGAGGTGTCTATAGAGTTGACCGTTCTCTTCCATATCATCGGCGTATTTCACTGGGTCTTTAGCCATCTTTTCTTTCACCCTCTCGATCCACTTGCCGGACGATTTTTCCTGTACCGCTTGTTGAAAGTTCTCCACGGGTTGCCGGGATAAGGCGTCCGCTACTACGTTGAGATTCCTTCGTCTGTACCGTACGTCAAATTGGTACTGCTGCAGCTCCAGTGCCCAGCGCGCTATCCTCCCCGACGGGCTCTCGATCGAATTCAACCATTTCAAAGCCATATGGTCGGTTACTACCTCGAACCGATATCCTTCCAAGTAGCATCTCATCTTCCGGATTGACCATACTATAGCCGGACACTCCTTTTCGGTCGCTGAATAATTTTCTTCAGCCTTATTCAGTTTCCGACTCGTGTAAGCTATCACGCGTTCCTGTTGATCGATCGTCTGTTTGAGTACCGCTCCGAGACCAAAATCGCTGGCGTCCGTCTGCAAGACAAATTTTTCTGCAAAATCCGGACAGGCCAGGACCGGTGCGGTCGTCAAGCTATGTTTGAGGGTCTCTAGCGCTGCCTGTTGTTCCTCTCCCCATGACCATTTCCTAGATTTTTTTAATAAAGCTGTGATCGGTTGCACCACTGTAGCGAAATTCGGCACGAATCGTCGATACCAGGAGGCCATGCCCAGGCAACGTCGCAGCTCCTTACAATTGGTTGGGGCCTTCAAGTTCTGGATCGCTTCTACTTTGGCGGGGTCGGTTTTGATCCCGTCGCCGCTCACTAGGTGTCCCAGGTATATCAGCTCCTTCTAAAAAAACAAACACTTCTCACGATTCAGCTTCAAGTTGGCCGCTCTCAAACGCCTGAAGACTTCCTTCAAATTTGTCACGTGCTGCTCCTTTGTCGCTCCGATTACTATTATGTCGTCCAGATAGGTAAATGCATGTGGCTCCATATCTGGTCCGATAACCGTATCCAAAGCTCGTTGGAATGTTGCACACGCCGAGTGCAAACCGAAAGGCATTACGTGCCACTGGAATAAATCTCTACCGGGTACCGTAAATGCTGTACACTCCCGACTATCCGCAGCCATGGGAATTTGCCAGTAACCGTGCTTGAGGTCGAGCGTGGAGATATATCGCGCGTGTCTTAATCGCTCCAAAATGTGATTAATCCTGGGTACGGGGTATGCATCTGGCAAGGAATGTGCATTGAGTTGCCTATAGTCGATGCACATCCGCCACTCGCCTGTTTTCTTTTTAACTAACACAATCGGGGCACTGTGCGGGCTGCGGGAGGGCTCTATTGCGTCGGCTCGCAGCAGTTCGTCTACCTGTTCGTTGATCACCTGTTGCATCGCAGGGTTTTTGGGGTAGTACCTCTGCTTAATCGGCTTGTCGTCCCTCATGATGATCTGGTGCTCAGCTACATGTGACACCCCTTGCAGCTCGTCAAAGAGGGCCAATTCCGCTTTCAATGTTTCCTTTATCTTTGGTTCCAAGTCCTCTGGCCACTCGTTTTCCCTGGTTTCGACGCTTTCCACCGGTGTTATTGCGGGGCCGGGTATGACGCACCCTCCTACCTCGCCGAACCGTTGTACTCCTGTCGTTGTCGTGTCCACGCTGTCTCCTCGATCCGTTCCCACGGCGATGCTGGGCTGAGGTGCCCCAGGGGCATCCTTCTCCTGCCTTGATCCGCCGTCCTCCTCCGGTTTGCTCACAACTGGCTTACGTTCCATTAGGACCTGCTCCTCCTCTATATCTGGTACTTCCACAGCTTCCAAAATTAGCCTAGCCTTGCCACATTCGATGGTCGTCCCCACCCGGCACAAAAAGTCTATCCCTAGTGTAATGTTGTCTAGCATCGAGAGCATCACGAGCATACTCACCGTGACCTCTGTCCCCGCTAGACCAACTTTTACCCTCAATGGCTTCTTTACCTCTAAGGTGGACCCATCGGCTAGGCGAATTTTCGCGCAGGCGTCCAGCATCTCGCCCCCGCTGGTCACCTTGCGGGAAAACTCCTCACTAATAAAACTCCTAGTCGCCCCTGTATCTACTGTCGCAGTCGCTACTTGGTCCCCGACTCTTAAAGTAGCGACTATCCGCCCGTCTTCCACTCTTAAAGGGTATTCTAGGTTCGGGACTGGTTCACATCGGCCCCCATCGGGTCCCGTCCCGGATGGTGCCGCATATCGTTTCCCGCCCTTGACTGTTGACAACACTGGCTGGTATTGACCCCCTTGGCCACACACTGCCGACAGAACTCTACCCGTGGATTGAGGCACTCCTTGGCAAAATGACCCTCTTGCGAACAGTTATAGCATAGCCTCTTCCCGCCTAGAGCTCTCGCCTGCTCTTGGCTGATCATCCCGTTTGAAATTACTCCCGTATACCCAAGCGGTGGCGTATTCCCTCCGTTACCGCTTGACCCTGGCTGTGGTTGTGTCCGGAAAGGATTAAAATGTTTGGCGGGGGTTACCTCACCGGCTAATCCATGCGAATACCTACTACCCCCGGTCCTACCCCGTTCTGCACGCTCGCGACTTTGTTGACTCACGTTCTCGTACTCGGCTACCATCTGAGTTAGCTGCGCCAGAGAGGAGAAGTCCCCTCTACGAATGTACAAACGGTACTCGGGTGCCAAATTCTCGTATACCCTATGCAATTCTTGTTCTGCCCTGTACCCCGCGTGGTACATCATACCCCGCAGCTCGAGCAACGGCCCGTTATCATGTTGCCGTCGTGCCCGGATACTGTCTACTAACCTGTCGAAATACTGGGGCGGTAGAAAGAACTCCAAGAACTCGACTTTAAATGTCGCCCAAGTCGCGTCCCTTAGCCTACTTATTGATAGCCACCTCGCGGCCTTGCCCGTTAGAGCCTCGCTCATTGCCCTCGGCAACCGGTCTAAGCCTATGTCGTATGACAACGCCCTGTCCTCAATCGCCTCCAGGAAAACTAATGGGTCGGTGCACCCATTGAACAGGATACCCCACTTCCGGACTAGTTCGGGGACGACCATCCCGTTCCTAGGGGTACTATAGGTATCGCTAGAATTAAGATGTGGGTTCGCCTGTCTCACCGGGGTATCTTCCCCGGATGCCAGAGGCGACCCTACTCGTATATCGGGGATACATGCTGAATTCTGTGGGGAAAATTCATTATAAATCGTACTGTTGGAGGGCGGACGCAAATGTTCCGTGCCACCGGTCTGTATTGATGGGATTGCCGCATCTGATTCAGATTTCTGCCTGGGTCGTATTCCTCCAACAGAAGTGGCAGTCTGGGTAGGCGACACTGGGATCTTTGCGAACCGCAACTCCCATTCCGCTAACCGGGCCCATATATCGGTGGTATGACCACCTTGCCTTATAAAAGTACATACCAGCTTCCGGTAGTCAGTTACCGTGGCAAACTTTTCCAGTCCGAGCTCCCGGACGATATCCTCTAGATCCTCCTTATGGCAGTGGTAGACCCATTGCACACCCACACCAGGGTTGCTGCTTTCTACGACCTCCGCTCGGGCGGGCTCGATAGTCTTGGGTTTCTCCATCTAACCAAAAAGAAAGAAAAAAAAAAAACGAACGCAGAAAAAAAAAATTCCGTCTCGAGCCGTATATGTCCCGCTTCGCAAAAAATTTGCACTCTTAATCTGGCACTGTTTATCGCGGTAAACGTTTTGTTACAAAATTAAACAAAAAAAATTTTCCCGAATTTTTTTCCCGGTGTAAAAAAAACTTTTAACTTGTCACTGTCTGTCGCGGTTATATCTTTTATTACAAAAAAAAAATTTTGTCCACGGTATTACGAATTTTATATATTTTTTTTTTGCAGTGTAATAAAAATAAATTTTTTTCCTTTGTTAACTGGTCACAGTTTATTGCGGTTATTTTATTTTATTGTGAAATTAATTTTGTATTTTTTTTTTGCAGTGTAATAAAATTTTTCTGTTAACTGGCCACTGTTTATTACGAGTATTTTATTTTATTGCGAAAAATAAAAATACTCTCTTTTTTTCCTGATCCACGGTATCACGAATTTTTTTTCGGTGTATAAAAAAAAAATTCTGTTAGCAAGTCACTGTTTATCACGGTAACTCTATTTTTTATTTCATTTTATTTTCTTTTCCAAAAAAAACATCGTTTCATTTTTTCCTTTATTTCCCACCACTGTACGCTTATACGGTCGACCAGAACCGATGGGACAACTCCGCACTCAACACAATAGTCAATTTTAATTTTTTTTTTTTGATTTTCGTGGTCGAAGCCCACTGTGCGAAGCGACCGCGACTTTGCAGCTGCCTGTACCAGCTACTGTCACGCCGTTCGTTGACTGCTCACGCACTTTGCCGACACTTTCGTTGCGCCGCAGGTATTCACTTATGCACAGCCTCGAACGCGAACCGCTAGTTTGATCGGTGTGTCTTCTTCCACCGTCAACTTCGTTGTGCCGCAAACGTTTCTAAGGCAATGCTTCTCGAACGCGAACAGTTATTCTTATCTGCACTTGCCTTACGCCCTCACTTTCGTTGTGCCGCGACGATTGCACAAAACCACGCTCGAAAACCGTTCTCGTTGGCCACTTATAAAGCAGGGTATCGTCGGGTATACCCGCACTTCACTTTACGCACTTTTCCTTCCACACTTGTTGGTGATATTTCTGGGGCTTTAATACCAGATTATACCACACCTTTTCACTTTAGAGTCCCTGCTCGGGCGCCACTTATAAAGGAGTAATTTAGCCGGGGTATAAACTCAGTCTGGCCAGGTACACCACACAAGAATATTTATATATTTTTTTGGTGGGACTATAACGCGCGCGGTTTTACAAGTTGGAAGGGGAAACGCCTACGTCGACACCAACGCAACAGCCGGCACACTCAGCAGCCAGAGTATAAAGCGACTCAGCTTAACTCGCAGGCGCGCGTGTACAAAAAAAAAACCAAAGAAGAGAAATAGAAAGAAAGAAAACATACAGCAACTGCACTCCACTGGGTCACGGACTTACCGGCGACCAATTTATTCAGTTCCTATAAAAGATTATGTACACAAGAAAGCCTAAACCTAACTTATTTTTATAAACTCTATACCTTTGCTACTAACTCGTTAACTACTTCTCAGCGCGTACGCGTCTGCTCGCTTCCGTATATCAATCGCAACTCCTCGCCCACGCTTCGGCTTCGGCCCCTGTTGCAGAATTTGTCACTCCCCACACTTGCTCGTGACCGTGGTGGATTTAGTGATCGCAGCTGGCGCGCTGCATCTTGCGACACTGCGATTTGGGGCGGTTATATTTAAATTCTTAGGCGTTAGGCGTCAATCAAAAATAAGTACATTCGATAAATCTAAATACTTTACGCTCCTTGCGTTTCTTAAATATAAATACTGCGCACTCCTTGCGTCTAACAAAACTATACCTACATCTCGAAAAACCCCTGCGCTTCTTGCGACTTAACAACTATCAATATAATACAGGTAACTCAAACGCGGCCTACTTCACAAGGCTCTAGTCGGGAGAGCCCGACTAGAAGATACCCTGAACCCAGTTGCAATAAATAAATTAAATTTATAATTGACTAAGCTTCAATCGATTAAATTCGATATCTCCGGTAATTCTTATTCGATTTGGACGATTTTCAGAAAAGTTTTATCGTTACCCATTACTTCAACCCTCATCTTTACATTTTCCAAATTCGATATTTTCTGTTAACGATTCCATGTGTTTAACGGAAACCAGTAAAGTTATCGATAATTTGAAGCAAATTTGTTCTGCTCATGGTATAGGAGAACTTATATATAAAATCAGAAGTCTCTAGCTCTTGCAGTCTCTGCGATCCACGCGTTCATACAGACGGACAGACAAACGGACATGGCTATATCGTCTCGGCTGTTGATGCTGATCAAGAATATATATACTTTATGGGGTCGGAGATGCTTCCTTCTGCCTGTTACATACTTTTGCACAAAACCATTATACCCTTTTTACCCATTTTATGGGTTAAGGGTATAAACAGTAACTTTCAAATGAGCTCTTAAATGAGAGAGCGTAAGCGCGTAGGCAGATAGAGCCGCAAGTGCGACGGATAATAGCGTAATTTTCAAAGTTCATCCAAATCGGTTAAGAAACACCGGAGATATCAAATTTTAATTCAATTATAAATTTAATTTATTTATTGCAACTGGGTTCAGGGTATCTTCTAGTCGGGCTCTCCCGACTAGAGCCATCTTACTTGTTTATATTGCTCTTGCAGTGATACATTGTACTTATACTTACCGGCGCCTTAATTTGTTTTGTGCTAGCATATTAGTTGCCAGTTAAAACCGTAAAATAATATGAAAATGTTTGCAAGCTGTAGCACCAATTGCAAAGTGGTTGGAAGCACCAACCAAGATTTTATTTTGTGCGGATTGTGTGATAACACGATCCACATGAAATGTGCCGGCTTTACTGCCAAAATTACTGCTTAATTGCAGATACAGGCCTAAAATGGTAGTGCGAGCCCGGCAATTTAGCGGTTAAGGAATCGAACAAATTCATGAGGCAGACTCATTCTGCCTTTAAAGTTATGCATGTATCTTTTAATAATCTGCAAGCGTCGTTCAACGAGCTTGAGCTTAATTTCAAAAATGGCAAGGTGATTACCGAATAGCCGAAGCGTAAAAAGACTTCGGGTCCTAATCCACTTATTGCCCCACCTGTTCTGCCAACGAAACCTCTTCTAGTGCCACACATTAATCCTTCAATTGGTTCCAATGCTAACCCACTAATGATATTTCACTCCCCTGCAAGGAATCCCGTTTTATCTTCTGATCCTTTGCATGAGCCCTCTGGTTCAGCAGCTCGTGTGCCTATTATTCCTAATGCAGGTACAACTGGGACTCACAAGCCGCTTGTCGTTGTCCCACGTAATAAGTTTATTGGTGTTCCCCAGGGGAGTCATCTTGGAATTTTGCTATTTAATTTGTTTACCTATAATGATGCTTTCCTAAGTAATTTACTACAGTCGGATTTGGGTGCATTGTCAGCCTGGTGCCGTACTTACTTACTAAATTTAAATTGTTCAAAATGTAATGTCATGTCTTTTAGTAGAACTACCCCTCATACTGTTCACTACTTGCTTGATGCTTCTCCACTTGACCGCGTGTTTTAAATTAAAGATTTAGGCATTATTCTTGATCCTAAATTAAAGATTGACGCTCATATTTCGTCTATGTTCAATAAGGCCATTATTGTCCTTGGCTTCATCAAGCGGTGGTCGAAAAAGTTAAATGATCCCTACACCACTAAAACGCTTTATTCATCACTAGTTCGTACAATCCTGGAGTACTGATCTTGTCTGTGCAGAAGAAGTTTCTTCAATTTGCCCTTGGAAGTTTTAAATGAGTTCCTGGAGTTGACTTACCCCCGTATTCAAGTAGACTCCTTTTAATAAATCTTCATCAGTTCTTTTGAGTCGAATTAAATTTAATGTCCTAATTAGAAATTTACCTAACTTTTTACCCCTTAGCCTTGATCGTTGCTTGAGCAACTATTTAGTTCATGAACCATTTCGTGTTATATGTTCTGAGTCAGAACTTCTGACTATAACAAACTTTACTCTCTTGTCTCCTTGGAGGCCTCAACTCCAGTACTAAAAAGATTGATAATTTGTTTTATCTAATCAAACGCTGGTCTGATTGGGTTTTTCTGGGTTTTTCCCAATCCACGCAACATATGTTGGACCACTAATTTTATTGTTGAATTTCCCAGATCTTTAACGTTAAATTATAAATTTTTTACCTAAACGTACTTTCAGCTTTACGTATAGTTTTATTTTACTTAATTTTAATTCCGATTTTAAATTTTATTATAATTTTAATTAATTTTGATTTTATATCAGCTGATCACAGTTGACAATAAACAAATAAATATGTTACCTGTACAGACGTTTATGAATCGAACACAAAAAAAAAAAAAAAAACATACCATCGCTTGACGTCAAAACAAAATGGAATTCAACTTATTTGATGATGACAAAATTGGTTGATTTAAAGGAGTTTCTGACTTCCCAGTCTTATATTTATGTTGATGCTGATTGGGACTGGATGGAGTCTTATAAAATCTAGTTTTTAGTGAGTTTTTTATTATTTGGATGGAACTTAAATTGGCATGCGAAAATATCATTAAAAGAGAAACTATAGGATAAGAGAGATAAGACTTTTGAAAATGAAGCATAGTTAGCTGCGATTTTAATGAACCCAAGAGTTAATTGCATATTGAGTTATGATCAAAAACGGCTAGCAAAGCTTAATTTAAAAAAAATTGCATATAGGTTATTCGAGTTAAAGAATGTAAGTTGCAGAATGGTTAAAATTGTTGCCCTGTGTCATTTATGTTTCACGTTAGTAGTTACTTATATTAACAACTAAAATTGTCTTTGTGAAAAACTAATACAAAACTAAAATCAAAGAAAGATGTAAAAATAATTATTGCTCTATTATTACAGGCAGCACAAAATGTTCAAGGGCTAAAAGCTCCTGCATCTGAAGATATCGACTTATCATTATCTTCAACTTTTTCGACTGCATCCTCGGCTGAAGAGAATACGCTCTTGTCGGCATTTTTGGATGATGTCCAGACAGTGACAGAAATCAAAGAAGACATTAAGTTTTGACGCAATATATGGTCGTTGAGTTGCAATGCGCGTGTTGTACGACTCAATATACTTCGAAAAAAAAGGTTATGGAGTTGAAATGCACATGTTATTTCACTTAATATACTTTGTGGAAGGTTGTAATGCGCGTAATATATGCACGCAGGGCTGAAATTGTGTTGGTTAAATTAATGATCATTTAGTTTCCATTTCAAACAACAATATTTTTAATCCATTTGATACACTTGATAATCCACTTCATATGAATTAAAATTAAAAATATTTGAATTTAAATCAATTTTCATCATCTTAAACTAACATTTTTTTTAATCAATTTTATATAAATTCATTTTGGTATCGCATTTTAAACTAATAGTATTTTTACTTCATATAAATTAAATATTCATGATACGATTTTTTTTTGTTGAAATATTCATATTTTCATTGAAGCTTACTTATTTTTATCATTTCCCTCATTTTTATCCTCCTGTTCTGTTGTGTAACTATTGTTATTAAAATTAGTTCTAAGTTTACTGTCGTATTTTATTTTTTTTTTTTGCCAAACGGCCCTTGTGTGTTTTGAACGCTTGCCTTATGAGTTTAACATAGATGCGCTCATTAACATCGTCTGCCTTTATAGCATCTGAAAATTTAAACCAATTAGTATATATTGAATCTTAGGAGGAACGAAATCATTTTAACTTACTGTAAAGGGTGTTATAGTCGGCGATGGTTGTTGTTGTTGACGAGGGGTGGGGAGTCGTGCTGGCACCCGATACTCGATAGTTCGACTGCTTGACAGGTGACTGCTAGGTAGGGAGAAGAAGACGCCGTGAGTTGGCAAAATTCTTTAGCGGCAGCGAAAAGGCGCCAGCAGAAAAAAAAATATTTAAATAAAATAAAGATAAAGAAGTTGAAGCCAAGTGCGTAGTGAGCATACAAGGTAGGCGATAAAAAATTGTTTCTGTTAGTGAAAATCTTTCTAATAGTGGTTATTTAGTGAGAGCAGCAGTGCGGTACAGACCGGCAACCAATACGTGCACACACACTCACACACACGCGCAACTTCAGCGGCCGAAGGAGGCAATCAGACCACCGGACGAGATTGGCCAACCCGTCTGGTTGGTCATCAGCTTTAATTTCCAGAATAAAAATCAAATTTTTTCTTCTTGTGCCCTAAGCAAAGCCTGCCCCTTATTGTATTAAAAATTTACATTGCGCAAGTGCGAAATCTGCCTGCGCAAAATCGAGCGCACCCACACCTACACACTTGCGGACAGCAGCCGCCACAGGCACAGTGGGCCGCAACCCGAAGCAGCAGCTGCACAAATATTTATTTATTTACACCCGTCCCGATATTTATTGCTGCCTTACTTATGTACTTATTATGATTTAATTTATTATTTATTTATTATATTTTTTATTTATTTAAAATCTCTGTCCAAGCGCTTAATTCCGTGTGCCGGCTGCCAGCCACACAACATACACCAAATCAGTTGCTGCCCCAGGCACAGTGGGCCAAGACCAGCAATCGGCCGTCAACAGAACTGAATTTATTTGTTCGCATTACTCGCCTCTGCCCTTATTTATTTAATTTATTATTTAATTTATTATTTCTTTAATTTATTATTTCTTTAATTTGTTTATGTTTATTGTTTAATTTGTTTTACGTTATTAGTATTTGTTTATTCGTTTATTCATTTAATTATATTTTTCTTTTTCATTTTTTTCTTTATTATGTTTATTTAACGTAAATTTAATTTTAAGAAAAACAAATGTTTATCATAATTATATATATAAATAAATGAATGTGTCGTTATCGTTAATAAAAAACATTATTATTATTATTATTATAATTGGGGTGAAGTGCACTGCGACCTAAAAGATCTATTGTGCCCCCTTCTTGGCTTAAAGCTCTTCCATCAGACCCAGTCCTTGTACGAAGGCAAGTATATTTACTGGATCGATGGTCTTCAGGTCAGTGAGCTGAATGACATGTTTTCCTAGAAACCTGCTTCTCTTCCCCACTAAGGCTACACATTCTGCTATGATATGCAAGGAGGATTCCCTTTCCATATCGCAGAATCTGCATGTATCATTACTGGCGATTCCTAGCTTGGCTAGGTGACCCCTTAGTCTGCAGTGTCCTGTCAAAAGACCGGTGATTATCCTGAGTCTATTCTTTCCCATGTTTATAATCTGCTTGAATCTTTTCAGATTGTAAGTTCCAAGAAGACACTTGGCTTGTCTGAGTCCTGGGGACTGCGCCCAGCTCATTTCGCGCAAGAGTTTCTCTTCACTCCTAAGTTCCTGCCGTATTGTACTTCTTCCTATCCCACAGTACGGCTCGGGCCCTATGAGGGGTGTCGCTGCCCCCAGCCTTGCTTGCTTGTCTGCCTCTTCGTTCCCAGCTATGTTAACATGTCCTGGGACCCATCTTAGGGTTAGCCTATTATGTAGTCCCAGAGTGTTTAGCTTGGTTCGCACCTCGCGAACTACCTTCGACCTAATTTCGATCTTGCTGAGTGCCATAATGGCTGCTTGACTATCTGATAATATAGCTATATCCCTATTCCGATAGTTACGCTTCAGATTAAAGTCCACACACCTCCCTATTGCACATACCTCAGCCTGGAAGATGCTGGTGTGCTTACCTAGGGACTCATGGTGTTTTAGCCGAGGGCCTACCACTCCAAGACCGGAGCCTTGGTTGGTAAGGGATCCATCGGTGTACCATTTGATGGTGTGGGATTTCATTTGGTGGACCTCTTCAAGAGATGTCCACTCCCTTTTGCTGCTCAGGTGAACTTGAAATTTTTGCTCGAACATGTGTTCGGCTTTCATTTCGTCCCTAGGCTGTGCCAATAGGGGAAGCTCACCTGACAGCATATCTGCATCTAGTTGACTCAGAATATGCTCCTTGCCAACTCCCTCGACCGACATTCTTAATAATGCAGCTTTCTGCTGTAGCCTAATTGTGTGATGGAGTGGGGTAATCCCCAACAGAACCTCTAGCGCTGATGTGGGACAGGTCCTCATCGCTCCAGTGATTCCTACACAGGCCATTCTTTGCAATTTATGTAATTGCCTCTGCACAGTGATTTGCTGTGCCTTGTCCCCCCATGCAATTGCTCCGTATGTGAGCATGGGCCTTACTACCATGAGGTATAGCCATCTCAAAATTTTTGGAGAGGTTCCCCATGATTTCCCCGCTATTCTACGACATGTGTAGAGTGCTCTGCAGCACTTTAGAATCGTATTCTGAATATGGGTCCCAAAGTTCAATTTACTGTCAAATGTGACCCCAAGGTATTTGACTTCCCTGCTTGTTACTATTCGACTCCCCGCGAGCCTAATATCTCTCATCCTCTGCAACTTATACCTCCTGGTGAACGGAACTATGACGGTTTTTGTAGGGTTTAGGTTGAGTCAAACCTCACTACACCAGTCATACGTGATCCTAAGTCCCAGTTGGATAATTTCACACAGAGTTTCCTCATACTTGCCTCGCGCTATTATCACAATGTCATCGGCATAGCCCTGGCATTGGATACCCCTGCTGGCAAGTCTACTTAACAATTCGTCTACTAAGATACTCCATAGGAGCGGTGATAAAACTCCCCCTTGTGGACAGCCTCTTGTGGTTGTCACTGTTACGGTACTATCTTGTATAGTTGCCGTAGCTTGTCTGGACCTGAGTAGCGATGAGATCCATCTGCTAGTTGTCATGTCCAGACCCCTTCTATTTAGGGCAGCCTTGACGGCATCGTGTGAGGTGTTGTCAAAGGCGCCCTCAATATCTTAAAATGCACATATTGCTACTTCTTTGTTTAAAACTGCGGAACGCAAAGTGCGGTGCAGTTTATAAAGTGCCGTATCCGTAGATCGGCCTGCTCTGTATGCATGCTGCGTAACTTGCAGCGTACTCCGTTTCAACAGAGTACTCCTAATGTAGTTATCCACTAGCTTTTCCAACGTTTTCAAGAAAAACGATGTTAAGCTAATGGGTCTGAAGGACTTTGGGTTGGTGATATCTGTCTTCCCTACGTTGGGGATGAAGACCACCCTAGCTCTACTCCAAGTGCTCGGTATATGACCGAGTGCTAGTATTGTCTAGTGACTATTGACTAGTATTTTCCTCAGGGTGGGTAGGAGTATGTCCTGCCCCTGCTGAAGGAATGCTGGCGATATACTGTCCAGACCGGGAGATTTATAGGGCTGGAAAATTCCAATTGCCCATTGTGTCTTCTCCATTGTGACTACTGACTTGGCTAGTGCCCAGTCTAGAGCAGTCGGTCTGTGTCTGTCTTCCGTTTCGAGTGTTTCGCATGGGCCACAGGGAATACTTCCTGGGAAGTGCGTCTCGAATAGAAGCTCTAGTTTGTCCATGTTACTGGTCGTAAAGGTGTTGTCCCTACGTTTTAGGGCTAGATTCGCCTCCGGTGCCCGTTTGGATAATGCTCTATGGAGCCGTGCACCTTCAGTCGTGCTAGCTATGCTTTCGCAGAAGTCCCTATAGTTCCTACGTTTAGCCTTTCGGATTTCCCTGCTGTACAAGGTGAGGCTTTCCCGATAGTTATCCCATGATCCGTCACTCTTGGCTCTGTTGAAGAGATGACGGGTGGATGTTCGTAGTCTCTCTAGACTATCGTTCCACCATGGGGCATCTATTTCTCTGCGCGTTTTGCCTAGTGGGCAGCTTTCTTCAAATGCGTTACTGATGCATTTGCCTAAATTCCGTACAACTCTATTTAGCTCACCTGTGCGTTTGGCTATTCCAAAACTTTCGGAGGCTAGGTTAAGTTTTAGGGTTGACCTAAACTTTTCCCAGTTGGTTTTTCTGGGGTTGCGAGTTGTAACGTTACTTTCCGTATTAAACTGAAGCTTAAAAAGGATGAATTTATGATCAGACATAGATTCTTCTGAGGAGACATGCCATTCTCTGAGATGTGGCCGTAAAGACCGACTGGTCAGGGTGATGTCTAAAACTTCCTCTCTTATTCTAGTTACGAATGTCGGTGTTGACCCGACATTTAAAATTTCTAAATTATACTTGAATATAAAGTCAGTGAGGCACTCACCCCGTGTGTTGATGTCGCTGCTGCCCCATATTGTGTGGTGCGCGTTGGCATCGCAGCCGATTAAAATTGGCAGCTTCTCTCTCCTGCAGTAATCCACCAGCTTATCCACTTCCGGTGGAGGGCATGCCTCATCACCCGCGAAGTAGGCGGATACCACTACTATAGGGGGGGCGCTTCCTTTGCCTTTAACGGCAATGGGCACGCAGTCCCTAGTAAGGAATTCTGAAAGAATAGTAAAGTTAATGCCTTTTCTTACCATGATACATATCCTAGGTTTCGGATCTCTGTGGTCCCAGATTACCTTCGAATTAGCGGTGTACAGGCCTTTGATGCCATCGTTTACCCATGGCTCCTGTACAAGGGCCAGCCCAAGATGTTGTTTGATAAACATCCTGGCTAGGACGGCCGAGGCCGACTTAGCCCGATGGAGGTTTATCTGGGCTAGCCCCGTGGTGGCGACGAGAGGCGTCACCATCACTTTACCGCCGCTCCACTTCCTGACGATGAAGGCCCGGAGTTGCCCCCATCGTCGCTGCCCGTCATCGTCACGTCAGCTTCATTTTCTGCCTCCATCTCTGCAGCCAGCTCCTGCGACGATATTGGCGCCTGCTCGTCTAGCCCATCCTCCAGCATTTCTGGGCTGAGCGTCACGTCCGCCAGCTCCTCGTCGTCCGCCAGATCCAGGCACACCTCCGAGGCAGCGGGAGGGGGTATCACCTCTGGTGAGGGGGACGGTACCACCTCTGCTGGTTTGGGTGCCGGTACTGGGGCGGGGGCGGGGGCATTTTGGCCGGCGGTCGACTTCTTAAGGCCACTAACGGGGATGGTCCCGTAGCGGAAAGAGACCTGGTGGCCCTTCTCCACAATGGCATCCTTGGAGGCTTCATCGATGCCGATCACCATCAGCGCACCTCCACCCTCCGTTCTTCTCGAAATTACCTTCCACGCCTCGGTCTCGATTATGTTCTGATTCCTCAGCAAAATCAGTATTGATTCGTTAGACCGATCAGCGCTCCTTGGACAGTAGATGGTGATGGTATGTGGCGAGGGGATATCCTCACCTACCCTACAGTCAAGGGGTACTCCCTTCCACGTCTGCAACCTCGACGTCATGGTCCTCAGCCAATCTGCTGAGCCCTCGTCAGAGCATTCGATCACCAGGTGTCCCACCCTGAAATGAATGCCCGCGAACGCAACCGCGGTGCCCCATCCCGAGAGAATAATCTCATCGAGGATGGCCTCCTCCAATGCGGACAAGTCCCCGTGACTGAGCATTACCTGGGGATATTCCACAGGTAACACGGCCACTTTGACCCTTTTTGCCATCGTCGCGTAGGACGGGCGAGCCGCAGTGGGCACTGGAGGAGAAGGTTTCCTCACAGCCGTAGGGACGGAAGCAGCAGCAGCCTTCGACGTGCTTGGACGCTCCTCCTGACACACCCTTTTGGGGGCCTCAGTAGGTGGCGTCAAAGTGTCATTCAGGCGTTTGGGGGCTGGTCCCCTTGCCTGCTGCGCCGTCTCTCTGCCGGTGGTCGCCTTTTTCAGCGCCTCAGCAGGGGGTAGTCCCTGCTGCAGATACCTGAGGTACCACTTCACCTTTGATCCACATAGGCCCTTCCTATTTGGATCGTCTATACCCCCCGGCTCTCCGAGTTTCGGAAGGGTCTTCTTCGGCTGCTGACTCCCATGTGCCGCCTGACTGTGCCTCCTGACCGCATTAACCGTCGGCCGCGCCGGTTGGCGCATGCTTTCGGTTGCGGGGGCGGCGTCTCGACGGGGATGTCCCGTCGCGGCGCTGGTCGTCTGATGCCTCCTTTGCCTCTCCTTGGGGCGCTGTGGGTTGGTCCCACGCTGGAGGGCCGGTCTCCGTCAAGGAGGCGGTCCTCAAAGTGTCTCGCGACACTGGCGGCAGGGATATCCTGCTGTACTTTATTGTTGTTGTGTTTCATACTTGTTCCCACGAGTTGCGGAGAAATTATGGTCCGCCCGGGCAGATATCCGCCATACCCGGGTAAGGCTGTATAGAACAGGCGGTCGCCATCTGCCTGAGCCCACCGTTAGAGACTGGGCTAGTTTTTAATCCGGGCCCCCAGCCAGGCTGACTCTCGGCACGGTCCGATTGACACCTTAGCCCAGCCCGGAGTGAGATGTGAGGGAAGGGATGTAGATGGGTATTTGTGGGGGAGTTGGGAGTGTGTGAGGCAATGATTGAAAGACGGCGACACAAGCGTCTTGTCAGTGCGATAAAACCTACCGCACCCGCTGTTTGTCCGGGACTGCTTATTCACGAGGATTTCTCGCTATTCGCAGCTGACCCCGAAGGGCCGTTCGCTATCCGCAACCCGCGACCCGCCTGGTGGCCTCAGCTTAGCCCCCTCCGAACCATCCCACAAGTTCATCAGACCAGGAATGTAAAAACATGTTTGAGTAGTGATTTATGTGTGGGTGGGACGAGTGTGTGATGTCGGGGTAAGTTGTTTGTGTTGTTAGTGTAGTATTAGGGAATTGGCGTAAAATGAAGAGAAAGCCAATTCATAGGTTGGGGGGGCTCATTGGGGGTGAATATTAAGATCTTTTTACCTTGTATGTCCTTAGTTGTCCGATTGTGCGAATTATCGCTGCTAGTTTGATTGTTGTTAGTTTTTTTTTGTAAAAATATAAATTTTTGTTACACCGGCCCACACTGTATCTAGGTCGTACTCATCCCTGGGTCACCGATTTGCTAGCTGGCTATCGACACAGTGTTGGTAAGCAAAGGCCGGTTCATAACAAGTGGCGCTCAAATGGAAAAACTCGATGAAAGTCGCTAGTGAAGTCACAGTACAGTTCAGTTTATTGTTTCAGTAGTAGGGCCGATGATCTGAGGATTGGTGGGCAAAGTTAAAGTTCAGTTTTGTTTTAATATCCATACCTCAACTTACTGGTTTGTTTACCATATACGTGTTCATGGGACAGGGCGATGGTCCGTTTCATGTCCTTCAAAACCGGCATTGCGTTTCCTGCTAGACCATGTACCGTAAGTTGAATGCCGAGCAGCAGGAGCAGCTAGAGGCGATCAAGGCGGAATTCCTGGCGTTCGAGCAGCGAGGATTAGGTAATACCCACGTAGAGCGTCATACTATCGAGCTGGTAGAAGGCACCGTACCAGTGAAGGAGCGTTTTTACCCCGTTTCCCCAGCGGTGCAGCAGCTACTATTCGCGGAGGTCGACGAAATGTTGCGACTGGGAGTCATCGAGCCAAGCGAAAGACCGTGGAGCAACAGGATGACGTTGGTGCGGAAACCTGGGAAGAATAGGTTGTGCTTAGACGCTCGTAAGCTGAACGATGTGACAGTGAAGGATGCTTACCCGTTGCAGAATATCGAGTCGATCCTGAGCCGCGTGGATGACACGATCTTCATCAGCAGCGTCGACCTGAAGCACGCATTCTGGCAGATTGAGTTGGAGCCCCAGAGCAGAGCATACACGGCATTTACTATCCCCGGCCGTCCACTCTACCAGTTCCGTATGATGCCTTTCGGGCTGTGTAATGCTGCTCAACGGTTGTGTCGGTTGATGGACCGGGTGATACCACAACGTCTGCGGAATTGAGTGTTCGTTTACTTGGATGACTTGCTGATCATCTCCCGCAATTTTGAGGAGCATGTACAGCGGTTGAAGGAGGTAGCGCAGTGCTTGAAGGAGGCGAATCGCACCATCGGCTTGCAGAAATCTAAGTTCTGTTTTAAGTTCCTGAGGCACTTAGGGTATATTGTTGGTGGCGGAGCCCTCCAAACGGATCCGAGCAAGGTTGAGGCGATAGTCCAGATTCCCGTCCCAAGAACCGCAAAGCAACTGAGGAGATTTTTGGGAACCGCAGGCTGGTACAGGCGATTCATCCGCGATTTCTCGGGCCTTTCTGCGTCGATGACTGACTGCCTGAAAATCGGCAAGAAGTTTGAGATGTCTGACGACGCAGTCGAAGCGTTTCATAATTTGAAGAAGGCACTTACCTGCGCGCCGGTACTTGTACACCCAGATTTTTGCTGACATTATTTCATCCAGTGCGATGCAAGCCACCTGGGGATTGGTGCAGTTCTCTTCCAGCGTGACGACGAAGGTGCAGACCGACCAATCGCGTTCTTTTCAGCTAAGCTGCGTGGAGCTCAGCTGAACTATAGCGTGACGGAAAAAGTGTGTTTGGCAGCGGTGAAGGCAATCGAGCGTTTTCGGCCATATGTGGAGCTCATGCCCTTCACAGTCATCACGGATCATTCGAGCCAGCAATGGTTGATGTCGCTCAAGGACCTGAGTGGAAGATTAGCAAGGTGGTCCCTAGCGCTTCAGGCATTTGACTTCACGATCGAGCACCGGAGCGGTTGGCGTTGGTGCGAACAGAGTCAGAGCGTTTTCCAGATCTCCGGATCGAGGACGGTCTGCTCTTTAAGAGGTCGCAGTTCACTCGAGAAGATAGCGAGGAGTTCTTGTGGAAGCTGTGGGTCCCGGAGGCGCTAACGAGCACGTTGGTACAACAGGCTCACGACAGCGACAAGGGTATGCATGGAGGCATAGCCCGAACGTTAGCGAGGCTACGCCAGTTTTACTTTTGGCTGAGGATGGCAGCCCAGGTGCGGTCGTACGTTCTCAGCTGCGAAGTGTGCAAGGAGGCGAAACACAGCACGCAAGTCGGAAGGCCAAAGATGGGAAAGGAGGTGGTAACTGAGCACGCTGCAGAAGCTGTGATTGGACTTCTTAGGGAAGTACCCACGTTCTAGGCATGGCAATGCGTACATTTTTGTGGTGCTGGACCATTTCAGCAAGTTCGTCTGGCTTAAGGCGATGCCGAAAGCGACATCTGCGGTGATCATGCGATTTTTGAGGGAGGAGATGTACACCGTGTTTGGAGTCCCCGAGATCGTGCACACCGACAATGGTAAGCAGTTCGTGTCGCAGGAGTTCGAAGCCATGCTGGAGAATCACGGCATTAAGCATGTCCGTACAGGCAACTATGCTCCACAATCCAACGCGTCCAAACGGGTGAACCAGTCGGTGTTGGCAGCGATCCGGACACATCTTGGGACTGACCAGACGACTTTGGACGAGAAGCTGCCAGAAATCGCGATGGCGTTACGCAGTGCGGTGCATACGGCGACTGGGACATCTCCATACTTCGCATTGTTTGGACAGCATATGCTGAGTAACGCCAGCGACTATGGACTGGCCAGAAGGCTGGGCGACGTCGGCGACTCAGCCATAAAGCCATTAGAGAGGTCAGCAAAGCAACAGATATACCACGCTCGCATCCAGGAGACGCTACACGAGGCGTACGAGAAGTCGGCGAAGCAGTATGATCTGAAGGCACGGGACGTTCAATACACAGCAGGGCAAGAGGTATTCAAGCGCAATTTTGTGTTGAGTGACTTCGCAAAAAACCTCAACGCGAAATTCTGTCGCCGCTTCATCAAGAGCCGAGTGGTGCGGCCAGTAGAACGATGCCTCTATGAGCTAGAGACACTTCAGGGCAATCCGCTCGGGGTTGGATCTTTGGATCGTTGGATCTATGCCCGGCTAGCTCAGTCGGTAGAGCATGAGACGCTTAGTCTCAGGGCGTGGGCGATGGCCTACGTTGGGCAGCGTAGCGGACGGACGCCTCCGTTTTGGCACTCCTGTTCTAAGCGGGCGCAAGCGAACCGGAGTGTGGTGTTATGGTCGGCTTGTATGCAATCGATGGTTGGGTGTTGAACGAGGGGTGGAGAGTCGTGCTGGCTCCCAATAATCGATTGTTGTCTGCGGAATAGGGGAATGGGCACACGGCTATAAGAAGCAGAGTGGCCGTGAGTAGGCAAAATTTCAGCAGAAATAGAAAAGGCAGATCGCATGTTATATTGGACGTAGATGTACTAACGAACAGTACAGTCAAGTGGCCCAACGATACCAAGCACCGGCTTGTTAACGCGCGGACCCACGCACAAAGCGACCGACATCCAGCCCATCCGACCGAGGGGCGCTCCGCTTATCGTGCGGTAACGATGATCGCGAACATGCAGACAAATGACACAAAACTAACTTTTTTATAGAGCAAGTAGGAGTGGCACTGTGTATTAAGTGGGAAAGATCGTTATAAATAGAACACAGAATACGAAAAGGGTTATGAAGAGCATAATTAGAATTACAAGTTTGAAGAGATATAGGTACAAAATTTCTAGTATTTCTAATAGGAACAGCAAAGTTAATTTGGTTAATTAATTCAGAAGAATCATTTCACCATTAATTAATTTGTGAAAAAAGGAAAATGCTAGCATTACTCTACGATCATTAAGAGAAGGAAGATCTATTAGTAAAAGTCTACTACGATAAGATGGCAAATTATTGTTAGTGTCCCAGTTAAGACCTCTAAGTGCGAAGAGCAGAAATTGTTTTTGTACCGATTCTATTTTATTCTGATGAATTTCGTATTTGGGAAACCATATACAAGATCCATATTCCAGAATCGGTCGTACAAGAGAAGTATACAGAGTATTTGTTAAGTAGGGATCGTTGAACTCCTTCGACCAGCGGTTAATGAAGCCCAAGACACCAGATGCTCGATTAGAAATTGAAGAAATATGCTTGTCAAACTTAAGCTTTGGGTCCATAACGATGCCCAAATCGTCAACCCATTCAATTCTGTCTAGTGGTTTGTTGTCAAGAAAATAAATATTAAAAAAGGGCAAACATCTAAAAAATGACATTACTTTACATTTACTGTAATTAAGATTTAAAAAATTTACTTTACACCACATTTGAAAGTTGTCTAAATCTCTTTGAAGCTGTTGAGCAGCTAGGGGAGTTGCAGCTGACGTGCATAACTTTACATCATCAGCGTACATCAAAACCCGAGAGAACTTTATAACCGATGGAAGATCGTTTATAAACAAAATAAATAACAAAGGACCAAGATGACTACCCTGAGGAACGCCTGAAGTGACCTGAACCGTCTTGGAAACGGACCCTTTAAATAAAACCCTCTGAGTTCAAAGAGTTAGGTAGTCTTTAATCCAAAGAACTAGAATATTTGAAAAGCCCACGAGTTCTAGTTTATGTATTAGGAGATGATGATCTACAGAGTCGAAAGCCTTACTAAAATCAGTATAAATAACATCAGTCTGCAATTTGTCCTGAAAACCCTTGATAACAAACGAAGTAAATTCTAACAAGTTAGTGGTAGTAGATCTTTGTTTCATAAATCCGTGCTGGCACGGTGAAATAATAGATTTAGAAAGGTGTTGAAGATGGGAGGTTATAAATTTTTCAAAAATCTTAGAAATAGCAGACAACTTGGAGATACCCCTATAATTTTGAACATTACATTTGTTTCCTTTTTTATGGAGAGGAATAATAAATGACTCTTTCCAAATTTTTGGAAAGGAGCCTAACTCCAGGGACAAGTTAAACATTTTAAGCAACGGCTTTAAAAGACCAAGAGCGCAGTGTCTAAGCACACAGCCTGGCACTCCGTCAGGTCCTGGGGAAAATATAGGTTTCAAAACATGTAGATAATTTAAAAGTGAGTTCTCAGTGATTTTCAGTCCAAAGTTGAGATTCGAGCCATTAACCTGATAAGGGTAAGGCAAACCGACTTGAGATTGAAAAGAACTATACGTCGTTTGAAAAAATTGGGCAAATATATTTGCAATCTCCTGTTCAGAATTGGCCTTCGTTTCCTCAAAGAATACCTCCGTTGGGAGTGTCGATGACCTACGCTTCGCATTAACAAAATCAAAAAACCGCTTTGGATCCTGCTGAAACTGTAATCTACACCGAGTCAGGTAATTCTTATAACAATGGTTGTTTAAGATAGCAAAACTGGCACGAGCAATCAAGTAATCAGAATAGGCTACCGATGAGCCGCTTTTTCTAAATCTCTTGTAGAGTTTAGATTTTCGATTTTTGAGAATTGTCAACTCTCGGGTAAACCAAACAGGTTTATTAGACCTGTTTAGCTTACCAACCGGGACACATAAATCAAATAAAGAATATAAGGTATTGTAAAAATACTGATTGCCACGTCCAAGTCGTCAGACTCGTAGAGGGGAGACCAGTCAGTATGGGATAAAAGCAAGGCGAGACCCTCAAAATCAGTTTTCCGAAATTGACGAACTCGACTCAAAGGCATTTTGACATTGCAACGCGTCCGGGAAGGTAAATTAATCAACAGCTCCAACGCAGGATGGTATAAGTCTTCGGAATAAGATATAGGCTGGGAACGGGAAACGGATGAAGATGATGAATCCAAAACAAAAATCAGATCAAGCATTTTATTAAGAGAATTTGGGATAGCATTAATTTGACTCAATGACATCCCAAGTAAGTCGATTAAAAATTCATTTGGGGCCGTGGGAGTCAGGGCACCAGAGTCAGGACAAGAAATCCAAGTAGCTTCAGCAATGTTGAAATCACCAAGAACTACAAGAAAATCGCGATCAGAAAGCAAGGAAGAGACATAATGAATAGCAGATAGATGTGTCTCATAGATAGAGAGATCAGAAGAAGGAGGTAT
The DNA here is from genome assembly GCA_030179655.1 of Scaptomyza flava. Taxonomy (NCBI): domain Eukaryota; kingdom Metazoa; phylum Arthropoda; class Insecta; order Diptera; family Drosophilidae; genus Scaptomyza; species Scaptomyza flava. The sequence continues at coordinate 655,377 of JARNME010000234.1, forward strand.
ATACGAACCAGTGATAAAAATGTTAATACCGTAAATATTTAGCTTTACAGCAATAAACTCTATATCAAAAGAACTATTTAATACGACTGTTTCAGAAGGAAAGTCAACATTCACAGCAATAAGCAAACATATGGCGGAATAATTCTTAAATGGTTGCTTGTTGTTCATTCATTATAATTAAACTGTATAATAATCTGCTTTCCCATCACACAATCAAAATTGTTGACCAGATTGCCCCGTAAAAGTCTCTTGATAGATGTAACCTGTGATGTAAAGGCAAAATTTTATTATAAAATTTCATATTAAAATAAATATTTTATAAACTTAAAAATTTTGATGAGTTATTGAAGACTAAATGTACAGTCTGCTTCAATGAATCCACCGTTGTTAATTCTCATGCTCAATGTCCTCTGCTGACAGTTTTCCCAATATCGCAAGTATTTTTGACTGATTGCCTGTGTTTTTTTTATGTTGTTAATTTTTTCCCCCATGCTATTTATTTTGAGTTTCATTATGTTTTCAGTTGAAAAATACGTTGCAGCTCCAGTAAATTTTTTTGTAAATATCTTTAAGCTAGTAAAAAATCATGTAGAGTGTATTATTGGTGCAAAAACTAAGTTTTCATTGTAGGGCATGCAAACATACTTATATTTGATAAGGCTAAGGAGGACAACTTCTGCATTTTGCATTGATTTATTAGTAAATACTATACCTAATGTTTTTGAATCAAGCGGATCAGTGTAAAAAGGTTTTGGATCACAAAATCGTCGACATTCTACAAACTGCTCATTTTTTCATTTTCAATAAACTTTGTGATGGAAGCGGGGTCGCAAGGGCTCAAACAACAATTGTTATTTGGCGAAGTTGTCGTTAAAGTATAATTCTCATTTATTTACTTAATAATAATACCTTTTTTGTTCTTCACAAAACCATTATTTACGCAATCTTGTTTATTTTATTTTTTTTTTTTTAGCTTATATACCTATTTTTTATTTGTTCCAACATTTTTGTTTGACATTTAACTGCCTTTTTTAGCTCCTGCATAAAATTTTCAAACTTATAGGCTGTTAAAACATTTATATAGCCAACTTCTCTTAAGGACTGACACAAATGGAGTACGCTGTGAACATTATATGAAATATTATGGGGCCCATATAAAACCGAAAAAATTCTAACAAAATATTCAAATATTTTCTGAATAATAGGCAAATTTTCCATGTATTTGGATTGAAATAAAAGAAGCCTATACCCTACGTGAAGTAAATAAAAATTGTAATAATAATCATCAGGCAATATATTTAAAAAAAATTATAATTGACGTGTAAAGGGTAAACAATCTAAACTCTGTTGCTTTCCTCATGCTAATTTTATCAAAGCTCCTTGGTTTTCTACTAAATTCTAATGGTATAAAGGCAGCGATGGACAGACTGCGCCTCGTCAATTCTTGCTTTAAAGCACTTCTACAATTAATATTAACTGATCCATTATTTATTATTAATTGTATAATTTTTTTTGAAATTCCCAAATCTAGCAGATGCATGGGGTCTAAAGAAAATTGAGATATCATACCAATATCTACACTTTCCAGGGTCATTGCATTATCTACAGTGATATTTAAATGATGATCAACATATTTTCTACATCTTTAATCTAAAACGGTGATTGTTTGCCCGCATGCTGTTGAAAACGCTGTATAGTTTCCAATCTGTTTACCAATTTGTGTGCATTTCAAACCACAAATCATAGCTCTTGCTGGAGCGTCACAAATAAATGCACCTATACTTATTATAATATTTTGTGTTCCAAGTTGAACACCATCTTACTTTATTTTTCTCATCTCCTCAACAAAATCATGTAAAAAATTATTTGCACTTGATGGTTTCTTTTTACCTACCAATGCTCCAATCAAGAAAACTTGGCTGTTTTTTATTGATCGAAAATGACCCAATATTGGCCACAAGCTTGTCGCTGAATTCTTAAACAATGGTAATCCATCAAAACCCACATCGAGACTCAGATCTTAATAGTCTCTAAAAATGTCTTTGTTATTAAACAAGTGGTTTTCAATTCCAAAATGTAGGTAACTACCTGGACACACTGTTCTTGTTACTGCTTTTGCACGACGATCTACTAAAGACTAAACAGACCCTGGTACATGCAATCCCTCATCAACTAATATTTAATATAAACTGCGTACGCACTTTCTTGAGAGGTTATATTCAATATACTACCCTCTGATCTTATCTGCAATCATTTCTTTGCTTTAGCAAAAATTTGAATTGTTTTCTGCAGTATACGGAGATTCATAATTCACTGCCTCATTCTCACTGTCATCAATATTGTCTGCACTTGTACCTCGTGGTTTCACAATATTTTCTTTGAATTGTTTACCTTCAAGCGCAGCCAAACGTCGGAGGTTACGCTTGGCAAGCCCTTTTTAGCGCTCATAATAATAAATATTTGTACGGTGGGCCAAAAAGTATTGGCACAAGAGCAAACATCGAGTTCCGAACGCTATAATTTTTGATCCTGAAGGATGACAGACACATTGAAAATGCTTTTTTATAGAACGGTAAATTACCTATTTATATATCACAAAACCAAATTCAACAAGTGGAAACGTTGCAGTCGGACGCAACCGACTGCGGCATACTCGATACCAGTATTAAAACCGCTTAAAAAGAGGCCTGATTGCAAAGGGGTGCGGATGGGGCAGGGGTGTACGCTGCCTTAAAGATTCTCCGATGCAGATGGGGATGCCACCAACTATCTTCCTTCCAAATTGTAAAAAGTGGGGAAAGGGGGCTGGGAGCGGTATGGGTGATTGTGGCATCTAAATTTTTACTGCAGATCTGTGTGGAATGTCAATTGCTATCTTCATACCAAATTTGGTGACTCTAGCTCGAAAATTGTAAAAAGTGGGGAATGCGGGGCTGGGGGCGGTATGGGTTGTTGTGGCATCCAAAGTTGTGATGCAGATTTGTGTGGAATGTCAATTTCTATCTTCATGCCACATTTGGTGACTCTAGTTCGAAAATTGTAAAAAGTGGGGAGAGGGGGGGCTGGGGGCAGTATGGTTGAAGGTGGCATTCAAATTTTTAATGCAGATCTTTGCGAAATGTCAATTGCTATCTTCATACCAAATTTGGTGACTCTAGCTAAATGTTTGTAAAAGGTGGGGAAAGGGGGCGAAATGGGTGGGCGTGGCTCCAAAACTTTGATGAAGATTTTTGGGGGTCGTTGCCAGCTATCTTCGTGTCAAATTTGGTGGCTCTCGCTCCTTTACTCTGGAAGATACACGCATTCCCGTTTTTGTCAAAGCGTTGGGGCAGCTTGGGGCGGCTAGAGTGGTATTTGTGGCGTGGCATCCAAACCGATGCCGTTTTTTGGGGGTCATCATCACCTATCTCGGCACCAAATTTGGTGGCTCTAGTTCAAAAACTTTGGGGATATAAGCTTTTTTGACTTAAAAATTCAGGGGGGCTGGGGGCGAAATGGGTGGGCGTGGCTCCAAAATTTTTGATGCAGTTTTTTGTAGGTTGCTAGTAGCTATCTGCTTTCCAAATTTGGTAGTTATAGCTGTAAGGACGTGCGAAATATGTGGATTTATCGGTTTTGAGTTATCGAATTTATCGATTTGTCAGCCCCCCAGTTATCGTAGAACCCTCATCTTGACGGGGGAGCCCGACTAGAAGATACCCTGAACCCAGCTGCAATAAATAAATTAATTTTATGAAGACTTTGGTATACTGACTTAGCTTTAATCGATTAAATTCGATGTCTCCGGTGTTTCTCAACCGATTTGGTCGAAATTTTCCGAAAAGTTCTATCGTTACCCATTCTTTAAATTTTCCAAATTCGATATTTTTTGTTATCAATATCATTTGTGTATCGGAAACCAGAACAGTTATCGATAATTTGATAACAAATATAATAATAATAATTTGATATAAGAGAACTTATATCCAAAATCTGAAGTCTCTAGCTCTTGTAGTCTCTGAGATCCACGCGTTCATACAGACAGACAGACAGACAGACAGACTGACAGACAGACAGAAAGACAGACAGACAGACAGACAGACGGACAGACGGACATGGCTATATCGTCTCGGCTGTTGATGCTGATCAAGAATATATATACTTTATGGGGTCGGAGATGCTTCCTTCTGCCTGTTACATACTTTTGCACAAAACCATTATACCCTTATTTACCCATTTTATGGGTTAAGGGCATAAAAAGAATTGGCACAGACAGCATAATGGCCTTTGCTTATGCTATTGTAACGGTAAAGTCCCGTTTTTTCCGCATCACACTTTGCGTTCAGCTTCTGCAATACGCACATTATATGTTTCGCTTCACTTTCGGTTTTGATTTCATCACAAACACGCAAAAATGGGGAGAGGATCAGAAATTTCTATTGAATCGCGAAAATTGATTATAAAACTTTATATTCAAAACAAAATTTATCGGGAAATTGGTGTACTGGTTGACAGGTCATCTTCAAGTGTTCGTAATATTATTAAACATTACGTCACCAGCGGAAAATTAGAGCCAGAGAGCCGAATTGGACGTCCAAAAAAATTTACTCAGCGTCAAGAGAGGGTTATAGTGGCTGCAGTGGCTCAAGATCCGATGACATCATCTGTAAAACTATGTCAGAGGTTGCAGGAATCTTTTAAAGAAAACTTTTGCTCACAAACCGCGCGGAATACGCTCTATGAGGCTGGGTATAATGCTAGAGTATCACGTCGCAAGCCACTCATATCAAAGGCAAACAAACAGAAGAGGCTAGAATTTGCTGGATTTATGGATCCGATTTTGCCCAAAAAGTGTGGCGTCTACAATTGATGGAGTCTCTCTGAATTCCAAACTTTTAAAAGGACCAGATGAGAATCCACCATTAACGAAAATATTGTTTCAGTTCCGCCAAGGAAAGATTGCTGTATGCGCCGACATCAAAGAAATGTTTCTGCAAGTCCGAGTTAGAGAACAGGATCAGCAGGCTCTTCGCTTCTTATGGAGACATGGAAACCAGGAAGAGGAAGTGGCAACATATAAGATGACTGCCATGATATTTTGAGCCTATTCGTCCGTGTCTACGTCGAGGTTGATCATGTTGGCCATGTCTTCGGCGAGGTCAGAGTCTTCTGACTGGTGGGTGTCACCTGCCTTGGCTTCATCTACCGCGTCACTTTCGGTGACAGGGTTATTTGCACAATGGGCTATAGTGCAGCCTGCAGTGGCCTCCACCGTTTGCTGCTCACTTGGAGCTTCAAGCGCCGCTGGTGCTTCCTCTTGAGCCAAAGGCTTGCTAGCCGCGTCTGAACGGTATTAATTCTAGGAAAATTTGGAATAATTCAAGTACAATTAAGATTGTTTATAAGTAAGAATCGGGATTGAATTCAGAAAAAAGGGATTTGTGCAAGACCAATCAGGAATGTTTCAAACAAAAATCGGGATTTATTTGAGTGCAATCACGATTGTTTTAAGTAAAAAACTGTATTGATTCAAGCAATAGTTGGAAATTTTATTTAGTTAAACTCTGGATTTATTTGAGAAAATCCTGGATTGATTTAAGTAAAAATCAGGATTGATTCAAGCAAAACTTTGATTATTTTAAGCAAAAATTGCGATTGATTTGAGAAAAATTTGGATTGATTTAAGCCAAAGTCGGGATTAAAATAAGTATAATTCGGATTGATTTCAGAAAAAAACTGTATTGAATTAAGTAAAACAAAGATTTGTTTAAAATCTATCCAAAATTATTAAGTTTATCCATTTTATTATTTGAATCAAGTAATTCTGGCTTAAGTGAAAATTCATTATATCAAGAAAGTTCTTACTCAAAATAAGAATTTTGTGGACTAGTAATTTTTTAACCCTTTTCTGGGTGTAGAAATGCAGTTTCTAACCAGCCGTATGTATGCCATTGCGTAAAAAAATGTACTAAATATGGTTTTCCCTTCAATCAAGGATGTTTTTGGACCCTTGAATTGGAAGTTGCAGCAGGATAACGCACCTCTCCACACAGCCAGGATTGCAAAGTCCTGGATACAGGGTTAAAACGTAGAATTGCTAACGTGGCCACCATACTCGCCCGACCTAAACATTATAGGAAATGTTTGGGGATGGCTGGCACGGAAGGTGAACGAGTCCGGCAGGCAATATTTAACTGAAGTAGAACTCATTGAAGGAATAATAAGGTACTGGGAGGCTATTTCACTCAATTATGTAAAAAAAATTATATGACTCCTTACCCAAGCGGACTTACGAAGTCAGACTTAACCGTGGAGGCTCAACACATTATTAATTTTTTTTTACAAATAAGATCTAAAATATTGAAACTAATCTTAACATGTAATTTAAATAAAGTTAAAACTAATTTTCTTTTGTTATTTTATGTTTTCAAGTGACTGTGCTAATCAAAAGTCGCAAAAATATAAGTGAATTTTGCATGTTAAGTTTCCTTAAATAATTTTGAAATGTTATTAAGAAAGTTAATATCCTATCTAATATTTATTTTCTTGTGAAAATTTATATTCTTTTAATGGGAAAAAATGCATCTTAAAAGTTTTATTAGTTTTCCTGATATTAAGCTCCAAAGACGGGAGCATAAGGTGTGCTAATCGGTTGTCGGGCAGTGTATGATGGTCCACGACGGGATTTGAACCTTGAACTCGCGCCCACTGCCTTAGCCAAACACTTTTCTTAAGTAGAAAGTTACATATATTGATAAATGAACAAGTAAGAAGGCTCTAGTCGGGAGAGCCCGACTGAGATGAGGGTTGAAGTTATGGGTAACGATAAAACTTTTCTGAAAATCAAATAAGAAACACCGGAGATATCGAATTTAATCGATTGAAGCTAAGTCAATTATAAATTTAATTTATTTATTGCAACTGGGTTCAGGGTATCTTCTAGTCGGGCTCTCCCGACTAGAGCCATCTTACTTGTTTATATTGCTCTTGCAGTGATACATTTTACTTATACTTACCGGCGCCTTACTTTGTTTTGTGCTAGCATATTAGTTGCCAGTTAAAACCGTAAAATAATATGAAAATGTTTGCAAGCTGTAGCACCAATTGCAAAGTGGTTGGAGCCACCAATCAAGATTTTATTTTGTGTGGATTGTGTGACAACGCGATCCACATGAAATGTGCCGGCTTTACTGCCAAAATTACTGCTTAATTGCAGATACAGGCCTAAAATGGTAGTGCGAGCCCTGCAATTTAGCGGTTAAGGAATCGACCAAATGCATGAGGCAGACTCATGCTGTCTTTAAAGCTATGCATGTAGCTTTTAATAATCTGCAAGCGTCGTTCAACGAGCTTGAGCTTAATTTCAAAAATGGCAAGGTGATTACCGAATAGCCGAAGCGTAAAAAGACTTCGGGTCCTAATCCACTTATTGCCCCACCTGTTCTGCCAACGAAACCTCTTCTAGTGCCACACATTAATCCTTCAATTGGTTCCAATGCTAACCCACTAATGATATTTCACTCCCCTGCAAGGAATCCCGTTTTATCTTCTGATCCTTTGCATGAGCCCTCTGGTTCAGCAGCTCGTGTGCCTATTATTCCTAATTCAGGTACAACTGGGACTCACAAGCCGCTTGTCGTTGTCCCACGTAATAAGTTTATTTTTGAGTCTAGGCTAGCATCCGATACTTCACTACTGCCTAAGTTAAAAGTTATATCGATTCACCACATATTATGGTTGAAAAATTTAAATTTAAACATGCCCGAAGCATATCGTCTTTCAAGTTGAGTGTTCCGCCCGAACTTTTCTCAACAATTTGTTCTGAAAAGTTTTGGCCGCCACAGCTCTTTGTGATGGAGTATGTGAGTAGGCGAAATAGTAATAATATTAACGGTGTTAAGATTAGTAGCGCACCACCTGTTAGCTACCCAGTTGCCTTCACCTCGGCAGCAAAAAAACTAACAAAATTTGTTAGCTTGGCCTATCAAAAAGTTAAAGGCCTTAACAGTAAACTTGCTTAATTATATGTTAACAGCCTATCCTTTGATTCACATATAGTTGCATTTACAGAAACCTGGTTAAAACCCGATATTTCTGATTATGCCGTTTTTCCTTCTAAATATAACTTGTACAGATGTAATAGCACTTCCCGCAAGGAGGGGGGGCGGTGTTCTCATTGCTGTTGACTCTTGCGATTCCTCTGAACAGATTCATTCTCATGATCTTCCCGACATCTAGTTTTTATGTGTTAAAATATTACTAAACGGCCGTTCACTTTATGTTACTTGTTCTTATATTCCTCCTCATTCTGATATTAACATTAACTCATCCCATCTTAGTGCCCTGCAAATTAATTCGTCATTGTTGACAGATATGGATAATCTGATTGTTGTTGGTGATTTTAATCTGCCGCAGGTAGTATGGTGTGTGAATGACACATCTTTGACGGTATCACCAGTCACTTCTGATGATTTTATCGATGTCCTTCTGGAGTTAGGCCTATCGCAAGTTAACAGGGTGCACAACTGTAGTGGTAGAATGTTGGACTTGATATTTTTTTTGGACTCAGATTGCAGAAATGCTTGTGGAATACCCCCTCTAGTGCTTCTGGAAGATACACTATCCAACCTTAGAACTATCCATCGAAATTCTTAATCTTAGTTCAGTCTAATAATAATTAAAAAAACCCGTTGCTTTCGTAAAACTTACTTTACTAAATTAAATTATCTTCTTCAACATACTAGTTGGTCGCGCCTTTATTCTTGTAGTGATATAGAAACTGCTATAGCCATATTTTATAGGACCTTGAATTCGCTTTTGGATATTTGTGATCCCCTCACTTGTTCTTCAAGTGACAATAAACCACCTTGGTTTACGAGAGAACTATCGAAGTTAAAAAACGCAAAGACAAGATCATATAAAAAATTTAAAAAATCGGGAACTACTTTAGATTTATCTTCGTATTTAGTAGCAAAATCTAGTTTTGTTTCCGTTAACACATCTTGCTATAATAATTATCTTAATCGTTGTAGACTAAACTTTTCACGTGACCCTAAACAGTTTTATAAATTTGTTAACTCTAAACGTAAGACTTCTGGCTTGCCATCCTCAGTATACCTAGATGATACAAAAGCAAGTTCTGATCAGGCAGTAACCGATCTATTTGCTGAGTATTTTAAATCAGTATACTCATCGAAATTATATAGTAGCAGTAATTCCAATCCTTTTCAAGTTCAAACTCCAAGTTGCATATATGTTCCAGTAATTACTGAGTCTACGCTCCTGAGTGAGTTTAACTCTATCAAACCTGGCTACTTGCCTGGTCCTGATGGAGTGCCAGGTTGCATTCTTAGATACTGCGCGGATTCTCTTTGTACGCCCTTAAATAAATTATTTATTTGTTGCCTCAACTGTGTTTTCTGATATATATAAGGAATCCTTTATAATTCCTCAAACTGACCTTGTTTACACCGATTTAAGAAAGGCATTTGATTCTGTAAGTCATTTTCTGTTGCTTCAAAAATTTAATATTAATGGATTTCCAGCAAAACTCTAATTGTGGCTTTTGGAGTACTTAAGTGGCCGAACACAAAAAGTTGTTTTTAAATCATCTGTCTCTTAACCTATGTTTGTTACCTCTGGTGTTCCCCAGGGAAGTCATCTTGGACCTTTGCTATTTAATTTGTTTATTAAAGACCTTCCATATGTTATTACCAACTCCTATGTATATATAGGTCTGTTTGATATTAAGAGTGCAGGGTAGTGCAGGGCAGAACAGAACACTAAAAATACAACTCTGAAAATTTTAAGTGTAAAAAAGTGTAGAGCTGCTATCGAACAAAAAAGGTGTAAGTAAGGGCAATTGAAGCAAACAACAGCTGACTGACAACTTCGAGCCGTGAAGCAAGCATATATCGTTTGGTTGGGCCTTAACATGAGTTTTAATAAAAATAAAAATTTCACTTTAAGTGAGTTAATTGATGAAGACAGCGATGCTAAAACTATTGCAAGCTCTACTGATCCAAGTGGCGATGAAGAAGAGGAACTTTTAATGGTGCATTTGTTGGATTTCCCGAAAGGAAAAAGGAATTGCGTGACCGACTACTTAACAAGTACTATTCCAACCTACACGGACAACGAATTTCAAACGCATTTCCGAGTGACAAAAGGAATTTTCCAGTATTTGTCGAAGGAGTTTGAAAAATCCTCGGAGTATGCAAATATGGACAGAACTAGAGCGTATTCATCAGATATGCATGTTTTGCTTTTTTGTGGTTTGCCGGTCATGAGGCTTGCTCATTTCGGGATGTAGCCGATAGATTTAATGTTGCCATCAGCACGACAAGCCTTATAATTGGGAGAGTAACCTTTTACGTGAGTGGTTTGTCAGACAACATGATTCGTTGGCTGAATGACATGGAGAAGCAAGCAACATCTGCTTATTATGCTGGACTGAACAGTGGAAAAGATTTTGCTGAAGGAGAAGGGATAGGTAACAACAGTTTTTTTTTTTAAATTACATTCCTAAAATACATATTGTTTTCTAAGGTGCCATGGATGGAACGCACATACGCATTTCTCCTCCTCGAAGCGGCAAGGATGTTTATATAAATAGAAAGGGAGACGTTTCGATCCAAATGCAAGCTATTTGCAATGAAAAAATGAGATTCGTAGATATCTTTGTTGGTTATCCCGGATCGGTTCATGATAATCGTGTTTTCGAAAACTCCGAAGCATATTCAAAAGTATCAGCTCCGGGTGAATATTACGTTTTGGCTGATTCTGCATATGGATGCTCTAATAATGTTATAACACCATATCGTGACAATGGTCATTTGACAAGGCAACATAAAGAGTTCAACAGCAAGTTAAGTTCATGTAGAGTAGTTATCGAACATGCTTTCGGAATATTGAAGCAGATATTTAGACAATTGTACTACTGCAAGCTTAGAGGCAATAAGAAAATTTGTCATTTTATCCGAGCTTGTGTCGTTTTACACAACATGTGCGACGACAATTCCTTTTTAAGTGAAGAGAGCCGTGTTCCAGATGAAGAAAGTGCACCTTCATGCGGGGAAGAGTATATATCATCAGCTAAGTCTGCTAAGCGAAGGGACCAAATATATGATATAATGTTTAAGAATATAAGAAATTAAGGTTTTTTTTTTCCAACATTATTTTAATAAAAATCAAATGAAGTTTTCGTAAACTTTTTATCAATAAAAAACAACCACTATAACTATTATTAATTATTTTGTTTTTTTTTTTAAGATTTTTAGTTATTGTTCTTGGAAAGAAGCTGCTCCAGCAGTTCGTTTCTTCGTTCTATGGCCTTTGTTCTTTGTTTATATGCCTCTAGTGCCTCAGCCTTTTGCGTCATTCTTTCCAAGTGACGCTCTTCTTGCTTCTGCAGGAGCTCCATCATAATAGACTTCTTATTTTGTTTATTTCGGTTCTGTGCAATTGATGGGGTGCAGTAAGTGTGCCAGGTTCTGATGAGTCATCCGTCGACTCCACATTAGAATTGGATGCTGCTGCAGGTACAAAAGAAATACTATTTAGCACGCACTGATCCTAGCAAATAAATAGCTTTAAATACTTACAAGACTGCATACTTTTTCCCGGACCGTGAGCATTTAAAACGAAGGACGGAAAAACAGCGTCATTGTTTACAAAAATCTCTGATAGCTCACTAAAAAGTATATACAAAAGTTTTTTTTTTACTTCAATTCATGGGTTATTTTGAATAAAACACTAACTTTTGGAATGAACACGTCGAGCGAGCTCTGCCAGTTTGCTTGCTATTTTTATACCCTTAACCCATAAAAGGGTATAATGGTTTTGTGCAACAGTATGTAACAGGCAGAAGGAAGCATCTCCGACCCTATAAAGTTTATATATTCTTGATCAGCATCAACAGCCGAGACGATGAGGGTTGAAGTAATGGATAGTGATAGAACTTTTCTGAAAATTTCGTCCAAATCGGTTGAGAAACACCGGAGATATTGAACTTAATCGATGGAAGCTAAGCCAGTATACCAAAGTCTTATATAAATTAAATATATTTATTGCAACTGGGTTCAGGGTATCTTCTAGTCGGGCTCTCCCGACTAGAGCCTTCTTACTTGTTTTTTATTTTTAATGAAAAGACTGTGGCCTAACTTTGGCTTGTACTTCCTGTAGAGTTCGATTAGCAGCTTTGTGCTTGAATTCACCCAAATGGCCTTTTCTTTATTTTCATTGGGTGCGGAAGCTGCTGCTTCCTGCTCTGAATTAACTGCAGGCTCTGCATATTGAATAAAAAATTATAAAAGTTATAAAAATAAACAATTTTTTAAATACAACCTTCAATTGCAAGCTCCAAATACTCCTCATCCATATAATAATCCTCCTCATTTGACATTTTTAAACAACTTGCAATCTTAAACTGATTGTCCCAAAACGATAACTTACTGAAAACAGCTGTTTGGTTGTTTTACACTTTTCTGCTCTTGATTTTTGGTGGTGTAGAAAAGTGCAGAAAAGTGTTAGTCAGTGCACACTAAAAAACACAGGGCAGAACAGTTTAGTGTAAAAAAGGGCAGCTATCGAACACTTTTTTGTGAACTGGTGTACACTAGGGTACACTAGTGCAGCTATCGAACAGACCTTATGTTTGCTGATGACGTGAAGCTATGTTCCACCTATAATGATGCTTTCCTAAGTAATTTACTACAGTCGGATTTGGGTGCATTGTCAGCCAGGTGTAGTTTTAACTTACTTAATCTAAATTGTTCATAATGTAAAGTCATGTCTTTTTGTAGAAGTACCCCTCATACTGCTCACTACTTGCTTGGTGCTTCACCACTTGACCGCGTGTTTGAAATTAAAGATTTAGGCATTATTCTTGATCCTAAATTAAAGTTTGACGCTTATATTTCGTCTATGGTCAATAAGGCCATTAATGTCATTGGCTTCATCAAGCGGTGGTCGAAAGAAATTAAAGATCCCTACACTACTAAAACGCTTTATACATCCCTAGTTCGTCCCATCCTGAAGTATGGATCTTGTGTGCGGTCGTCACAATACTCGATTCACCAGGTTAGAATTGATTATGTGCAGAAGAAATTTCTTCTATTTGCCCTTAGAATTTATAACTGGGTTCCTGGAGTTGACTTACCCCCGTATTGAAGTAGACTCCTTTTGATAAATCTTCTCTCCCTGTTAAACCGTAGAACTATGAATGGAGTATTATTTATTACTAACCTACTTAATAATGAAATCGACTCATCAGTTCTTTTGAGTCGAATTAAATTTAATGTCCCAATTACATCTTCACCCCCTTAGCCTTGATCGTTGCTTGAGCAACTATTTAATTCATAAACTATTTCGTGTTATATGTCCTGACTATAAGAAACTTTATTCTCTTGTCTACTTTGAGGCCTCAATTCCAGTGCTAACAAGTAAGAAGGCTCTAGTCGGGAGAGCCCGACTAGAAGATACCCTGAACCCAGTTGCAATAAATAAATTAAATTTATCAGGGGTGTGCCAGAAATCTCTAGAGATTTTGGCTCGGGCAGGTTTTCAAATCTCTAAAACAAAACCGTAGGTCTGCCAGAAATTTGGGAGATTTCATTTTTCGGTAAAATTTTCGGAGAAAATACGTAAAACGAAAATGACCAAAAAGGGCTGCTACCTTTCAAAAATAAAAATTGCCTAAAATGTATTTGCTACTTTTGTCATTGTTGTCAAGGTTGGCCACGGGGCATAAGTGTTATATTTAGTAAATGGTAAAATAAAAATATGTTAGGTCATATATCTTGTAATTTTTATACAAAATAAATATTTAATATTTTGCCCGCCAAATAGCTCATGTTGCTTGACAGCCCTGCCGTGATAGCTTGCTTGAACAGCTGTTCTACGAATTTCGTGAAGGGCAAATCTGTTTTGTTTACATTTTCAAAGTGCAAAAGTAAAAGTGAAATTAAATAGAGTAGTAGGGAATTGGCGGTTCTGTGACAGGAAGTAGCTGTCACTTTAATTACCCCCAATCACAATTTATGACCCCATTAAATTTTATGACCCTTTTATCGCCCCCTTTTTTTTAACCCTTTGATCGCCCCCTTCAATATGATCATTTATGACCCTTTTTTTTCATGATCGTGTCCGCTTTAATTAGACTAAGGTGGAGAAGAAAGGATTAACATTCCTAGCCCACCAGCAGCATCTGTGAGATGCAGTGATCAGAGGAACAGATTTGGTTATTTACCTAACTAGTGTTAGAGTCAATTGTGCGCCTCTTTGACATGCGTGGCATTGTAAACCTGTTTATGGTCATGAGGTGCAGTGTACACAGGAACAAAGGATAGATAAGAGAGAGTCAATTGTGCGCCTCTTTGACGTGCGTGGCATTGTAAACCTTTTTATGGTCATGAGGTGCAGTGTGCACAGGAAGAAAGGATAGATAAGAGAGAGTCGAGAGGGCGCCTCTTTGACGTGCGTGGCATTATAAACCTGCAACACACGTCAAAAAATGAATGTTTATGGTTGTGATAACCAGTGTGCAAAGGAAGAAAGGATAGAGAATAGAGAAAAGCGAACGCTTGTTCGATGTACTGGGGTTCTGTGAACAAGAGATGGGAATTTTCCTACGCAGCAGCAGCGGCAGGATCAATACATTGCTTCTAATCAAGAGTATTGATACTTGTAGCTTAAGATTCAAATGTGTTAGAGGGGGAAAGAGTTAGGGAGAGAAAGTGTTAGAAGGAGAATGTATGTTAGAGGGGGAAAGAGCTATAGGGGGAAAGTGTTAGAAGGAGAATGTGTGTTAGAGGGGGAAAGTGATCCTGCTTGTATTAATTTAATAAGCCGGGCCCCTTATACGATTTTTATTGGTCCCCACCATCCTTAATATGAAAACTATTTTCCAATCCTTTGGGCTTGATATTTAAATATTTAGCGCCATCCCTTTCTAACCTTTGATATTATATATACCTGTTTTTATTTTGGTCAAGTGCTAGGAAAATCTTATATCCTGCATTGACTTTAAAACGCCTAAAAGAGTTACTTTTGACTGAAAAAACGATCAGTAGCATTCGAAATTCACAAGTGTAACTTTTAAAATTTTTCTTCCGTGTTTTAAAACTTTTGGGTTTTTAAATTAAAAAAAAAAAAAAAAATAATTAAAATGTCTACCAACGCAATCAACAACGTTGTCTACACCACCGCCGCAGCGAACGACTTAGCTGAGATTTTCGGCACCGAAATGAGACCCCACACTTTAGGATCTCAAACATCTACCGCCGCCTCTACCATCACTAACAAAGCCACCATCCTCATGAAGATGTTTAACGCCACCTTCCCCAACACACCCTTCAACACCACATCCATAAACACGATCAGCAACGTCACCTACACCAACACACCTATCGCCACCACATACACCGACACACCCATCGCTACCACCTCCAACAACACACACTCCACCGCCACATACAACAACACAGCATACGGCAACACCTACAACAACACACACTCCGCCGCCACCAACATCTTCGCCGCAACCCCCAAACCGACAACAAAGAGGTGCAACACAAGTGAGGTTAATGTACTTTTTTCAAATTGGAATGGACATTTACGGTCCAGTATCCACAAAATGCGTGTTTTTATACCCCTAAATAGTGCTGTGAAGCAGATTTCAGGTGGAAGTAAAACCGCGTTCTCACGTTGTCGTTTGAGAATAGGCGTGAGGAAATTCTTGATCCCCAAGAATTCCTCACTGATGCCTCATCAGAGCTTATTCCAATAATAACCAATGTTTTCTCTTTACACACATCGTGTAAGATAAACTTTGAGTTATTTGCGGAATACATTAAATTCCAGCAAGACGAGATGGTGATGCAAGTCAAATCGCATCAAACACCAATGTGTGTTCTAACAGCTGGAAAAAATATAGAAGAAGTCTATAGTCAGCATGCTGAAATCATCCGACAAAAAATGGATGAGTTCCAGGAAAGGGACAGCGGATGGACAATGTCCCACATAATAAGATTGGAGTGTAATCTTAACAAATACACCCCACTTAAAGTTTCAAATTACATTGAAACTCCAAAGGTGTTGAGGACTAAAAAGGCGATTCTTAATATAAAAAACACAGATGAATATTGTTTTATACCCCGATTCCATTAGGCTGCATCTTTCATTAACAGCGAGTAAAAGATGTAGGTGATTCCACTATAAATCCAATTGCATAGTTGCATCTTTATTTAACAGGGTCTGTAAAAAGACAGCAGACAGCTGTTTGTGTATTATACGTTTATATTTAATTGGAAGCAAATATGAGTTCGAACACAAATAAAACTAGTGAAGCTAAAAAAGTAAAAATTATTGATTTAATTTTTGCGCAAAATGCAAACATGGTTTAACGAATATCCCAGTTTGTTTGGACAGGCACTTGATAACAAGCTGTTTTACTCAAATTGGCACTGTTAAAACCAAGTATCGATTACAAATTTCATACTATCGACTATGTCAAAGCTCTGTTCAGTGCTCTGTAATGTTAACTTCTAACATTCCCACTTGGTCGGTTTCGAACCAACTGGGAATGCAGCCGAACAACGGGGAAAATTTGAATAAGATTCCCATTGTACAAATGGGATTCTAATACAAAAAGATGCGGCATCTTCGAATACCAATTACATACTTGCATCTTGCTCTAGTGGAATCGGGGTATTAAATGGGCTTTAATATCAGCCCTTAAAGTCCCACTCAACACCACCAATCCTAGTAGATGTTCGAGCTACGAAATCAATGTTAATAGCTCACATACATTTACATTAGATTTTGAGGAGCTGGAGTTTCCGCTTCCTCTTTCACAAATTAAAGTGTTCGAAAGACGGAACTCCACTCTCAGTATTAACGTTTTTGGATTCGATGAGGAAAAGGGAAAAGTGGTTGGCCCGCTTTATTTAACGGAGGTTGAACGAGCGATGGAAGGGCTCATTTTGTATGGATCAAGAATTTATCAAGGTAAGATTTATAATTTAAAATAATTTTCGATTATTTGCAGTACTAATAAATTTTCTTTTGTTTTTAAACTTTTAGACTGGTTCGCTCACAGGTAACCAGACACGATCACAACCTTTTCTTTTGCAACACCTGCCTCAACTTCTCACACAGCGAGAAGTTATCGATGGAGCATCGGATGAATTGCGGAAAGATGGTATCTACGCTACCATCCATTGAAAAGCAAGTCTTAAATTTAAGAATTTTAATCGTAGTTTAGATGTACCATTTGTAGTGTATGCAGACTTCGAATGCATTTTAACCCCCCTCAATTCGAAAGTGAGCGAAAATGTTACAGCTACATCATTGCATGTGCCTATAGCATTCTCGTACTATATTAAGTGCTCCTTTGACTCATCCTCAGATAAGTTTGTTTTAGAGACTGGTAAGGATGCAGGATATTAAACCAATAAAAATGAGTGCAGAGGAGGAAAATAGTTTTCGATATGCAGTTAATTGCCATATCTGTAAGAAAATTCTGGGGGCCGACCGAGTACGTGATCATTGCCATTTAACGGGCCAGTACAGGGGTCCAGCCCATAATGTTTGCAATATTAATTTTCAAATTGCACCTTTTGTCCCCGTTTTCTTTCACAATTTTTCGCGTTATGACTCCCATCTTTTCGTTAGGGAACTTAACAAAGTGGAGGGTGATATAAAAGTACTCCCACTGAATAAGGAGTTGTATATATCACTCTCCAAATTTACATATATAGCGTCCCATGAAAAAAACTTAGAAATTAGATTTTTAGACACGTTTCGCTTTATGGCAACCAGCTTAGATGCTTTAAGTAGTAATCTAAGTACTGAATGTTTCGAGAGCGTTAAGCGTTTTTATCCCTGTGAGGAGGAGTTTAATTTATTGCGTAGAAAGGGAGTCTTTCCATACGAATTTTTGGACTCAGAAAGCCGAAGCTGTAACCTGTCTACCTCCAAGGGAGAACTTCTTTAATAGTTTAACTAATAAATAATGTTCACCTGAGGACTATTTACATGCACAGCATGTATGGAAAGTTTTTAACTGTCAGACATTAAAAGAATATATGGAGCTTTATCTCAAAACAGATGTTCTTTAATTGACTGTCGTTTTTCAAAATTTTCGCTCAATATGCAAGAAAATTTATTCTCTTGATCCTGCCCATTATTATACCACACCTGGTCTATCATGGGATGCTTTGCTGAAAACAACCGAAGTAGAGTTAGATCTGCTTACTGATATTGATATGTATAGATTTATTCAGAATGGTATTAGGGGTGGTTTGGTTCAGTTCTGTAAACGGTACTCCAAAGCCAACCACATGTATATGGATGCGTATGACGCAAGCAAACCATCTGAATATTTAATGTATCTGGATGCAAATAATTTATATGGCTGGGCAATGTCTCAAAGTCTTCCATACACTGGTTTTCAATGGATGAGTGACGATGAGATTGCTGTATTAGATGTTGCTCAAATAGAGGAAACTTCTGAATACGGTTATATTTTAGAAGTAGACCTTTTATATCCAGATACACTACATGATTATCATAATGATCTACCATTTTGTCCGCTGAACCAAAAACCCACACCAGAAGCAAAGGTGTGTAAACTTGTTGCTGACCTTAGGGCAAAAAATAAATACCCTATACATTACAAAAACCTTCAGCAATGTTTACGTTATGGCTTAATATTGTCGAAAATACATCGAGTTTTAAAATTTAAACAGGCTCCGTGGCTAAAAAAATATATTGATCTTAACACTTCCCATAGAACTGTAGCGAAAAATAATTTTGATAAAGACTTTTTTAAACTGTTAAACAACGCAGTCTATGGGAAGACAATGGAGAACGTTGAAAAACTGAAAGATGTTAAGATTGTCACTTCGTGGGAATCAACCACACGCAACCGATTAGGTGCACGTTCGCTTATTGCAAAGGCTAGTTTTCACAGCTCTGCGCAATTTGCGGAAGACATGTATGCTATTCAGATGAAGCGGCTCCATAATGTTTATGATAAGCCAATGTATTTAGGGTTTACAGTTTTAGAGCTATCCAAATGGCAGATGTATGACTTCCATTATGATCATATTAAACCTAAATTCCAAGAAAAAGTCACATTGAATTATATGGATACAGACTCGTTTATATATTCAATACAGACTAAAGACTTTTACGCAGATATTGCTGAAGATGTAGAGATTAAGTTTGATCCGTCCGAGTACCCTGAGGAGTTAGCTAAGTTATACGGGATTAAGAGGTGCAATAAAAAAGTCTTGGGCATGATGAAGGATGAGAACTGTCGCAAACGAATGCTAGAGTTTGTTGGTCTCAGAGCGAAAATGTATTCATTGTCTCTTGAGGGGGGTGGCTGTGTTAAAAAATCAAAGGGTGTAAAGAAGTCTGCATTAGATAAGCTTACTATAAATAGTTATAAAGATTGCCTTTTTGATAATAAGATTTTCAATGATGATATGATGTTGTTTAGATCTTAGATCCACAACTTGTATGCACATGAGATAAAAAAAAACTACTTTAAGCTCTAATGACGACAAAAGAAAAATAAGGTCTGACGGTATAAATACCTATGCCTGGGGTCATTATAAAATTGATTCCCACATATATGAATAACTTTATATTGTTAAATAAAAGTAACAAAAAAAAAAAAAAAAAAAAATTAAATAAAAATGAATAAAAAATTTAAAAAAAAAATACAATAGTAAAAATCATCTATAAGTAATTATAATATAAAAAAGCCTGTAAAACCTGTAAATAAAAAAAAAAAACCTGTAAAAACCTGTAAGTAATAATAATATAAAAAAAAGCCTGTAAAACCTGTAAATAAAAAAAAAAAACTGTAAAAACCTGTAAGTAATAATAATATTAAAAAAAAGCCTGTACAACCTGTAAATAATATAAAATTGGTAAAACCTGTAAATAGCCTGTAAAAAACTTGTACAAAACCTGTAAATAAAAAAAAAAAATATATTGAAACAAAATAAAAAAACATATTGGTGTTATAGTTTAATATCTTTCTTCTTTATTTAAAAAAAAAAAGATGTATCTAATTTTATAAAGTTTGTTAAACCTGAAAATAATAATAATAATTGTTAGGTAGAAAAAAAAAAAATATAAAAATTCAAACGAAAATACGTTTTAAAATAAAAATTGTTTTTATTAAAAATTTTATTCTTATAAATTAATTAAAAATTCATCGCTGTTCATTTCATCCAGCATAAAATCCAATGAGTCCATTGACTGAAATAGCTCACTCCTCTCGAGCCTGGGAGGACTATACCTCAACTCGTCGAGGCCTAAATCCGAGAGCGGTGATGGCGTCCGCTCATCGCGGCTCAATTCCTCAACAGATTTCCTGGGTTTCCTCCAGGGTGCATCGAAAGGAGCAGGGGATGTAAGTCTAATGACCCACTGGGCCATTCCGGGAAACCGGCGGCGGCATCTCCTGGTTGAGCGGATCATAAAAATCCATCGGTACCGGCATCTTCTCTCCCTCATTTTCCACCAGCTCCACTGCGGGTTCAGCCAGCTTAGCATGGTGTTCTTCTGCTGCTTTTTCGATATCATGGGCATTTTTGTTGTTTTTGTTTGTTTTTAATGTAGTGTTCAAGGAAAACAAAAATGTTTGTATGTTTGTATACATGCGCAATACAGGTATCAATACAGGTAACAATTATCCTGCCCACATTTAAAATAGGAAAGTGTCACAAAAGGAGTGACGCGCCCAATAACTGTAGCACCCAATAGAGTGACGCGCCCAAAAACCTGTTGCTTTCAATGGAGTCATGCGACCAATACCTGCTGCTTCAAAGAACGTCATTATACTCGATACCGAAGGTAAAGAGTATATTGGTTTTGTGCAATGTCCGTCATGGTGTCTGTCCGTCTGTCCGTCTGTCCGTCCGTATGTGTGCAAGTTTTTTCCACACCCTTCAAGCTAGAGACTTGAAACTTTCCAATTCTCTTTATCTATGGGATAGTATATTAAAGTGTCAAGATTGGGGTTCTACGATAACTGGAGGGCTGGCAAATCGATAAATTCGATAACTCAAAAACGATAAATCCGCATATTTCAAACACCCTTACAGCTAGAACTACCAAATTTGGTAAGAAGATAGCTACTAGCAACCCCCAAAAAACTGCATCAAAAATTTTGGAGCCACGCCCCCCCATTCCGCCCCCAGACCCCCCGCATTTTAAAGTCAAAAAAGCCTATATCTCCCACAGTTTTTGAGCTAGAGCCACCAAATTTGGTGCCAATTTAGCTGATGATGACCCCCCAAAAACTGCACCAAAAGTTTGGATGCCACGCCCACCAATACCGCCCTAGCCGCCCCCAGATGCCCCAACGCTTCGTAAAAAACGGGAATGCGTGTATCTTCCTGAGTAGTGGAGCTAGAGCCACCAAATTTGGTAGGAAGATAGCTGGTAACGACCCCAAAAGAACTGCATCAAAGTTTTGGAGCCACGCCCACCCATCCCACCCCCAGCCCCCCCGCATTTAGAAATCAGAAAAGCCTATATCTCCCACAGTTGTTTAGCTAGAGTCACCAAATTTGGTGCCAAGATAGATGATGATGCCCCCCAAAAACTGCATCAAAAGTTTGAATGCCACGCCCACCAATACCGCCCTAGCCACCCCCATCTGCCCCAACGCTTCGTCAAAAACGGGAATGCGTGTATATTCCAGAGTAGTGGAGCTAGAGCCACCAAATTTGGTAGGAAGATAGCTGGCAACGACCCCCAACAATCTGCATCAAAGTTTTGGAGCCTAGCCCATCCATTCCGCCCCCCTTTCCCCACCTTATACAAACTTTGAGCTAGAGTCACCAAATTTGGTATGAAGGTAGCATTTGACATTCCACAAGGATCTGCAGCAAAAATTTGAATGCCACGCCCAACCATACCGCCCCCAGCCCCCCTTTCCCCACTTTATACAAACTTCGAGCTAGAGTCACCAAATCTGGTATGAAGGTAGCAATTGACATCCCACATGGATCGGCAGCAAAAATTTGAATGCCACGCCCACCCATACCGCCCCAAGCCCCATAGCCCCCCTGTCACCACCTTTTACATGCTTCGAACTAGAGTCACCAAATTTGGTATGAAGGTAGCATTTGACATTCCACAAGGATCTGCAGCAAAAATTTGGATGCCACGCCCAACCATACCGCCCGCAGCCCCCCTTTCCCCACTTTATACAAACTTTGAGCTAGAGTCACCAAATTTGTTATGAAGGTAGCATTTGACATTCCACAAGGATCTGCAGCAAAAATTTGGATGCCATGCCCAACCATACCGCCCGCAGCCCCCCTTTCCCCACTTTATACAAACTTTGAGCTAGAGTCACCAAATTTGGTATGAAGGTAGCATTTGACATTCCACAAGGATCTGCAGCAAAAATTTGGATGCCACGCCCAACCATACCGCCCGCAGCCCCCCTTTCCCCACTTTATACAAACTTTGAGCTAGAGTCAACAAATTTGGTATGAAGGTAGCATTTGACATTCCACAAGGATCTGCAGCAAAAATTTGGATGCAACGCCCAACCATACCACCCCCAGCCCCCCTTTCCCCACTTTGACAAACTTGGAGCTAGAGTCACCAAATTTGGTATGAAGGTAGCAATTGACATTCCACAAAGATCTGCATCAAAAATTTGGATGATATTCCACCCATACCGCCCCCAGCCCCCCTTTCCCCACTTTATACAAACTTCGAGCTAGATTCACCAAATTTGGTATGAAGATAGCAATTGACATCCCACATAGATGGGCATCAAAATTTTTAATGCTGGTATCGAGTATACCGCAGTCGGTTGCGTCCGACTGCAACGTTTCCACTTGTTTTTATCTGTCCAAGAGTTGTGCGCATTCGAGAACCCTAACCATTTAACGAGTATCTGCCCTTTTCGTTTTTCTATTATTTTCTCAACTAGGTAAGTGTGCGGAAACTTTGTTTTTGATAGTTCCTCTTTATAAAAACCGCCTTTCACTTCGATACCTTCATAGTCTTTCAATATGTATGTAGTAGGGTATGTATTTTGTATTTTTTTAACTTGAAAAATTTCACTTGTCCAGTTTGGGGTATACCCTTTCTCAAATAAATGTTTATAATTACTTATACGCACATAGTCATTTACTTTGAATTTGCTACCACCAAATATTTTTAAGTGACTGTAAACAGTATTTAATAACATCTGTTCATTTGAGGAATTCACTTTTATAGGTGGCATTTTAATTGTTCTATGATATTGATTATTGTACTCTTTAATCAACCGCTTATACATTTCGATCCAATTATATGTTCCATTGAAGCTAAACTCTCTCCACATCATTTCCTTTAAAGTTCTATTAAAACGCTCAACAATCGATGCCTTAAGTACACTATAGCTTGAGTAATGATTAATGTTATGTTTTTTACACAAGTTTTTAAAATCAGTATTAAAAAATTCTTTTCCATCATCCGTTTGTAAATTCTTAGGAATTATATTCCCTTTAAAAATGCCCGCGAACGCTTGTGTAACTTCTTTTCCAGATTTTGACTTCAATGCCAGTAGCATTTGGAAAACGTATCAATGATTGTCAATAGAAATCGATATCCCTTATTAGATGAGGAGTACTTTCCCATTTCTACTAAGTCTGCCTGCCAATGATCATCGATTCCCTTCATTACAACTCTTCTTCGCTTAAAATTTTTACGTGCAGGAGCATGTAATTCTTTCACTAATAACCGTTTGCTCATATTGGAATGTAGCACGTCTTGTTGGTTTTATTTTTTTTTTTTTTAATTTATTTATTTTATTTATAACGTAGTACAATATTGTTGCTGACGACGTCTTTTTTTATTGCGTCGAGAGAAAAATTTTGAGAAACACATCTTTTTCACCATAGGTGCCTTCTCCATCAGTATCGTAATCCATACTATCCATACACACTTCCACGATTTAAATCCCATGTTTCTTGATATAGTAATAATCAAATGAGATATAACCAACCGTGGTGGGGGTCAATCAGCATTTAACGGGTTTTGATAAATTGCATTTACTTATATATCATTTTTATTTATTTATTAATATTAAAAATGGTAGGATTCTCAAAACAGCCAATTACAAATGTAAAATATTTATCAAGTATTTCTTTCAAATTTTCGATACTCTTTATAGTATTGCTTAAGTTCTCTTGAATCAATTTTTTGGCTTCTCTCTCTTATTAATAATAATGAGATGGTGTGCTCTATATCATTTTTCACTAGAATTAATACTCGATCAACGTATTCTTTTATAACCAAGTCATTCGCCTCCTGCGGTTGTATACAACATATGATTCGTTTTTTCTGTATATTTAAATTTCCATCCTCATCAACGATAAAACCCACTAATATTTTTCCATTTCTGTGTAAATACTCCAAATTCTTCCTATCGCTTGAGTAGTGTCCAAACTTATCTAGACTCATATTGACTTAATAGCGATCTGAATTCACAATTTGTTTTTTTCTTGATGTAACTGCTTGCTTACAAACTCATTATTACTGTTTATTCTTGAAATGATTTCATTGCTAACTTTATTAACATCATCTAATAACTTAGTTACTTCGTTAGTTATTTCATTCATTTTGCTTTCCATATCCCTTAACTTATTATTTCTTTGTTCGACTAATTGAGTAATATAAGCCGTTTGACTTGTTTTAATTCAAATACTTTAACTTTAATGCGTTTGTTTTGGGCATTTAGGTTACCATTCACTCAAAGCTTCAATCCCCCTTTTCAACTTCTCCGAGCGTTCTTTATCGCTGGAGAAATGACCAAACTTGTCAAGAGACATATTAATAATAAGAATATTTAATGAGTGTATATCATATTTATTAAAAAATTATGTTTGCTTCTCGCAACTCTTCAATTATCGATACAATTTCATGATTATGACTACTGTTACCAGCTGCCTGTGAAGCGATCAAAAGCTTAAGTCTATTTACAATTTCATTAGGATTATCACAGTATACATAATTTGGTTTATGCTTGTTGAGTATCATAAGAGTTCCGCCTTTATGTGTAGATTTTTTATTATTCAAAGGTGTAGACACTGCACTTGGCTCAACAACTTTCGGGAAAAGTTTTTTTATTATATCAGTATACTTTTTGGAGCGATTACCCTTTAGTGCTGAGTATGTGAGTATGTATGAGTATGTGAGTATTTGTTTTTGACAAGATTTCCTTTATGCATCCAGATTAAAGAATACAATCCAGGAGTAAGATTCCACTTTTCACCCGTTTCCAGTTCAAGTCTTTTGTTGTTTACGTTTATTTTAGAGCTGCCTAATTTAGTTGCTCCTTTATTTTTACTTGGTCCAAACGCTTTATCTAACTGTCCCTCATGCTCTAACTCATTTAGACTGAGATTAAAACTATCATCATGTACAACATTTGACTGATTATAATCTTTATTGCCTGCTGTAGCGAGGTTAGTATAGCTTTGTTCACTCGATATAAGCGAATCATTGATTGACTGTTTTTCATCAATTTCCCCATCTATTGCGTCATAAAATTCACTAGTATTATTTCCATTCTCTGTCACCTCATTTACACTTTTATCTTTCTCTTCTTTTTTGATTCGGGGGTATGGCTTAATTTCCCTATTTCCTTTAATAATCTTTTTGAGTGGTTCTGTTATAGGCTTAAATGTTTCCTCCAACTGGTATTCATTTGCGGCTTTACCTAATTTAATACTTCGAAATTTTCTTTTTAACGCGTTTCTTGTTTTTGTTAGCTCCTTTAGTATATGCTCATTCATTTTAGTATATTTATGATAGTAAGCCAATAAACTTGATCAGCGAGCGTAAAAGAGGAAGGTTTTAATAACAGGTTGTTCTGTCCTTGTTTTGCTGTTATTATACTCGATACCGAAGGTAAAGAGTATATTGGTTTTGTGCAATGTCCGTCATGGTGTCTGTCCGTCTGTCCGCCTGTCAGTCTGTCCGTCCGTCCGTCTGTCCGTCTGTCCGTCCGTATGTGTGCAAGTTTTTTCCACACCCTTCAAGCTAGGGACTTGAAACTTTCCAATTCTCTTTTTCTATGGGATAGTAAATTAAAGTGTCAAGATTGGGGTTCTACGATAACTGGGGGGCTGGCAAATCGATAAATTCGATAACTCAAAAACGATAAATCCGCATATTTCACACACCCTTACAGCTAGAACTACCAAATTTGGTAAGAAGATAGCTACTAGCAACCCCCAAAAAACTGCATCAAAAATTTTGGAGCCACGCCCCCCCATTCCACCCCCAGACCTCCCGCATTTTAAAGTCAAAAAAGCCTATATCTCCCAAAGTTTTTGAGCTAGAGCCACCAAATTTGGTGCCAATTTAGCTGATGATGACCCCCCAAAAACTGCACCAAAAGTTTGGATGCCACGCCCACCAATACCGCCCTAGCTGCCCCCAGATGCCCCAAAGCTTCGAAAAAAACGGGAATGCGTGTATCTTCCAGAGTAGTGGAGCTAGAGCCACCAAATTTGGTAGGAAGATAGCTGGTAACGACCCCAAAAGAACGGCATCAAAAATTTGAAAGCCACGCCCACCCATACCGCCCCAAGCCCCATAGCCCCCCTCTCACCACCTCTTACATGCTTCGAGCTAGAGTCACCAAATTTGGTATGAAGGTAGCATTTGACATTCCACAAGGATCTGCAGCAAAAATTTGGATGCCACGCCCAACCATACCGCCCGCAGCCCCCCTTTCCCCACTTTATACAAACTTCGAGCTAGAGTCACCAAATTTGGTATGAAGAGAGCAATTGACATCCCACATGGATCGGCAGCAAAAATTTGAAAGCCACGCCCACCCATACCGCCCCAAGCCCCATAGCCCCCCTGTCACCACCTTTTACATGCTTCGAGCTAGAGTCACCAAATTTGGTATGAAGGTAGCATTTGACATTCCACAAGGATCTGCAGCAAAAATTTGGCTGCCACGCCCAACCATACCGCCCGCAGCCCCCCTTTCCCCACTTTATACAAACTTTGAGCTAGAGTCACCAAATTTGTTATGAAGGTAGCATTTGACATTCCACAAGGATCTGCAGCAAAAATTTGGATGCCACGCCCAACCATACCGCCCGCAGCCCCCCTTTCCCCACTTTATACAAACTTCGAGCTAGAGTCACCAAATTTGGTATGAAGATAGCAATTGACATCCCACATAGATCGGCACCAAAAATTTGAATACCACGCCCAACCATACCGCCCGCAGCCCCCCTTTCCCCACTTTATACAAACTTCGAGCTAGAGTCACCAAATTTGGTATGAAGGTAGCATTTGACATTCCACAAGGATCTGCAGCAAAAATTTGGATGCCACGCCCAACCATACCGCCCGCAGCCCCCCTTTCCCCACTTTATACAAACTTCGAGCTAGAGTCACCAAATTTGGTATGAAGGTAGCATTTGACATTCCACAAGGATCTGCAGCAAAAATTTGGATGCCACGCCCAACCATACCGCCCGCAGCCCCCCTTTCCCCACTTTATACAAACTTCGAGCTAGAGTCACCAAATTTGGTATGAAGGTAGCATTTGACATTCCACAAGGATCTGCAGCAAAAATTTGGATGCCACGCCCAACCATACCGCCCGCAGCCCCCCTTTCCCCACTTTATACAAACTTCAAGCTAGAGTCACCAAATTTGGTATGCAGATAGCAATTGACATCCCACATAGATCGGCACCAAAAATTTGAATACCACGCCCAACCATACCGCCCCCAGCCCCCCTTTCCACACTTTTACAAACTTTGAGCTAGAGTCACCAAATTTGTTATGAAGGTAGCATTTGACATTCCACAAGGATCTGCAGCAAAAATTTGGATGCCATGCCCAACCATACCGCCCGCAGCCCCCCTTTCCCCACTTTATACAAACTTCGGGCTAGAGTCACCAAATTTGGTATGAAGGTAGCATTTGACATTCCACAAGGATCTGCAGCAAAAATTTGGATGCCACGCCCAACCATACCGCCCGCAGCCCCCCTTTCCCCACTTTATACAAACTTCGAGCGTGAGTCACCAAATTTGGTATGAAGGTAGCATTTGACATTCCACAAAGATCTGCAGCAAAAATTTGGATGCCACGCCCAACCATACCGCCCGCAGCCCCCCTTTCTCCACTTTATACAAACTTCGAGCTAGAGTCACCAAATTTGTTATGAAGGTAGCATTTGAAATTCCACAAGGATCTGCAGCAAAAATTTGGATGCCACGCCCAACCATACCGCCCGCAGCCCCCCTTTCCCCACTTTATACACACTTCGAGCTAGAGTCACCAAATTTGGTATGAAGATAGCAATTGACATCCCACATAGATCGGCACCAAAAATTTGAATACCACGCCCAACCATACCGCCCCAAGCCCCATAGCCCTCCTTTCACCACCTTTTACATGCTTCGAACTAGAGTCACCAAATTTGGTATGAAGGTAGCATTTGACATTCCACAAGGATCTGCAGCAAAAATTTGGATGCCACGCCCAACCATACCGCCCGCAGCCCCCCTTTCCCCACTTTATACAAACTTCGAGCTAGAGTCACCAAATTTGGTATGAAGATAGCAATTGACATCCCACATAGATCTGCACCAAAAATTTGAATGCCACGCCCAACCATACCGCCCCCAGTCCCCCTTTCCCCACTTTTACAAACTTTGAGCTAGAGTCACCAAATTTGGTATGAAGATAGCAATTGACATCCCACATGGATGGGCATCAAAATTTTTAATACTGGTATCGAGTATACCGCAGTCGGTTGCGTCCGACTGCAATGTTTCCACTTGTTTTTTTTTGCTGTTATTTTTTATGTTTTTCAGAAACAGTGTTTTTTTCTGTTATTTGTTGTTATTTTTCATAAACAGCTTGTTGTTGTTTTGCTGTTATTTTTTATGTTTTTCAGAAACAGTGTATTTTGCTGTTATTTGTTGTTATTTTTCAGAAACAGTGTTTTTTGCTGTTATTTGTTGTTATTTTTCATAAACAGCTTGTTGTTGTTTTCCTATTATTTCTATGTTTTTCAGAAACAGTGTTTTTTTTCTGTTATTTGTTGTTATTTTTTATGTTTTTGGTTTTCAAGAAACAGTGGGCTTGCTATATGTGAACTAATCAGATACTCCAAACAAACTGAGATAGTTTAAAGACAATATTTATATATATATATTCTCAAAAATTATAAATTTTTTTTTTCTTCTTTATTAAACCATTTAAATGTAAAGTATTTATTTTGATTGATATAAAAATTATTTTAAAAAAGATTTTGAAGTGAGCATTAAAAACTTAAGACATAAGTGACCGCAGTTAAAAGTACCAAATTGTTGTACTTGATTATAATTGTATTGAATGTTCTCGCCCAAATATCTTATAAGTTCTATAGGGGGTGGCAAATTTGCAAAACTATCAAAATATCTGCATTCCTCATCCACCTTATAGTAAGCTACCCAATGAGTTCCAGCTCCAGTTGACGAGTCTAAATTAACGATGCCGCATTCTCTTTTTCTGACATTTTTCGGTAAGGCGTTTCTCATCTAAACCCCTCTAAAACGTGGGATATGTTTGCGTGCGAAGTTTATAATATCAATGTTCGAATGCGGTTTATTGGGCAGCTCATAAAAAATTAATTTTTTTTTTTGTGGTTATACCAAAACCTTTTTGATACGGTTTTAAATAGAGTCCACTACCTAAAGCAATGGCCTCCATTTTTCTATTATGACGTTTATTCTCTTCTAGCTCTTTTTTTGCATTCTTAGCACTATTAATGCTTCTAGCAATAGCTGCTGCACCAGATGCCATTCCTCCTAATGCACTGAGCGCTGTCAAGACTGACACAAGTGGTAAAAAACCTCCAATTTTAGGAACGTTGATTACTCTAGGAATAACAACAGTATTTTTCTTATTTCCAATGGTCTTAGACATAGCTTTTCGGGCTACTTTAATCGCAGCTTGAATGTCAAGTAGTTTTTCTTTCTTTAACACTCGTGTTGCGTCTCGAACAAGAGTCATAAATTTCTTTTTATTTTTACATGGTTTTCGTTGCTTTTGCTTTTGTGGAAGTCACATACCAAATTTTTTCTTTGCTTTCATTGCGTTTGTTACGAAATATGCAGAGGATTTTTCACCGAGAGTACTATTAGATGCATTTACACGCTCCCACACTCTTTCAGCTAGTATTGTGTCAGCTTTATGACGATTTTCCAGATCTTTATATTTAGAATAGGCTATATCGTGCTCTCTACAAGCGGCATCCAAGGGATTTATTCCTTTGTCACCACGTGCTAGACGAGCTTTAAGCTTTGTTCCTGGACCACAAAACTGATATCCCGGTATGTGCAGTTCAACTGGTAGGGAGTTTATTATTTTATTAACAATACCTCTTCCTAGGTAGAGTGGTGGTTTATTACAACTAATTTTATAAAAGCGCAGCACCATTTTATTTGTTGTTTATTCTTCAATGAGATTTTAGCAAGTAACGATCTACTCAAAAGAGTTACATTAATATGCGTTTAATCAAACAAAAAAATGACATAGGTAAAAAATATCGATTGTAAAAATGGTGATGTCAAACAACTTAGACATAGTAGCTTGTTACCCAATTCAATACGAGCTCTAATTGTCGGACCTTCAAATTGCGGGAAAACCAATGTTATGATTAGTTTAATTGAAAGCCCTAACGGATTAAAGTTAGAGAATATTTACTTATATTCAAAGTCATTATATCAGCCTAAATATGAATACTTAAAAACACTTATAAAACCAATAAAAGGAATGGGTTATTTTACATTTTCTGAAAATGAAATGGTTGTTGCACCCAGCGATGCCAAAAAGAACTCTATAATGATTTTTGATGACGTAGCATGTGAAAAACCGGATAATATTCGAGCATACTTCTGCATGGGCAGACATAAAAATGTAGATGCGTTCTATTTGTGTCAAACGTATACACGCATCCCAAAGCATCTTGTGCGTGACAATGCAAACCTAATTATTATGTTTAGGCAGGATGAAGTCAATATGAAACATGTGTATCAGGATCATGTAGGCGTAGACATGTCGTTTGATGCATTTAAGAATATTTGTCAATTTTGTTGGAGAGAAAAATATGGATTTTTATTAATAAGTAAAGATGACCCGCTAGAAAATGGACGTTATAGAAGGGGGTTTGCTGATTTTATTCAAATTTAAAATAAAATAAAAAACTAGTACTATTAATTCATTTATCAATAATCTATCAAAATGGCAACAACACTAACGTTGACGGGTAACAACTCGATTTTAATAGCTAATTATCATCCTCCCATAGAATTAAGTGGGAGCTATGAATGTGCACTAATTGATTTTCATATGTACAACTCGGTCCCAAATGTGGACTACGATAATAATTTATTCCATATTGGGGAGCATATTTTCGAGATACCTGTGGGATCATATGAGCTTAGTGATATAAGTGAATTTATTAAAGAGAAAATGAAGAAAATAAAGCCCAATGAATTAAAGCAACCGCTAATCGAGAGCAATAATAATACCCTTCAAGTAGTGATTTCATCTAAAAAAGATTCAATATATTTTAACAAAGAGCGTTCTATCGGTCAATTATTTGGATTTAATAAAAGAGAACTAAAACCAAATGCAACGCATATATCAGATCAACCTGTTGACATTTTAAAAGTAAATACGATTCGTCTGGAATGTAACATTGTAAGCGGTTCATATGTAAATGAGGTATCAAGTCATGCTCTGCATGAGTTTGCACTCAACGTTCCGCCAGGCAATAAATTGAGTGAGAAACCAAATAATCTTATTTATTTGGCAGTTAATACGACCGAGATACAGTCATTAATAATACGGATCGTTGATCAGAACGGAAACTTGGTTAATTTAAGAAAAGAGGTTGTGACACTTCGCTTACACTTGAGGCGCCGATAATGATTATTTATAATAATAACAAGTAAGAAGGCTCTAGTCGGGAGAGCCCGACTAGAAGATACCCTGAACCCAGTTGCAATAAATATATTTAATTTATATAAGACTTTGGTATACTGGCTTAGCTTCCATCGATTAAGTTCAATATCTCCGGTGTTTCTCAACCGATTTGGACGAAATTTTCAGAAAAGTTCTATCATTATCCATTACTTCAACCCTCATTTTTAGATTTTCCAAATTCGATATTTTATTGTTATCGATATTATGTGTATATCGGAAACCAGAATAGTTATCGATAATTTGAAGCAAACTTGTTCTGCTCATGGTATAGGAGAACTTAAATACAAAATTAGAAGTCTCTAGCTCTTGTAGTCTCTGAGATCCACTTGTCATACAGACGGACAGACGGACAGACAGACAGACGGACAGACGGACAGACAGACGGACAGACGGACATGGCTACATCGTCTCGGCTGTTGATGCTGATCAAGAATATATATACTTTATAGGGTCGGAGATGCTTCCTTCTGCCTGTTACATACTTTTTCACAAAACCATTATACCCTTATTTACCCATTTTATGGGTTAAGGGTATAAAAACGTGCGCTATCCACCCCCAGCGAGCACTTTGAGTTCTACTACAGAAGGATACAGGTCGACGAAAAAAGTACTAACACCTGAGAACAAATTATTTTTAAAATCTCTGGGTCTAAAAATAAAAAAATAATGAGTAGTGTATTGAATGTTCGAGAGAAAGCCTATTCGGATGAGAGTATAATCAAGAAAGAATATCATAGTTACTCTCCCTATCTACAAGCATTTAAAAGAGATGATGAACCTTCCTTAAACAAAACGGAGAGCTGCATGTTAGAGAATTCTGGCTGGTTTAATGGAAATGACAGTTGGCGAACGGATACTTTAATTTTTCTATACCTCTTAAATATTTACTTGGATTTGCTGAAGATTATAACAAGGTCTTACTAAATTGTAAACATGAATTGATATTACTCATGACTAAAAATATGGAAGATGTATACTACACTAAAATTGGAACTAAGGAGTATAAGCTAAATATTTCTAACATTGTATGGAAAATACCACATGAACTTCTGAGTAATGAAAAGAAGTTACAAATGTTTAGTCTGACTAAGAGTGGAGGCTCACTTCCACTTGCATTCCGCAGTTGGGATTGTTACCTGAATCCAACATTACCCGAAGGCACACAACATGTTTGGAATGTTAAGCTAGCAGCTAATAGAGAACGCCCTCGATTTGCGATAATAGCTTTTGTAGTGGACGATAAACTAACACATAATCATTTGAGGAATTTAAAAGTGTATCTTAACTCGGAGAACTTTCCGTACGATGACATGAACATTAATTTTAAGCATGAACGATACGCAAGTTTGTATGATATGCATACAGGATTTCAAGCAAGCTACTATATGAAGGAATCTGAACCATTACTAACACCTATAGAGTTTAAAGAGAAAGCACCAATGGTTGTTGTAGACTTGTCACATCAGATTTAAACAGTCAAAACGGGGCCTTTCGATGTAAGAGTTTCGTTCGATCTAGAAGCTATTAGTGTTAAAAATACTAAAGTAGATTGCCTGCTTATGCATGATCGATTAGCAGAGTATTCGCCTTTGACTGGATTAGTTCAACGCATCGTTTGAAACCAATTTAATAGATAATCAAGTTGTAGTTGATATGCATTCAATTTTATAATTTATAACTTTTTATGTACCCCTCTTAATTAATAAATAAAAACATGATGAAATTTATAAGAAAATAATTCTTATTTTATTCAAGTAGAGTATACAAATTTTCATTTTCAGATACCTCGAACTGTGAGTTTTCTAAGATAAGAAACAATTTAAATAAATTATTTAGTGCACATTGATTTACTATTTCTTTGTGTATTCTACAATTTGTAAAGAAGTTTGGATATTGCGCTAAGCTCTGTTCAAGATTTACATCTATTATTTTTGTGTGTAAAAATTTACTTAAGAACTCTTTTTTAGCTCTTCCTCTTACTACTACAGTTGCGTAACTATTCAATGGCTTTAGTATTTCGCCAAGTTTTAGATAAGGGATGTCACCTTCAGACCAATCTAAGCCGTCCACATACTGTTTAGTTATCTTTAAGGTTTTCCTAGTCACTTCATCCAGCTCCCTCATGTGGTAGGGTGGTTTAAAGTGAAAAAAATTGGGTGTGACGGACCCAGCTTGCATAAATGCCAACTCTTTGACAAACATCTGTCTTTAGTTTCCGAATACATATTGAAAGTCAACTAAAATACATGAGTTTCTATCTAGAATAACCATTTTTCCTCTAGCGTTAATGATGTACTGAGAAATTATACAAAAATCAATACCTTAAATATTATGGTTTATCTTATTTTGCGTTTAGTTTGAAAAAGCAGTTAAGAGAGGATGGATACGCTACACTTGAAAAAAAAGAAAAACTCAAGGAAAATTCAAGATCATGAAATAATTTTTGGATTTGAGTATTTTGTTAGTCTAGAGCTTAAACTTAAGTGTGGGTTTTCTACGAGTAGAGATTTCACACCTATGGTTTGGCTGCAGCAACATAAACGTAACTTTATTGGATTGTAAAAAGAGGAGTGGATTCAATTATTAACTTTTAAGGAGTACATCCAAATGAAACTGGAGCACTTTGACTTCTTAATGCCAGATACAATAATTGAACATCCAATGCTTGAGACCGTTAAATGTAATTTTAAAATTCGAAAATCAGATAGGCAACGAATATTAATTCTTAATCAGTATGGTAATAGATTTGAATTTGATAGCGACTCATGGAGAACGCTTATAAGATTAGGAATTTTTTTAACAACATTTTTGTGTTGGAACACATTACTGAAAAAATTAAATAAAGAATATATATTATAACTATATTATTCCAAAGTGTGTAGAGATGCGTAAATATAGTATACAACTTTCAGATTTAGAAGCAACTTATGATTATGAGTCAGAAATTGATCTTACTCGGTTACTGTTTGAAATTTCAAAAAAGATGGGTAAAGAAATAAAAAGGGATGTTAATATTTTTAGGACACAATTTCATCATAATATGAAACTAAATAAAAAATGAAATGCTTTGAGGAAAGTTAAAATATTCATTTAAGTCAGTCTTAAATAAACGTTTGCCGAGTATACTACAAAATGGATCTGAATTCTAACTTTGGATTTAAAACAATTGTCAAGAAAATCGATGATTTTTTAAAAGAGTTTGAGGAAATGATTTTTCCTGAACATCATGAATTGCTTGAAGAATATCGAGAATTTTTCTTGGCGTATGAAAACTGCCATCTAGTTACGTCCAAATTTGGCGAGCATCTTTCAGCGTGCAGCTGGTCATCTGATTTAACTACAGAGGGAGTCGACACATGTGGATGCTTTTACTACAGCATGCGTCTGACAAGGCTAGAACGCCTAATGGCAAAATATAAAAATTTAAACAAAAGAATTAACAAACAACGTTTAAGTCAATAAGGCATAAAATGTATGAATACTAGATTTAAAAATAAATATTTTATAGCATACATAGAAAGAATAATAAATAAACTATACAACTTAAACCAAACTACCTCTTTTATTCGTTTTGAAGTCAATGCAGGATATAAGATTTTCCTAGCACTTGACCAAAATAAAAACAGGTATATATAATATATATATAATATCAAAGGTTAGAAAGGGATGGCGCTAAATATTTAAATATCAAGCCCAAAGGATTGTAAAATAGTTTTCATCTTAAAAATGGTGGGGACCAATAAAAATCGTATAAGGGGCATGGCTTATTAAATTAATACAAGCAGGATCACTTTCCCCCTCTAACACACATTCTCCTTCTAACACTTTCCCCCTATAGCTCTTTCCCCCTCTAACATACATTCTCCTTCTAACACTTTCTCTCCCTAACTCTTTCCCCCTCTAACACATTTGAATCTTAAGCTACAAGTATCAATACTCTTGATTAGAAGCAATGTATTGATCCTGCCGCTGCTGCTGCGTAGGAAAATTCCCATCTCTTGTTCACAGAACCCCAGTACATCGAACAAGCGTTCGCTTTTCTCTATTCTCTATCCTTTCTTCCTTTGCACACTGGTTATCACAACCATAAACATTCATTTTTTGACGTGTGTTGCAGGTTTATAATGCCACGCACGTCAAAGAGGCGCCCTCTCGACTCTCTCTTATCTATCCTTTCTTCCTGTGCACACTGCACCTCATGACCATAAAAAGGTTTACAATGCCACGCACGTCAAAGAGGCGCATAATTGACTCTCTCTTATCTATCCTTTGTTCCTGTGTACACTGCACCTCATGACCATAAACAGGTTTACAATGCCACGCATGTCAAAGAGGCGCACAATTGACTCTAACACTAGTTAGGTAAATAACCAAATCTGTTCCTCTGATCACTGCTTCTCACAGATGCTGCTGGTGGGCTAGGAATGTTAATCCTTTGTTCTCCACCTTAGTCTAATTAAAGCGGACACGATCATGAAAAAAAGGGTCATAAATTATCATATTGAAGGGGGCGATAAAAGGGTCATAAAATGGAATGGGGTCATAAATTGTGATTGGGGGTAATTAAAGTGACAGCTACTTCCTGTCACAGAACCGCCAATTCCCTACTACTAAATAGAAATGCCTCTTGGAAGTTTTCAAGCGTTCGAAACTCGATTGCCAACAGCCTGCAAAGGCGCTATTAATAATTTCACACACCTAACAAACACCGCAAAAGCTGCCACCTTATAAAAAAAGGTTTGCTGCAATAACTTTGTTAAATTTACAACAAACTGTCCACTGCTCGACCATACAATTTTGTTACCTAAAAATAAGATTTTTTATGTTTATTTGCCACATTTTAAATTGACCTATTAAAGACTCCGAATAATAGTTATGGTTAAATGAACAAGGTGGCACCTCTCTTGTTAGGGACGGTTTTGCACGCTTACATGGAACGGCAAATAGTCTTAGAGATTTGTTAGAGATTTATTAATATCTAAAATCATTAATTAAAATATTTATAAAATTCAAATGTATTTGCAATATGCAATTTAGCTTAAAATTACCTTTCGAAAAAGTAACACTTGTTATGCAATCGACATTTAATATTGCTTAAACTAACCAAATCTCTGACCAAATTTGTGGAGATTTCAAAACCATCTCGAACTCTGCTCAGGCACACCTAAAATCAGCTCGAGGTTGGTTTTAGGTTGGAATTCGGTTGGTTTTGATGGCTGGCACACCCCTGTATAATTGACTTAGGTATACTGACTTAACTCCAATCGATTAAATTCGATATCTCCGGTGTTTCTAAACCGATTTGGACGATATTTTCAGAAAAGTTCTATAATTACCCATTACTTCAACCCTAATTTTTAGATTTTCCAAATTCGATATTTTTTGTTATCGACGCCATGTGTATATCGGAAACCAGAATAGTTATCGATAATTTGAAGCAAACTTGTTCTGCTCATGGTATAGGAGAACTTATATACAAAATCTGAAGTCTCTAGCTCTTGTAGTCTCTGAGATCCACGCGTTCATACAGACAGACGGACAGACGGAGATGGCTATATCGTCTCGGCTGTTGATGCTGATCAAGAATATATACACTGTATGGGGTCGGAGAGGCTTCCTTCTGCCAAAAACCAAAACCATTATACCCTTATTTACCCATTTTATGGAATAAGGGTATAAAAAGATCGATCCTTTTTGCTTTATCTAATCTTATTGGGGTCTTCTGGGGTTTTCCCAATCAACGCAACAAATGTTGGACCACTATTTATACCCTTAGCCCATAAAATGGGTAAATAAGGGTATAATGGTTTTGTGCAACAGTATGTAACAGGCAGAAGGAAGCATCTCCGACCCCATAAAGTATATATATTCTTGATCAGCATCAACAGCCGAGACGATATAGCCATGTCCGTCTGTCCGTCTGTCTGTCTGTCTGTCCGTCTGTCTGTCTGTCTGTCTGTCTGTCTGTATGAACGCGTGGATCTGAGAGACTACAAGAGCTAGAGACTTCAGATTTTGTATTTAATTTCTCCTCTACCATGAGCAGAACAAGTTTGCTTCAAATTATCGATAACTATTCTGGTTTCCGATATACACATGGCGTCGATAACAAAAAATATCGAATTTGGAAAATCTAAAAATTAGGGTTGAAGTAATGGGTAATGATAGAACTTTTCTGAAAATATCGTCCAAATCGGTTTAGAAACACCGGAGATATCGAATTTAATCGATTGGAGTTAAGTAAGTATACCTAAGTCAATTATACAGGGGTGTGCCAGCCATCAAAACCAACCGAATTCCAACCTTAAACCAACTTTTCTGAAAATTTCGTCCAAATCGGTTGAGAAACACCGGAGATATCTAATTTTATCGATTGAAGTTAAGTCAGTATACCAAAGTCAATTATAAATTTAATTTACATATTTATTGCAACTGGGTTCAGGGTATCTTCTAGTCGGGCTCTCCCGACTAGAGCCTTCTTACTTGTTTTATTGTTGAATTTCCCAGAGCTTTAACGTTAACTTTTTAAATTTTTTACCTAAACGTACCTTCAGATTTATATATAATATTATTTTACTTATTGTTAATTTCGACTTTAAATTTAATTTGGATTTTATGTCAGCTTATCATAGTTGACAATAAACAAATAAACAAATAAATAAATCTGAAAGTAAATTTAGGTAATAAATTTATATCTAGTTAATGAGATTTCGGTTAGTGAACTATCAATTTCGCAACCACAAAGTAGGCGTAGAAACCCAATTCTCCAAGTTGTGCGTCTTGACAGAAAGAAAAACAATGAAGACTACTTAAGATGACTGATACGGTTTAAAAACAATCCTGTAGCCACAAAGAAGAGCTGACTTATGTATGACAGATCATGCAATTTTACCCAGTTTTTAAGTCCGTTAAACTGAGATAAACTATATATTTAAACTTGAAGCACAATTCTATCTTCATACAGAAACAATTTAAATAAATTACTTAGTGCACATTGATTTACTATTTCTTTGTGCATTCTACAATTTGTAAAGAAGTTTGGATATTGCGCTAAGCTCTGTTCAAGATTTACATCTATTATTTTTGTGTGTAAAAATTTACTTAAGAACTCTTTTTTAGCTCTTCCTCTTACTACTACAGTTGCGTAACTATTCAATGGCTTTAGTATTTCGCCAAGACTTAGATAAGGGATGTCACCTTCAGACCAATCTAAGCCGTCCACATACTGTTTAGTTATCTTTAAGGTTTTCCTAGTCACTTCATCCAGCTCCCTCATGTGGTAGGGTGGTTTAAAGTGAAAAAAATTGGGTGTGACGGACCCAGCTTGCATAAATGCCAACTCTTTGACAAACATCTGTCTTTAGTTTCCGAATACATATTGAAAGTCAACTAAAATACATGAGTTTCTATCTAGAATAACCATTTTTCCTCTAGCGTTAATGATGTACTGAGAAATTATACAAAAATCAATACCTTAAATATTATGGTTTATCTTATTTTGCGTTTAGTTTGAAAAAGCAGTTAAGAGAGGATGGATACGCTACACTTGAAAAAAAAGAAAAACTCAAGGAAAATTCAAGATCATGAAATAATTTTTGGATTTGAGTATTTTGTTAGTCTAGAGCTTAAACTTAAGTGTGGGTTTTCTACGAGTAGAGATTTCACACCTATGGTTTGACTGCAGCAACATAAACGTAACTTTATTGGATTGCAAAACGAGGAGTGGATTCAATTATTAACTTTTAAGGAGTACATCCAAATGAAACTGGAGCACTTTGACTTCATAATGCCAGATACAATACTTGAACATCCAATGCTTGAGACCGTTAAATGTAATTTTAAAATTCGAAAATCAGATAGGCAACGAATATTAATTCTTAATCAGTATGGTAATAGATTTGAATTTGATAGCGACTCATGGAGGACGCTTATAAGATTAGGAATTTTTTTAACAACATTTTTGTGTTGGAACACATTACTGAAAAATCAAATAAAGAATATATATTATAACTATATTATTCCAAAGTGTGTAGAGATGCGTAAATATAGTATACAACTTTCAGATT
Source organism: Scaptomyza flava (assembly GCA_030179655.1). Taxonomy (NCBI): domain Eukaryota; kingdom Metazoa; phylum Arthropoda; class Insecta; order Diptera; family Drosophilidae; genus Scaptomyza; species Scaptomyza flava. The sequence goes on from JARNME010000234.1 coordinate 695,468, forward strand.
TAGAAGCAACTTATGATTATGAGTCAGAAATTGATCTTACTCGGTTACTGTTTGAAATTTCAAAAAAGATGGGTAAAGAAATAAAAGGGATGTTAATATTTTTAGGACACAATTTCATCATAATATGAAACTAAATAAAAAATGAAATGCTTTGAGGAAAGTTAAAATATTCATTTAAGTCAGTCTTAAATAAACGTTTGCCGAGTATACTACAAAATGGATCTGAATTCTAACTTTGGATTTAAAACAATTGTCAAGAAAATCGATGATTTTTTAAAAGAGTTTGAGGAAATGATTTTTCCTGAACATCATGAATTGCTTGAAGAATATCGAGAATTTTTCTTGGCGTATGAAAACTGCCATCTAGTTACGTCCAAATTTGGCGAGCATCTTTCAGCGTGCAGCTGGTCATCCGATTTAACTACAGAGGGAGTCGACACATGTGGATGCTTTTACTACAGCATGCGTCTGACAAGGCTAGAACGCCTAATGGCAAAATATAAAAATTTAAACAAAAGAATTAACAAACAACGTTTAAGTCAATAAGGCATAAAATGTATGAATACTAGATTTAAAAATAAATATTTTATAGCATACATAGAAAGAATAATAAATAAACTATACAACTTAAACCAAACTACCTCTTTTATTCGTTTTGAAGTCAATGCAGGATATAAGATTTTCCTAGCACTTGACCAAAATAAAAACAGGTATATATAATATATATATAATATCAAAGGTTAGAAAGGGATGGCGCTAAATATTTAAATATCAAGCCCAAAGGATTGTAAAATAGTTTTCATCTTAAAAATGGTGGGGACCAATAAAAATCGTATAAGGGGCGTGGCTTATTAAATTAATACAAGCAGGATCACTTTCCCCCTCTAACACACATTCTCCTTCTAACACTTTCCCCCTATAGCTCTTTCCCCCTCTAACATACATTCTCCTTCTAACACTTTCTCTCCCTAACTCTTTCCCCCTCTAACACATTTGAATCTAAAGCTACAAGTATCAATACTCTTGATTAGAAGCAATGTATTGATCCTGCCGCTGCTGCTGCTGCTGCGTAGGAAAATTCCCATCTCTTGTTCACAGAACCCCAGTACATCGAACAAGCGTTCGCTTTTCTCTATTCTCTATCCTTTCTTCCTTTGCACACTGGTTATCACAACCATAAACATTCATTTTTTGACGTGTGTTGCAGGTTTATAATGCCACTCACGTCAAAGAGGCGCCCTCTCGACTCTCTCTTATCTATCCTTTCTTCCTGTGCACACTGCACCTCATGACCATAAAAAGGTTTACAATGCCACGCACGTCAAAGAGGCGCATAATTGACTCTCTCTTATCTATCCTTTGTTCCTGTGTACACTGCACCTCATGACCATAAACAGGTTTACAATGCCACGCATGTCAAAGAGGCGCACAATTGACTCTAACACTAGTTAGGTAAATAACCAAATCTGTTCCTCTGATCACTGCTTCTCACAGATGCTGCTGGTGGGCTAGGAATGTTAATCCTTTGTTCTCCACCTTAGTCTAATTAAAGCGGACACGATCATGAAAAAAAGGGTCATAAATTATCATATTGAAGGGGGCGATAAAAGGGTCATAAAATGGAATGGGGTCATAAATTGTGATTGGGGGTAATTAAAGTGACAGCTACTTCCTGTCACAGAACCGCCAATTCCCTACTACTAAATAGAAATGCCTCTTGGAAGTTTTCAAGCGTTCGAAACTCGATTGCCAACAGCCTGCAAAGGCGCTATTAATAATTTCACACACCTAACAAACACCGCAAAAGCTGCCACCTTATAAAAAAAGGTTTGCTGCAATAACTTTGTTAAATTTACAACAAACTGTCCACTGCTCGACCATACAATTTTGTTACCTAAAAATAAGATTTTTTATGTTTATTTGCCACATTTTAAATTGACCTATTAAAGACTCCGAATAATAGTTATGGTTAAATGAACAAGGTGGCACCTCTCTTGTTAGGGACGGTTTTGCACGCTTACATGGAACGGCAAATAGTCTTAGAGATTTGTTAGAGATTTATTAATATCTAAAATCATTAATTAAAATATTTATAAAATTCAAATGTATTTGCAATATGCAATTTAGCTTAAAATTACCTTTCGAAAAAGTAACACTTGTTATGCAATCGACATTTAATATTGCTTAAACTAACCAAATCTCTGACCAAATTTGTGGAGATTTCAAAACCATCTCGAACTCTGCTCAGGCACACCTAAAATCAGCTCGAGGTTGGTTTTAGGTTGGAATTCGGTTGGTTTTGATGGCTGGCACACCCCTGTATAATTGACTTAGGTATACTGACTTAACTCCAATCGATTAAATTCGATATCTCCGGTGTTTCTAAACCGATTTGGACGATATTTTCAGAAAAGTTCTATCATTACCCATTATTTCAACCCTAATTTTTAGATTTTCCAAATTCGATATTTTTTGTTATCGACGCCATGTGTATATCGGAAACCAGAATAGTTATCGATAATTTGAAGCAAACTTGTTCTGCTCATGGTATAGGAGAACTTATATACAAAATCTGAAGTCTCTAGCTCTTGTAGTCTCTGAGATCCACGCGTTCATACAGACAGACGGACAGACGGACATGGCTATATCGTCTCGGCTGTTGATGCTGATCAAGAATATATACACTGTATGGGGTCGGAGAGGCTTCCTTCTGCCAAAAACCAAAACCATTATACCCTTATTTACCCATTTTATGGAATAAGGGTATAAAAAGATCGATCCTTTTTGCTTTATCTAATCTTATTGGGGTCTTCTGAGGTTTTCCCAATCAACGCAACAAATGTTGGACCACTATTTATACCCTTAACCCATAATATGGGTAAATAAGGGTATAATGGTTTTGTGCAACAGTATGTAACAGGCAGAAGGAAGCATCTCCGACCCCATAAAGTATATATCTTCTTGATCAGCATCAACAGCCGAGACGATATAGCCATGTCCGTCTGTCCGTCTGTCTGTCTGTCTGTCCGTCTGTCTGTCCGTCTGTCTCTCTGTCTGTCTGCCTGTATGAACGCGTGGATCTGAGAGACTACAAGAGCTAAAGACTTCAGATTGTGTATTTAAGTTCTCCTCTACCATGAGCAGAACAAGTTTTCTTCAAATTATCGATAACTATTCTGGTTTCCGATATACACATAATATCGATAACAAAAAATATCGAATTTGGAAAGTGTTAAAAGGGGGGTTGAAATATTGGGTAATAATAGAACTTTTCTGAAAATTTCGTCCAAATCGGTTGAGAAACACCGGAGATATCTAATTTTATCGATTGAAGTTAAGTCAGTATACCAAAGTCAATTATAAATTTAATTTACATATTTATTGCAACTGGGTTCAGGGTATCTTCTAGTCGGGCTCTGCCGAATAGAGCCTTCTTACTTGTTTTATTGTTGAATTTCCCAGAGCTTTAACGTTAACTTTTTAAATTTTTTACCTAAACGTACCTTCAGATTTATATATAATATTATTTTACTTATTGTTAATTTCGACTTTAAATTTAATTTGGATTTTATGTCAGCTTATCATAGTTGACAATAAACAAATAAACAAATAAATAAATCTGAAAGTAAATTTAGGTAATAAATTTATATCTAGTTAATGAGATTTCGGTTAGTGAACTATCAATTTCGCAACCACAAAGTAGGCGTAGAAACCCAATCTTGACACTTTATCCATAGAAAATGATATTTGCATGAGTATGTTTCTATGCGTTACTCACTTCACAAAGAAATTTTAAAACGAATAGCAAGACTAGTCCAATGTGGCAGAAGAAAATGTATTCTCCAAGTTGTGCGTCTTGACAGAAAGAAAAACAATGAAGACTACTTAAGATGACTGATACGGTTTAAAAACAATCCTGTAGCCACAAAGAAGAGCTGACTTATGTATGACAGATCATGCAATTTTACCCAGTTTTTAAGTCCGTTAAACTGAGATAAACTATATATTTAAACTTGAAGCACAATTCTATCTTCATACCAAATTGGGTGACTCTAGCTCAAATTTTGTAAAAGTGGGGAAAGGGGGCCGGAATGGGTGGGTGTGGCACGAAAACTCTGATGCAGATTTTGAGGGGCGTTGCCAGCTATCTTCCTACCAAATTTGGTGGATCTAGCTCCACAACTCTGGAATATACACGCATTCCCGTTTTTGGCGAAGCGTTGGGGCAGCTTGGGGCGGCTAGGGCATTATTGGGGGGCGTGGCATCCAATCTTTTGATGCAGTTTTTGGGGGGTCATCATCACCTATCTTGGCACCAAATTTAGTGGCTCTAGTTCAAAAACTTTGGGAGATATAAGCTTTTTTGACTTAAAAATTCAGGGGGGCTGGGGGCGGAATGGGTGGGCGTGGCTCCAAAAATTTTGATGTAGTTTTTTGGGGGTTGCTAGTAGCTATCTTCTTACCAAATTAAGTAGTTCTAGCTGTAAGGATGTGCGAAATATGTGGATTTATCGGTTTTGAGTTATCGAATTTATCGATTTGCCAGCCCCCCAGTAATCGTAGAACCCCAATCTTGCAACTTTAATTTATGGTCCCATACATAAAGAGAATTGGAAAGTTTCAAGTCTCTAGCTTGAAGGGTCAGACGGACAGACGGACGGACACCATGACGGACATTTCACAAACCCAATATGCTCATTACCTTCGGTAGCGTATAAAAAGGTTCCCTTTAATGATTTTAGTCGTTCTTACTTTAAGCATTTCAACTTTATGTTCGAAGGAGTTGTTTTAACATTGTTTGTAACATCTAGTGGGCATTTTGTTTTTCGGCTGAAATGTTTTCAAGTCTTGATAAAAGCATACAGAAATGATTTGTGTATTTAAAAACTTCTACGGCCAACAACTTTAAACAACTTAAAGCAAAAAATTGTATTAAAATATTTTTAAATAAATTTTAATATATATTTAGTCTTATTTCCTAACATATCCGGGATAGTAATGTTTAGGCTTGGATTGCGTTTATTTGATGTGTCATTGCGAAGTTATGTGATTAGAACAAATATTCTTACCATATCTGCGGTGCCCCTTACGGATGTGGTGAATGAGGAATCGAAACATCTGAATGGCACTGTGGCTTACTGCAAAAACCAAGACAGGGAAAACTACAAAGCTAAGGTTAAGTCCGAAAAAGTGGCTAGCAAGGTCATCCCCAAAAATAGCGTCAAGCAAAAAGCAGAGTTTAAGGCGGCTGTGCCAATGGGAAAGACAAAGCCGAATGTAAAGCGTTCGAAGAGCTTTCAAATATATCGTTGGCAGCGCGGCGATAAGCCCAAATTACAAAAATACGAGCTGGACTTGAGCCACTGCGGCCCCATGGTTCTGGACGCCCTCATCAAAATCAAGAACGAAATGGATCCAACTCTTACGTTTCGCCGTTCATGCCGTGAAGGCATCTGCGGCTCATGTGCGATGAATATCGATGGAATCAATACCTTGTCCTGCATTCAGGCAATCGATAAAAATTTGTGCAGGACATGCAAGATCTATCCATTGCCGCATTTGTATGTGAAACGTGATCTGGTCCCCGATCTGGATCAATTCTATAAGCAGTATCAATCTATTGAGCCTTGGCTGCAGCGCAAAAACATGCAGAAGGAAATGGGCAAGGAACAGTTTTTGCAGTCCGTTGCTGATCGCAGCAAACTGGATGGCTTATATGAATGCATCTTGTGTGCTTGTTGTCAGACTTCGTGCCCATCTTACTGGTGGAACAGTGAAAAGTATCTAGGTCCGGCTGTGTTGATGCAGGCATATCGCTGGGTTATCGATTCAAGAGACGAGGCTACCGATCACCGTCTGTGCCAGATGATGGATCCATGGAAAATCTATCGCTGTCACACTATACTCAATTGTACCAACACATGTCCAAAGAACCTGAACCCAGCCATGGCCATAATTCAGCTAAAGCAGCTGCTCGCCGGCTTGACGAAAAAGTCCAAGCCGAAGCTACAGACTGATCAAATGTTTATTAACAAAATGTAAAATTATTTTAATTGTTATCCTTACACATATCGCATACATCATTCGTTGGACAAATTGGGACATGGACTAGCACAAAAACTTCTTAGAGTTTGAACTGGTCTGTTTATGAATATGTATCAGTTTTATCAATATAACATGAATCACAATTGTGAACAATATGGTAAGCAATCATGCTAAGAGTAAAAATAAAAATAAACAAGTGGAAACGTTGCAGTCGGACGCAACCGACTGCGGTATACTCGATACCAGCATTAAAAATTTTGATGCCCATCCATGTGGGATGTCAATTGCTATCTTCATACCAAATTTGGTGACCCTAGCTCGAAGTTTGTATAAAGTGGGGAAAGGGGGGCTGGGGGCGGTATGGGTGGAATATCATCCAAATTTTTGATGCAGATCTTTGTGGAATGTCAATTGCTACCTTCATACCAAATTTGGTGACTCTAGCTCAAAGTTTGTAAAAGTGGGGAAAGGGGGGCTGGGGGCGGTATGGTTGGGCGTGGCATCCAAATTTTTGCTGCAGATCCTTGTGGGATGTCAATTGCTATCTTCATACCAAATTTGTTGACTCTAGCTCAAAGTTTGTATTAAGTGGGGAAAGGGGGGCTTTGGGGCTGGGGGCGGTATGGTTGGGCGTGGCATCCAAATTTTTGCTGCCGATCCATGTGGGATGTCAATTGCTACCTTCATACCAAATTTGGTGACTCTAGCTCGAAGTTTGTATAAAGTGGGGAAAGGGGGGCTGTGGGTGGTATGGTTGGGCGTGGCATCCAAAGTTTTGCTGCAGATCCTTGTGGAATGTCAAATGCTACCTTCATACCAAATTTGGTGACTCTAGCTCAAAGTTTGTATAAGGTGGGGAAAGGGGGGCGGAATGGATGGGCTAGGCTCCAAAACTTTGATGCAGTTCTTTTGGGGTCGTTACCAGCTATCTTCCTACCAAATTTGGTGGCTCTAGCTCCTTTACTCTGTAATATACACGCATTCCCGTTTCTGACGAAGCGTTGGGGCAGATGGGGGTGGCTAGGGCGGTATTGGTGGGCGTGGCATCCAAACTTTTGATGCAGTTTTTGGGGGGTCATCATCATCTATCTTGGCACCAAATTTGGTGACTCTAGCTAAAAAACTGTGGGAGATATAGGCTTTTCTGATTTCTAAATGCGGGAGGTCTGGGGGCGGAATGGGGGGGCGTGGCTCCAAAATTTTTGATGCAGTTTTTTGGGGGTTGCTAGTAGCTATCTTCTTACCAAATTTGGTAGTTCTAGCTGTAAGGGTGTGTGAAATATGCGGATTTATCGTTTTTAAGTTATCGAATTTATCGATTTGCCAGCCCCCCAGTTATCGTAGAACCCCAATCTTGACACTTTAATATACTATCCCATAGATAAAGAGAATTGGAAAGTTTCAAGTCTCTAGCTTGAAGGGTGTGGAAAAAACTTGCACACATACGGACGGACAGACGGACAGACACCATGACGAACATTGCACAAAACCAATATACTCTTTACCTTCGGTATCGAATATAAAAACCAAAACAAAAGCATACTAACGAAGTAAAATGTTTCTGTTCTGCTTTAAAGTTGCCATTTATTTTATTTTATTTGAAATTGCACTATAATTTATTTTAAAAAAACTAAACAAGTGGAAAATTTGCAGTCGGACGCAAACAGTTTTTCGGGGATCATCCCCTATCTTTGCACCAAATTTGGTGGCTCTAGCTCAAAAGCTGTGGAAGATGAAGGCGTTTCTGATTTCAAAGTAAGAAGGGGGGAGGGCTGGAGGCAAAATAGTTGGGTCAGGCTCCAAAACGTTAATGCAGATCTTTTGGAGCTGCTACCAGCTATCTTCTTACCAAATTTTGTAGATCTAGCTTTAAGGATGTGCGAAATATGTGGATTTATCGGTTTTGAGTTATTGCATTTATCGATTTGCCAGCCCCCAAAAAAACTATATAAAAAACCCACCCATTCCGCCCCCATACGCCCCAGCGCTTTGTCAAAAACTTGAATGCGTGCATCTTCCAGAATTATGGAGCTATAGCCACCAGGTTTGGTACGAAGATAGCTGGCAACGAACCGCAAAAATATGCATCAAACTCTTGGAGCTGCGCCCACCCATTCCGCCCCCAATTCCTACCTAATACTAACTTCGAGCTAGAGCCACCGAATTTGGTATGAAGATAGCAATGGACATCCCACACAGATCTTCACTAAAATTTTGGAACCACGGCCACTCATTCCAGGTCGTGTTCCCCAATTTTTACAAACTTAGAGCTAGAGTCACCAATTTTGCTAAGAATATAGCAATTGACATTCCACATAAATCTGCATCAAAAATTTAGATGCCACACCCACCCAATCCGCCACCAGCCCCCCTTTCCCTGCCTTTTAAAACTTTGAGCTAGGATCACCAGATTTGGAAGGAAGATATCTGGTGGCATCCCCATCTGCATCGGAGAATCTTGAAGGCAGCGTATTCCTCTGCCGCATCCGTACACCTTTGCAATCAGGCCTCTTTTTACCGGTTTTTATACTGGTAACGAGTGTACCGCAGTCAATTGCGTCCGAATGCAATTTTCCCAGTTGTTTAACTATTAACTATTAACTATTAACAAAAAAATTGCACTCAACTTTACCATACAAACTATGTAAAAATAAATTTGGCACTGTTCCTAACAAAGCATCTTCCCAACACTGGACTGATAGCCAGCTAATAAATCGGCTACCCAGAGAGGGATACTTCTTCGATTCAGCGTGGGCTGGGTTAACAAATATTTATATTTTTACCAAACGGACTTGCAGGAAATTTTCACGCAATTGGACAATTTTCGGATATGTAAGGTTAATCCGTATTCACATCTACTTACAATGTGTGCCCTCCCTATATATGATTTGGCCTGTTCCCATTTTGTGGCCGAATCACATATGGTGATTTCTTTTGTAGAAAAAAATGTTACCCGTTTTCAGGCAGCATGTTTTAAATTTTGCATTTACCCTGTTAAAGTGTTGCCGTTTTGCCCGAAAAAGGGCAACACTTTTACTACCACAAACAATCAAAAAATAAGGCAACACTTAATCAATCAGCTGACAAGTGACATACGCAATAAGCGCTAAAAAAAAACCTCAATATTGAATGTGTATGATATTTATAACTTGTTTACTTTATTGTATTTTATCATTAGAGTGTCCATATTTTAGCACGAAAAAGTATTCTGATTGTATATACCCCATAAATTTGAAATTTTTAAACATCAATTCAACAATATCTTGTACATTTGTGAATTCATTCATAAATCGTTCATTAATTTCATATTTATTGTGGAAATATGATCAAAATACTTTTTCGTGCTTTAATATGGTCACTTTACTATGTCAAACACTATTAAAATGCAACCCTGATCAAACAACACTCTCGTTTATTTCAGGGTGAGAAATGTTGCATTTATGTTGCATTCATAGGGCAACACTGTAAGAAAAGAACACAAACATATGGGCAAGGGTAGCCCTAATTCACAAAAGAACACAAAAAAAAGTGCAAAAAAACATAATGCTACATTTTTTGTCAGAAAAGAAATCGCCATTAATATATCACAATAAAAACAACTTATCCCGACATCAACATATATATATCCCACCCACACATAAATGACTACTTACACATGTTTAACTTAACATTAACCAATAACAAATAATTTATTTAGAATAAAGTTTAACATAATTAGCTATAATAATTAAATTTACTTTGTATAAATTATAAAAAAGAAAAGTGAAAAACTCAATTGAATTAATGCAGCCAGTTCAGGCCGGAGTTCCGCAGGGAAGTGTACTTTGACCAGTCTTGTACTCCTGTCTCTCAGCCGACATCCCTGTCCTAGGATCTTTACAAATTGGACGCGATGGCAAAATGCTGCTTGCCACATTTGCTGATGATGTGTGCCTTTTGTACTCGTCAAACTGCGTTCATGACTAAGTACCTAAGCAGCTTTGAGGCCTGGACTAAAAGGTGTAACATTGGTATTAATTGCTCTAAAAGTGTGAATGTCTGGTTTTCTTTAAGAAAGAAAGTCCTTCCTGAATGTTTCCTTAATGGTCAAGCACTGCCCCAACGCTGTGAAGCCAATTATTTAGGAATTACACTTAACAAACGTCTCATATTCAAAAAACATGTTTCCTTAGTGATAGCAGCTTGCCGCTCGGAAATGAAAAAAACTATTATGGATGATGAACGCAAAAAGTAAGCTGTCACTACTTAACAAAATATATGTAGGATTTCCGAGTGTTCAATGGATAAAGTATGTTTAATGTTTATTTAATTTGTGATAGTTTGTCGCATTTCTTATAAATTCTTGCTTAATTTTAGATACTAGTTTTACATATTTACTTAAGTCGCGAGCAACGTCGGTGAACCTGCTTGTTCAGCTCGACCAAAGAAGAAGAACTCTCCTATCGATTTTCTTATCGGCTACACCGCCACTTTAATCTAAATAACTCAGAGTTGCATTATTCAGTTTTCGCATTCAAATGATAATAATAATAACAAGTGGAAACGTTGCAGTCGGACGCAACCGACTGCGGTATACTCGATACCAGTATTAAAAATTTTGATGCCCATCCATGTGGGATGTCAATTGCTATCTTCATACCAAATTAGGTGACTCTAGCTCAAAGTTTGTAAAAGTGGGGAAAGAGGGACTGGGGGCGGTATGGTTGTGCGTGGCATTCAAATTTTTGGTGCAGATCTATGTGGAATGTCAATTGCTATCTTCATACCAAATTTGGTGACTCTAGCTCGAAGTTTGTATAAAGTGGAGAAAGGGGGGCTGCGGGCGGTATGGTTGGGCGTGGCATCCAAATTTTTGCTGCAGATCCTTGTGGAATGTCAAATGCTACCTTCATACCAAATTTGGTGACTCTAGTTCGAAGCATGTAAAAGGTGGTGAAAGGGGGGCTATGGGGCTTGGGGCGGTATGGTTGGGCGTGGTATTCAAATTTTTGGTGCCGATCTATGTGGGATGTCAATTGCTATCTTCATACAAAATTTGGTGACTCTAGCTCGAAGTGTGTATAAAGTGGGGAAAGGGGGGCTGCGGGCGGTATGGTTGGGCGTGGCATCCAAATTTTTGCTGCAGATCCTTGTGGAATGTCAAATGCTACCTTCATAACAAATTTGGTGACTCTAGCACGAAGTTTGTATAAAGTGGGGAAAGGGGGGCTGCGGGCGGTATGGTTGGGCGTGGCATCCAAATTTTTGCTGCAGATCCTTGTGGAATGTCAAATGCTACCTTCATACCAAATTTGGTGACTCTAGCTCGAAGTTTGTATAAAGTGGTGAAAGGGGGGCTGCGGGCGGTATGGTTGGGCGTGGCATCCAAATTTTTGCTGCAGATCCTTGTGGAATGTCCAATGATACCTTCATAACAAATTTGGTGACTCTAGCTCAAAGTTTGTAAAAGTGGGGAAAGGGGGGCTGCGGGCGGTATGGTTGGGCGTGGTATTCAAATTTTTGGTGCCGATCTATGTGGGATGTCAATTGCTATCTTCATACCAAATTTGGTGACTCTAGCTCGAAGTTTGTATAAAGTGGGGAAAGGGGGGCTGCGGGCGGTATGGTTGGGCGTGGCATCCAAAGTTTTGCTGCAGATCCTTGTGGAATGTCAAATGCTACCTTCATACCAAATTTGGTGACTCTAGCTCGAAGTTTGTATAAAGTGGGGAAAGGGGGGCTGCGGGCAGTATGGTTGGGCGTGACATCCAAATTTTTGCTGCAGATCCTTGTGGAATGTCAAATGCTACCTTCATACCAAATTTGGTGACTCTAGCTCGAAGTTTGTATAAAGTGCGGAAAGGGGGGCTGCGGGCGGTATGGTTGGGCGTGGCATCCAAATTTTTGCTGCAGATCCTTGTGGAATGTCAAATGCTACCTTCATAACAAATTTGGTGACTCTAGCTCGAAGTTTGTAAAAGTGGGGAAAGGGGGGCTGGGTGTGGTATGGTTGGGCGTGGTATTCAAATTTTTGGTGCCGATCTATGTGGGATGTCAATTGCTATCTTCATACCAAATTTGGTGACTCTAGCTCGAAGTTTGTATAAAGTGGGGAATAGGGGGCTGCGGGCGGTATGGTTAGGCGTGGCATCCAAATTTTTGCTGCAGATCCTTGTGGAATGTCAAATGCTACCTTCATACCAAATTTGGTGACTCTAGCTCGAAGTTTGTATAAAGTGGGGAAAGGGGGGCTGCGGGCGGTATGGTTGGGCGTGGCATCCAAATTTTTGCTGCAGATCCTTGTGGAATGTCAAATGCTACCTTCATACCAAATTTGGTGACTCTAGCTCGAAGTTTGTATAAAGTGGGGAAAGGGGGGCTGCGGGCGGTATGGTTGGGCGTGGCATCCAAATTTTTGCTGCAGATCCTTGTGGAATGTCAAATGCTACCTTCATACCAAATTTGGTGACTCTAGCTCGAAGTTTGTATAAAGTGGGGAAAGGGGGGCTGCGGGCGGTATGGTTGGGCGTGGTATTCAAATTTTTGGTGCCGATCTATGTGGGATGTCAATTGCTATCTTCATACCAAATTTGGTGACTCTAGCTCGAAGTTTGTATAAAGTGGGGAAAGGGGGGCTGCGGGCCGTATGGTTGGGCGTGGCATCCAAATTTTTTCTGCAGATCCTTGCGGAATGTCAAATGCTACCTTCATACCAAATTTGGTGACTCTAGCTCAAAGTTTGTATAAAGTGGGGAAAGGGGGGCTGCGGGCGGTATGGTTGGGCGTGGCATCCAAATTTTTGCTGCAGATCCTTGTGGAATGTCAAATGCTACCTTCATACCAAATTTGGTGACTCTAGCTCTAAGCATGTAAAAGGTGGTGAAAGGGGGGCTATGGGGCTTGGGGCGGTATGGGTGGGCGTGGCTTTCAAATTTTTGCTGCCGATCCATGTGGGATGTCAATTGCTCTCTTCATACCAAATTTGGTGACTCTAGCTCGAAGTTTGTATAAAGTGGGGAAAGGGGGGCTGGGGGCGGTATGGTTGGGCGTGGCATCCAAATTTTTGCTGCAGATCCTTGTGGAATGTCAAATGCTACCTTCATACCAAATTTGGTGACTCTAGCTCGAAGCATGTAAAAGGTGGTGAAAGGATGGCTATGGTGCTTGGGGCGGTATGGGTGGGCGTGGCTTTCAAATTTTTGATGCCGATCCATGTGGAATGTCAAAGGGGGGCGGAATGGATGGGCTAGGCTCCAAAACTTTGATGCAGATTGTTGGGGGTCGTTGCCAGCTATCTTCCTACCAAATTTGGTGGCTCTAGCTCCACTACTCTGGAATATACACGCATTCCCGTTTCTGACGAAGCGTTGGGGCAGATGGGGGTGGCTAGGGCGTTATTGGTGGGCGTGGCATCCAAACTTTTGATGCAGTTTTTGGGGGGTCATCATCATCTATCTTGGCACCAAATTTGGTGACTCTAGCTAAAAAACTGTGGGAGATATAGGCTTTTCTGATTTCTAAATGCGGGGGGCTGGGGCGGGATGGGTGGGCGTGGCTCCAAAACTTTGATGCAGTTCTTTTGGGGTCGTTACCAGCTATCTTCCCACCAAATTTGGTGGCTCTAGCTCCACTACTCTGGAAGATACACGCATTCCCCTTTTTTACGAAGCGTTGGGGCATCTGGGGGCGGCTAGGGCGGTATTGGTGGGCGTGGCATCCAAACTTTTGGTGCAGTTTTTGGGGGGTCATCATCAGCTAAATTGGCACCAAATTTGGTGGCTCTAGCTCAAAAACTGTGGGAGATATAGGCTTTTTTGACTTTAAAATGCGCGGGGTCTGGGGGTGGAATGGGGGGGCGGGGCTCCAAAATTTTTGATGCAGTTTTTTGGGGGTTGCTAGTAGCTATCTTCTTACCAAATTTGGTAGTTCTAGCTGTAAGGGTGTGTGAAATATGCGGATTTATCGTTTTTGAGTTATCGAATTTATCGATTTGCCAGCCCCCCAGTTATCGTAGAACCCCAATCTTGACACTTTAATTTACTGGAGAATTGGAAAGTTTCAAGTCCCTAGCTTGAAGGGCGTGGAAAAAACTTGCACACATACGGACGGACAGACGGACAGACGGACGGACGGACAGACGGACAGACGGACAGACACCATGACGGACATTGCACAAAACCAATATACTCTTTACCTTCGGTATCGAGTATAAAAACTGATAAATGATAATCGATTAAAATAAGACGTTACAATTCAACTTGTCTTAATCTAACTCCCACAATCGGCCATCCTAACCTTGATTCGTCTCGAATGATCGTCATCCTTAATGCTATATCTAATGCTCCCATTTTTTCATATACTCTGCCACTGATTTAGTCTTTCCAGGACCTTCATGGTCACCAACTTTCTCTACATCATATCTCCCGTGAGATTGAACATTAATTATCTTATAGGGACCAAAGAATTTGCTCCTCAGCTTCATCCCGGTGCCATACTGCGTTCGCTTAATTGCTACTAAATCATCGACCTTATATTTAACTTCCACTTTTCGAATCTTATTAAACGTTTTACGATTCTCCTGTTGTAACTTGTTTATATTTTCTTGCGCTTCCTTACGCGTAGCTTCTCTTTCACTGTCTAGTTCGCTTATATGCGATTCATCTAATAGTTCACGCAAAACAAATATCTGGTTGATCCTCATCTCAACTCCGGTTAGCAATCTAAATGGAGAAACTTTAGTGCTTCTAGGAGGTGTACTGTTGATTGCCTGTTACACTACATCAACATGCTTATACCATTGATTTGGCTTTCATGACATAATTTTGATAGCATAGGTATAACAATTTTATGCATGCGTTCTACCTGCCCATTTCCTCGTGGAACACCTGTCGCTATCAATAAATGTTGTATTCCCTCAACCTCACAATATTCTTTAAACATATTAGAAATAAAAGCTGCTCCTCTATCTGAAATTATGCGCTTTGGATTTCCAAATACAGCTGATTGCTTTTTAAGCCGATCAACTACTCCCTCTGCAGTCGTATTTTTAGTTGGATAGAGCCAAGCAAATTTTGAAAAGGCATCGACTACAACAAAAATATAATTGTAGCTCTAAGATGTCTGGGTCATTGGGCCAACGGGATCGACATGGTAAGTTCCTAGCGGCTGCCTTTCTTTGCTAATTGGAGCCAAAAATCCTTATTTTTTCCCTGTTTTACCTTCCGAAACAATGCATTCAATACAAGTCTGAACAATTTTGGGCACTTTTACTGATAGCTGCGGAATATAGAATGTTTTCTCAATCGCCTCCTGAGTTCGCTTTGCGGAAAAATGTCCCTGCTTATGTGCCATTCGAATGATTTCCTCTTCCATCATTGAAGGTACTACAACAAGTTCCTGAATGGGATCCTTGTACAAAATACCATGCTTCACATAAAAATCGTCATATGTGCTATGGTCTAAAACGGCTAACACCGCCTTAATCCAAGGGTCTTTAGCTTATGCTTGCTGCAGTCTATGGTGAAGTGAGTCTTCCAGCATTAGACAGCTTATACGACTCAACGCATCGACATGTCTCATTTTGCTGCCGTTCCTATGCTCAATAGTATAATCAAAATCTTGTAAAAATAGTACCCAACGTGAAACTCTTAACGGAATATCACCACGCTTCTGCAAGGTCATTGCAAAGGCGTTGAAATCGGTAACTATTTTGAATTGAACACCAAGTAAATAAACGCGCCATTTTTTCAAAGCTTCTACTATTGCCCGAACTTCAAGCTCATAAGAATGATATTTTTCTTCTGCCGGCTTAGTTTTTCGGCTCAAATACTGGACTGGGTGGAATGTTTGGGGCGTTCATTAAGGCCATCTTCAATTGCTCAAACGCGATGAGCTGGTTTTCACCAAACTTAAACTTCGAGACTTTTTGAAGAAGATCTGAAAGCGGTTTAGCTACCACTGCATAATCTTTCACGAATCTTCTAAAATAGGATGTTAATCCCAAAAAACGCTGTAAGCTCTTTTGGTCATGTGGTATTGGGTAATTTCGGACAGATTTGGTTTTGTCATCAGACGGTTCTATTGTACCGTTTTCTACAACATATCCCAAAAAATCAACTTTCGCCTTAAGAAACTGGCACTTGCTCCACTTAAATTGCAAGTTATATTCGGAACCTCTTTTTAAAACTTGTTTGAACTTTTGAATGCCTTCTTTAATATCCTTGGCGGGAATTATAAGGTCATCCATATAGGTCACAACAGTACCATCTCGCACCAAATCTACCAAAACTGCATGAATGTATCGGGAAAACACAGCTGGGGAGTTGGATATTCCAAAAGGTACGTATAAAAACTCATACTATCCTGCGTGCGTCACGAAAGACGTAAACTTTCTCGAACCAGGTTCCACTGGGCCGTGAAAGAAACCGTTTTCGAGATCGAGTGTTGTAAAAACGTTATGTCCCTGTAATTTTTCAATTACATCATTTAACAAGGGCATTGGAAAATTATCCCTAGTAATCTTCGCATTCAGACGTCGATAGTCACAACACAATCTTTTGTTACCATCTTTTTTGGAAACAAGAACAACTGGTGACGCGTACTCTGAAATGCTTGGCTGAACAATCCCACATTTCAACCATTTCTCAATTTGCAAAGTCGACATGTGAAATGCGTCTTGGACGTTCGAAAACTGGATGCTCATAATATTTCCTTTCCAGGTCTTTGCCCTGATCTTGTTTTTTCTCTTCATTTATGCATTGAGTTTTGTTAGTATTCGTCGCTTGAGGGCGACCACTACGAATTTTCTCATACACGCAAATCTGCTCTTTTAACTGTTGGATTGTTTTGGCCTGATACAAGTTACTTTTATTACTCCTCGAGTCTGGTATGCCTTCTCTAAAGTACTCTATTAAACTTGGTTCATCTAATTTAATTGAACTACCGATCTCCATTAGGCTATAAAGATACTCTCTGTAGTCTTCATTCTGACGCTTTCGTCTATTTCGCAACATTCTGTGCACATCGACTGAAGAAATTGTTTTGCCAAATTCTGCTAACAATGTCTGCTTGAGAGATGTCCAATTTGTAATTCCATGTTGGCTACGAATGAATATTTTTGCTGCGCCTTTCAATAATTGCTTAGAAAATATAAACTTTTGAAGATCATTCCATTGAACAGCTTCTGCATTATCTTCAAACTCCTGTATCCATTGCTCAACTGAAAGTTGACTCGACCCATTAAATTGCGAAAGTGAGTCTTCTACATCGCGCAATGTAAAGGTTGATCTACCCCCTAGAGCCATATTTCTACTTGAAATAAAAAATGATAAATGATAATCGATTAAAATAAGACGTTACACTTCAACTTGTCTTAATCTAACTCCCACATAAATATTTACAACCAAATCATTGCCCCAACGCGGAAATACGGAATGCAAATCTGGGGAATCGCTTTTAATTCAAGGAGATAGAGAATACAAAGATTCCAAAATAAGTCGATGCGCTCCATCGCGGGCTTTGATTGGTTCGTTCGTAACTCTACACTTCATAGGGATCTTAAACTGGTGGAAGTTTTTAGCAGCAGATACAGAGAAAGATTCAAAACTCATAGCAATAGACTGGCCAGGAATCTAGTACAGGAGGTTACTATACAGCGGCTGAAAAAGCGCCAATTAACTAACTATCATAATATCATAAACATTTATTATTTCTGTACCCTAATTTGATACAGACATGGCTCTTTCTAATAATCAATGACGGATTAAAGGGCAACCTGAGCCCTGTTTTCCGCCAAATAAAGAATAAAAAAAATAATAATAATAAACAAAAACAAATTAAAGAAAAACAAAATAAACAATAAACAGAAAACAAAGAAAGAATTGATAAATAAATTAATAATGTTAATAAATAAATAATAAATTAAATAATAATATATAAATAAATGATAAGGCAGAAATAAATATTGGGGCGGATTCCTGTGTTGCGGCCCACTGTGCCTGTGGCGGCGGCTGTATGTAAGGTTGTGTGAGCGCTGATTGTGCGGGCAGATTTTGCGATTGGGTGCAAAGTAAATAGATGTAGGGCAGCAAAAAGTTATGCATAAACAAATTTGTGGACCACCCAGACGGATAAGCCAATCCTCGTCCGGTGATCTGTATGTCTACTTCGGCCTTGCAAAACTTGCATGAGGTCTCGCTCTGCTGCTTCCACAAAACAACAACTGTTATAAATTTCTTTACTATTACTTATAGTCTTCCATATCTGCTTGCAAGCGCCGCACGAAACACCGATCGTGCAAACGGAGGCGTTTTATCGCTACGCTGCCTAACGTAGGCTGTCGCTTACGCCCTGAGATTAAACGTCTCAAGCTGTACCGACTCAGCTAGCCGGGCACAGATCAAACGCTTGGGGGTCACCGGTTTATATCCTTTGCATGGAACACCCTGAGTGGGTTGCCTTTTAGCGTATTCAACTCGTACAGATATCGCCCTTCTGGCCTCATCATTCGGCACTTGGTACAACGGCGGCAGAACTTGGCATTGATATTATTCACGAAGTCACTGAACACGAAGATCCGCTGAAGACTTCCTGACCCGCTGAAAATTGAATGTCTCGGTCCTTCAGGTCGTATTGCCTCGCCGACATGACGTATGCCCTGTACATGGTCTCCTGGATCCTGGCCCAATAGAGTTGCAGCTTCATTAACCTCTCTTGTGGCTTGATCGCTGCTTCATTGAAGTCGCCAAGCTTCCAGGCCAGTCCATACTCGGTACCATGACTCAGCATATGCTGTCCGAACAATGTGAAGTATGGATATGTTCCAGTCGTCGGATGTGCTGCACTGCGCAAAGCCATCGCGATTTCTCGCAGCTTCTCGAACCAAGTTGTCTGGTCAGTGCCGATGTGTGGCCAAATCGCTGCCAACGCCGACTGGTTCATCCGTTCGGACGCGTTTGATTGCGGAGCATAGTTGCCTGTACGGACATGCTTAATGCCGTTATGCTCCAGCATGCCTTCAAACTTGTCACGTCAAAAAAAAAAAAAAACTAAAAACAAAATAAACAATAAACAGAAAACAAAAAAGAATAAATAAATAACTTAACATTGTAAATAAAAAAAAATAAATACAATAATAAATCAATAAATTATAAGGCAGAAATAATAATTATCCGCAGAATGCATTGCGCACACCAGAGCGAATTATCCGCAGTGGCAGAGCGGCAGCGATAAGCCGCGTGATATTTTCCGTTTCAAAATCGAAAGTGTCAACTCATTGTAGTGAAATTTTTCGTGTTTTTTTTTTTTTATTCGGGAAACCATGAAACAAGAAAGACAAACATTGCGCATTATAAGCTGTTCACATGTGACTTAATTTTTAGACTCGATACCGAAGGTAAAGAGTATATTGGTTTTGTGCAATGTCCGTCATGGTGTCTGTCCGTCTGTCCGTCTGTCCGTCTGTCCGTCCGTATGTGAGCAAGTTTTTTCTACACCCTTCAAGCTAGGGACTTGAAACTTTCCAATTCTCTTTATCTATGGGATAGAAAATTAAAGTGTCAAGATTGGGGTTCTACGATAACTGGGGGGCTGGCAAATCGATAAATTCGATAACTTAAAAACGATAAATCCGCATATTTCACACACCCTTACAGCTAGAACTACCAAATTTGGTAAGAAGATAGCTACTAGCAACCCCCAAAAAACTGCATCAATAATTTTGGAGCCACGCCCCCCCATTCCGCCCCCAGACCCCCCGAATTTTAAAGTCAAATAAGCCTATATCTCCCACAGTTTTTGAGCTAGAGCCACCAAATTTGGTGCCAATTTAGCTGATGATGACCCCCCAAAAACTGCACCAAAAGTTTGGATGCCACGCCCACCAATACCGCCGTAGCCGCCCCCAGATGCTCCAACGCTTCGTAAAAAACGGGAATGCGTGTATCTTCCGGAGTAGTGGAGCTGGAGCCACCAAATTTGGTAGGAAGATAGCTGGTAACGACCCCAAAAGAACTGTATCAAAGTTTTGGAGCCACGCCCCCCCATTCCGCTCCCAGACCCCCCGCATTTTAAAGTCAAAAAAGCCTATATCTCCCACAGTTTTTGAGCTAGAGCCACCAAATTTGGTGCCAATTTAGCTGATGATGATCCCCCAAAAACTGCACCAAAAGTTTGGATGCCACACCCACCAATACCGCCCAAGCCGCCCCCAGATGCACCAACGCTTCGTCAAAAACGGGAATGCGTGTATCTTCCAGAGTAGTGGAGCTAGAGCCACCAAATTCGGTTGGAAGATAGCTGGCAACGACCCCCAACAATCTGCATCAAAGTTTTGGAGCCTAGCCCATCCATTCCGCCCCCCTTTCCCCACCTTATACAAACTTTGAGCTAGAGTCACCAAATTTGGTATGAAGGTAGCATTTGACATTCCACAAGGATCTGCAGCAAAAATTTGGATGCCACGCCCAACCATACCGCCCCCAGCCCCCCATTTCCCCACTTTATACAAACTTCGAGCTAGAGTCACCAAATTTGGTATGAAGAGAGCATTTGACATTCCACAAGGATCTGCAGCAAAAATTTGGATGCCACGCCCAACCATACCGACCCCAGCCCCCCTTTCCCCACTTTATACAAACTTTGAGCTAGAGTCACCAAATTTGGTGTGAAGGTAGCATTTGACATTCCACAAGGATCTGCAGCAAAAATTTGGATGCCACGCCCAACCATACCGCCCCCAGCTCCCCTTTCCCCACTTTATACAAACTTTGAGCTAGAGTCACCAAATTTGGTATGAAGGTAGCATTTGACATTCCACAAGGATCTGCAGCAAAAATTTGGATGCCACGCCCAACCATACCGCCCCCAGCCCCCCTTTCCCCACTTTATACAAACTTCGAGCTAGAGTCACCAAATTTGGTATGAAGAGAGCAATTGACATCCCACATGGATCGGCAGCAAAAATTTGAATGCCACGCCCAACCATACCGCCCGCAGCCCCCCTTTCCCCACTATATACAAACTTTGAGCTAGAGTCACCAAATTTGGTATGAAGGTAGCATTTGACATTCCACAAGGATCTGCAGCAAAAATTTGGATGCCACGCCCAACCATACCGCCCCCAGCCCCCCTTTCCCAACTTTATACAAACTTCGAGCTAGAGTCACCAAATTTGGTATGAAGAGAGCAATTGACATCCCACATGGATCGGCAGCAAAAATTTGAATGCCACGCCCACCCATACCGCCCCAAGCCCCATAGCCCCCCTTTCACCACCTTATACAAACTTTGAGCTAGAGTCACCAAATTTGGTATGAAGGTAGCATTTGACATTCCACAAGGATCTGCAACAAAAATTTGGATGCCACGCCCAACCATACCGCCCGCAGCCCCCCTTTCCCCACTTTATACAAACTTTGAGCTAGAGTCACCAAATTTGGTATGAAGGTAGCATTTGACATTCCACAAGGATCTGCAGCAAAAATTTGGATGCCACGCCCAACCATACCGCCCCCAGCCCCCCTTTCCCTACTTTATACAAACTTCGAGCTAGAGTCACCAAATTTGGTATGAAGAGAGCAATTGACATCATACATGGATCGGCAGCAAAAATTTGAATGCCACGCCCACCCATTCCGCCCCAAGCCCCATAGCCCCCCTTTCACCACCTTTTACATGCTTCGAACTAGAGTCACCAAATTTGGTATGAAGGTAGCATATGACATTCCACAAGGATCTGCAGCAAAAATTTGGATGCCACGCCCAACCATACCGCCCCCAGCCCCATAGCCCCCCTTTCCCCACCTTATACAAACTTTGAGCTAGAGTCAACAAATTTTGTATCAAGGTAGCATTTGACATTCCACAAGGATCTGCAGCAAAAATTTGGATGCCACGCCCAACCATACCGCCCCCAGCCCCCATTTTCCCACTTTATACAAACTTCGAGCTAGAGTCACCAAATTTGGTATGAAGGTAGCATTTGACATTCCACAAGGATCTGCAGCAAAAATTTGGATGCCACGCCCAACCATACGGCCCGCAGCCCCCCTTTCCCCACTTTATACAAACTTTGAGCTAGAGTCACCAAATTTGTTATAAAGATAGCAATTGACATTCCACAAAGATCTGCATCAAAAATTTGGATGATATTCCACCCATACCGCCCCCAGCCCCCCTTTCCCCACTTTATACAAACTTCGAGCTAGAGCCACCAAATTTGGTATGAAGATAGCAATTGACATCTCACATGGATGGGCATCAAAATTTTTAATACTGGTATCGAGTATACCGCAGTCGGTTGCGTCCGACTGCAACGTTTCCACTTGTTTACCCTTAACCCGTGAAATGGGTAAATAAGGGAATAATGGTTTTGTGCAAAAGTATGTAACAGGCAGAAGGAAGCATTTCCGACCCCATAGAGTGTATATATTCTTGATCAGCATCAACAGCCGAGACGATATAGCCATGTCAGTCTGTCCGTCCGTCTGTCCGTCTGTATGAACGCGCGGATCTCAGAGACTACAAGAGCTAGATACTTCAGATTTTGTTTAAAAGTTCTCCTATACATGAGCAGAACAAGTTTGGTTCATATTATTGATAACTATTCTGGTTTCCGATATACACATGCAATCGATAACAAAAAATATCGAATTTGGAAAATTTTAAAAATGAGGGTTGAAGTAATGGGTAACAATAGAACTTTTCTGAAAATATCGTCAAAATCGGTTAACCGGAGATATCGAATTTAATCGATTGAAGTTAAGTCAGTCTACCAAAGTCAATAATAAATTTATTTTATTTATTGCAACTGGATTCAGGATATCTTCTAGTCTCCCGACTAGAGCATTGTTTCTTGTTTATAAATATTTTTTGAATAAAAATAAATGATAAGTTAAAAACTGCTTCTCTTATAATATTATTACTATTATTATCTTCTATATATAAAAGAGTTTGTCCTAAGTGATTGTTGACATTGCCACAGCCTAAACGAAAAGAGCTACAAGGCTGAAATTTTCACACAATATTTTATGCAGGTTGAAAGTGAGCACTAAGAAAGGAATTTTTATTTGGACAACTCCTTCAAGTACCTCCCATACGATTTGGAGCACTTTTTACCCATTTTAAAAATCAAATTACAATTACAACAATTACCCATTCCACTACTGTCGCCAGATTGTCGGACAAGCTGAGAGCTCGATCGCGAGCGAGAATACAAAAACAAAGCAATGGGCAATGTGCAATGGGCAAGTGTCATAAAAAAAAGGTTCGTACACTTGCAAGAAGCGTTTGTTGTTGTTGTTGTTGTTGGGCCCGCACTGCTACTTTTTGTTGGTGTGATTGATTTAAAAAACAAAAACAACAAAACAAAACTTGGTGCGTCTAAAAAAATTACCCACACCAGAATATTTTATGGGGGTGGATTTGCCTACTTGCTGCTTATATAACTTAGACAAAACTAACTAACATTATTAATATGTTATTGATATGCAATTTCGAACAAGCATAGGGCGTTCACATAAGTGCGCGTGTTGCTCTTAAGATAATAAAATAATTACAACAATTACCCATTCCACTACTGACGCCTGATTGTCCCACAAGCTGAGAGCTCGATCGCGAGCGAGAATACAAAAACAAAACAATGGGCAATGACGCCTTTGAGTCCCGCAAGCAAAGTGTCCTAAAAAAAAGGTTCGTACACTTGCAAGAAGCGTTTGTTGTTGTTGTTGTTGTTGTTGGGCCCGCACTGCTACATTTTGTTGGTGTGATTGATTTAAAAAACAAAAACAACAAAACAAAACTTGGTGCGTCTAGAAAAATTACCCACACCAGAATATTTTATGGGGGTGGATTTGCCTACTTGCTGCTTATATAACTTAGACAAAACTAACTAACATTATTTATATGTTATTGATATGCAATTGCGAACAAGCATAGGGCGTTGACATAAGTGCGCGTGTTGCTCTTAAGATAATCAGGTAATTACAAATCTCGCTCCGATCATGTTCCTTTGATGTTGCTCATTTACGTTCACTCTCTATTTTATGTGCGCGCTTTGCATGTCAATCATAAAGTTTAATAACCCTAACTCCTCCGCACACACTAAATTAAAGCTAAAGGCAATATGCAATTCACTTAGCTGCAGCCTCTTAGATATGTTTTGCGTTAATTCAGTGCGTGCGAAGAAGGTAGCGTTACTACGCTCTTTGTTAGACTTGCAGAGCGCGCGCATGCATTGTAAATGCATGCATTCATTGTTGACTTCTGAAGCAAGCTAAAAGAAAGCAAAAAAATGTTCACCAAATATATACCGTGCAAAAACAAACACACTAACAAATAGAAACTTAAGAAAATGTAATCTACATCAGCAGCAGTAGCATGCATTGCAAATAAAATCTTACAAAATTGATTGACTGAACTTCCCGCATATACATATAATATATACATACATATAATTGGGTCAGAAATACTTCCATCTACCTGTTACATACATTTGCACAAAAGCAATATACCCTCGGGTCTGTAGATCAAATGGTCATTCGCCAAGCAATAGCGTTCTGTGTACACATCGCGAATATACAAGCTAAACACTTGCAAGTTGCTTCGAAATACAAAGCACAAAATTTTAATACCCTACGTTTTAAAATTTCATAAACAGCCATTGCTAACAATTTGTTTTCGGTATTTAATTAACAAAATAATTTTATTTTTATACAGATTGTTTTTATCAATTATTTAATGCCAATAAGAAAGGTAATATGTATTATGAATAATACATTTTTATATATTGCATTTATTAATTAATAAGTCAATTAAGTCTATACCACCCTTTTTTACTAAGCAGCCGCAGCAACAGCAGGAGCAAAAGCATCATAAACGGCAGCAAGCGAATGCAAGGCAAAGTGCGGTACAACTAATCTTTGTCTCGCACTTCGCACACTTTGCGAAAAAAAAAAAATTCGCGACTCCGTTATTTCGTCATTTCTCTATCAGCTGTTTGTTTTTAAATGCTCTTTGTGCGCACGCTCTGCATGTCAAACATAAATCCTAATATCCCTTCCTCCTCCGCATTGCCTAATTTGTACCACCTACACCTAGCTCTTAAGTACAAGCGTTGTATGTAAGATCTCGGTGTGTGTTGTGTAGAGGAATAACTGTAATACTCTTTCCCACTTTATGTTGTTACATACAATGGTTAGGGAATTGGTTATGCATTTTAGTTTATATTTATTTTGAAGATAGAAAGTAACGTTTCGTTTCAGTTCATTTTTAAATATAGTTTGTATTAAAGGATAACATCGAAAGTTACTTTTTGGATCAGTGAGTTATTTATTTTTCTGATTTTCGTATTATTTATATACAATTCAGATAAAATACGTATTTTAATGATAAGTTATAAAAATATTTAATTTAAAACATTAACGATCAACGTATTTTAATTTCTTTTGTGGTTTTTTAAACACAAGAAAAATAAGTCGATTTTAGACTTAATAATTGAAGCAACATTATATATAGTTGTCTTCTATTTTGCATATTATATAATAGTTATATAGACGCTGCTTAAGTGCATTTAAAAATCAAATAAAACTAAGCAGTCTGAATATTCTTTTAAAATAATATAAGTTGGTATATTCAATTTTATTGAACTCTATACTTTGTATAGACGCTGTAACGTTGTTCAGTGAAGTCAATTTTGACTTATTTGAAGTATTTATTTATTTATAATACTTACTTTAAATTAAGTTGTTAATTTGTTTTGTTGTTTTTTTTTTAAACAAAAATAATAAGTCGATTTTAGATTTAATAATTGAAGCAACATTATATATAGTTGTCTTCTATTTTGCATATTATATAATAGTTATATAGACGCTGCTTAAGTGCATTTAAAAATCAAATAAAACTAAGCAGTCTGAATATTCTATTAAAATAATATAAGTTGGCATATTCAATTTATTGAATTTTATACTTACCTATAGACACTGTAACGTTGTAACAATCGTTTTACAGTGAAGTCAATTGTCTCACAGCCAAATTAAAAGATGTCTATTGAAACTTTAGATATAAGTTGCGTTTTGGTGCCGCATTCAGTTGTTCGCATATTTGGTGATGGAGCCTGCCTTTTTAGATCTATTTCCTACCTTTTATATGGTAGGCAAGGCTTCCATGGCACCATACGCCAACATATTGTAACCCATGTCGTTACCAACTGGGAAACTTTTGCTTGCTTCAGCATGAACATAAATGGAGAGTGTTATAGCTCTTCTGAACAATATGAGTGCACTATGTCAAATTCATATACTTATGGTACTGCATGTGAGCTTCAAGCAGCAGCAGAAATTTATGCTGTAAATTTTCAAGTTTTTCTAAATGGAAACTTATATCTATCATTAGGAAATGATATGCATCCTGTGAAAAAATTGCGTTTTACCGGCGAATTAATGAATGGACATTTTGATGTTTATATTCCTTTAGAGGAAGTATTAACTCAAGATACCGATACGTCAAGTGAATGTATAACTGAAAATGTTAAAAATCCCGTTAAAAGACGTAGTCGGTTCACCGTCAAAACAACACAAACGGTACGAAAACATATAGTTGAAAAATATCTTGAAAAAAATAAGGGTAAGCACATAGAAGCATCAAAACGATATCAGGTTAATAATCCAGAAGCTCATAAAGCTGCAAAGAGAAGACATCAGGCTGATAATCCTCAAGCTAATAGAGATGCAGTGAGACGACATCAGGCTAATAATCCTAATGCACGTCAAGAAAGGCGTTTGCGTGCATGGAGTGTTAAAGCCAGTCTGGCCTAAACTATGATTTTGAAATAGCTTATAGCTTGGTAGTATGAATTTTATATGCAAACATTGTAATGCTTTAAAGTGGAAAAATGAGCCTCTGGGTATCTGTTGCCAGGCAGGAAAAGTTAAAATTTCACAAAATGAAAGTTTGCCTGATCCACTTAAGAGCTTAATAATTGGTGGACATCCCAAGCATGATCATTTCATTGATCGTATAAGAAAGTATAACAGCTGCTTTCAAATGACTTCTTTTGGTAGTACAAAAATTATAAATGAAAGTTGGTCAACCTTTAAAGTCCAAGGACAAGTGTATCACTTAATTGGTAGTGTCCGACCTTTGCCAAATGAAGAAATGCAGTTTCTTCAAATTTATTTTGTTGGTGATGATGAAAAGGAAGCTCAACTACGTTGCAAAAATATTCCAAATGTTGATTTAAGCGTAGTAAAGGATCTTCAATGTATGTTTCATCATCATAATCGTTATGTAAAAGATCAAAAAATGGCTCTCAATAAAATACCAATAAGTACTGAAGGTTAAAAATTGGTTATACATGCTGATCGAACACCCGCTGGTGCCCACAAAGGGCTTTACAATGCACCTCTGTTAAGCGAAGTAGCTATTGTTATTGTTGGTCAGCAATTTGCAAAGCGCGATATTATTATTGAAAGACATAATAATAAATTACATCGCATTAGTGAGGTGCATCGATCATACGATGCCTTACAGTACCCTTTGCTATTTCCTTATGGCGAAGATGGTTATTCAGTGGATATACCACAATGGAATCCATTATTAAAAAGGGAGGATCCAAAAAAAAAAAAATGATATCTGCGTTAAGCTTCTACAGCTATAAAATAATGATTCGTCAATCTGAGATAAATCACTTAATTTATTGTCGTTCCCTTTTTAGTCAGTTTTTGGTTGATATGTATGCTAAAATTGAAACAGAAAGGTTAAATTATATTCGCTACAATCAAGTGAAACTCAGAGCAGATAGCTATATACATATACATCTACAAGATGCAATAGGCCAACAAGATGTTGTCGCAGCTCAACTTGGTCAGATGGTAATTTTACCATCTTCTTTTACAAGCTCTGCACGATATATGCATGAAAAGACTCAAGATGCTATGACATATGTTCGCCATTATGGGCGACCAGATCTTTTCATAACATTCACCTGCAATCCACAATGGAATGACATCAAAAGTGTTTTGATACCGGGTCAAAAGCCACATGATCGTCACGATATTATAGCTCGAGTTTTTCATTTAAAAGTTAAAGCTTTAATGTCACTATTGATAAAAGGTTCTTTGTTTGGAAGCGTGCAATGTTTCATGTACTCTGTGGAATGGCAAAAGCGGGGCTTACCACATATACATACATATTCTACTTTGGTTAGAAAATAAAATAAGACCAGATAAAATCGATAAGATTATCTGTGCCGAAATACCAAACGCAGATGAGGATCCTTTGTTATTTAACATTGTTAAGTCAAATATGATTCATGGTCCTTGCAGTTCATTTAATAATAAATCGCCATGCATGAAAAATGGAAAGTGTACCAAAAGGTTTCCTCGACAACTACTTAAAGAAACTGTGACTGGAAAAGATAGTTACCCTCTATATCGTAGAAGAGCGATAGAAGATGGAGGTAATGCAATTAATATAAATGGTAATTGCATAGATAATCGTTGGGTTGTGCCTTACAACTGTGTACTTTTGAGAACATTTGAAGCTCACACAAATGTTGAGTATTTTAGTTCTCTAAAGTCTATTAAATACATCTGTAAATATGTTAATAAGGGCAGTGATCAAGCATCATTTACTCTTGAAGACCAACGTAATGAAATTACTATGTACGAAAGTGGCCGTTATATAAGTAGCTCAGAAGCGGCATGGAGAATCTTTGCATTTCCCATACATGAACGTTTTCCGGCTATTACACACTTAGCTGTTCATTTAGAAAATGGTCAACGGATATATTTTAACCCCAATAATCCGCAACAATTACTTGACAGATTAAGCATTACACCCAAAACCACTTTGCTAGCCTTCTTTGAGCTATGCACACGTGATGAGTTTGCAAGAACGCTTCTATATTGTGAAGTTCCATCGTATTTTACATGGAACAATAAAGAATTTCAAAGAAGAAAACGAGGGCATGATGTGCCAAATTTTCCTGGAGTTAAAAGAGATTCAGCTTTGGGAAGAGTTTACACTATTCATCCCAATAATACAGAATGTTTTTATTTAAGACTTTTACTACATTTTGTAAGAGGGCCAACTTCATTTTCAAATTTAAAAACCGTTAATGGTATAGCATACGCCTCAATTGGCGTGTAAAGCTTTAGGATTACTAGAAGATGATAAGCACTGGGATTCAACTATAGCCGAAGCTGTCATATGTCAAAATCCTACAAAACTGAGAGAACTTCTTGCAATAATGTTAGTATTTTGTCAAATTTCGGATGCTCTTAAACTTTGGAATATTTATAAAGAGAGTTTCTCAGAAGATATTTTAAGAGTCTTTCATATTTCACGAGACAGAAATATTGATCAAAGTATTCTGAATAATGTATTTAATATATATTTTTTGTACATTGAAGATATTGTACTGTCTATTGGTGGTCAAAACTTGACTAACTATGGACTTCCACTACCAATCAGATCCGAGGAAATTGTTCAAAATAATGAACATCATAGAGTAACAAATTATGAAAATTGCGATAATTTTGTTGTTAATAATGAGGTACTCCTTACTGCTGAGCAAAAACAAGTATACGAAAAGTTACTGCATAGCGTTGAAGCAGAAAAAGGAGAAATCTATTTTTTAGATGCACCTGGTGGAACAGGTAAAACTTTTCTTTTAAATTTATTATTGGCAAAGGTACGGCAAAGTAAAAACATTGCATTGGCCGTTGCTTCTTCCGGTATCGCAGCCACTTTACTTAATGGTGGTCGCACAGCGCATTCTACACTTAAGATTCCATTTAATTTGTTTCATTTAGAAACACCACATTGCTCAATTTCAAAGCAATCTAATATGGCTGCTGTGCTCAAAGATTGCAAGCTTATTGTTGGGGATGAGTGTACTATGGCCCATAAAGGTGCTTTTGAAGCTGTAGATCGATCTTTGAAAGACATTCGAGATAGTGAATACCTAATGGGTGGCATAACTGTTCTCTTAGCTGGTGATTTTCGACAAACTCTTCCAGTGATCCCCAGAGGAACAAGAGCAGATGAAATAAATGCGTGCTTAAAGTCTTCAATTTTGTGGCCCAAAATACAGAAAATTGCATTAACAAAAAATATGCGAGTGCACTTAAGAGGTGATAGCATAGCTGGTGAATTTGCAGAAATGCTTCTTCAAATAGGAAATGGATTATTTCCAACCCAAGATGGCAAAATAATTTTACCATCCACTTTGTGTCATGTTGTGAAAAGTATTGAAGAACTAACTCTAAAAATATTTCCGGATATTACAAATATCTCTGAAAAATCACTCGAATGGTTTTCATAACGTGCTATTTTGACTGCAAGAAATGACAATGCATTGGAAATAAACGAATTTTTATTAAAATCATTTCAAAGTGAAGAAATTACATATAATTCTGTAACTGAAATCGAAGATGCAGTTCATTACCTCGTCGAGTTTCTTAATTCATTAAATCCGGCTGGCCTGCCTCAACATAAATTAACTTTAAAGATTGGTTCACCTGTAATGTTGATTCGCAACTTGAAGCCGCCAAAACTGTGCAATGGTACAAGATTGCAAGTTAAAGTCCTTCATAAGAATGTTGTCGAAGCAATTATCTTTACTGGCAATGGTATAGGGGAAACGGTTTTTATACCGAGAATTCCATTAATACCTTCTCATTCTGAATTGCCAATTCAATTTAAAAGATTGCAATTTCCTTTAAAAGTTTACTTTGCCTTAACAATTAATAAATCACAGGGACAAACTCTTAAATTAGCCGGACTAAACTTAAGACACGATTGTTTTTCTCATGGCCAATTTTATGTAGCCTGCTCAAGAGTCAGTTCACCAAAAAGTTTATTTGTATTAGCACCTGACGGAAAAACAACCAATATCGTTTATAAAGAAGCTCTTAAAAGTTGTTAATAATTGCAAATTCAATTGGGGAAACCACAATAAAAAATGACGCGCCTGATTCTCTACCTCAATGGTGGCGTGGAAAAGAGAATATTAAATACTTTGCTTTAATATTTTGTGAAATATTTTCTAATTTATTTATTTTGTATCTATCTTCTATTGCTAAAATTTAAAAAAACTATCCGCGCAGCGAAGTAAGCGGACCACTTACTAGTTACATATATTGTTTTAAAAGCCAAAATATAGTAATTTAACATGTAAACAACATGTATTCAACGGGGGCATGCAATAACGCCTAGTGCAATATCGCCTGCAGGCCGTTCTTGGCCGTAAGCGATAAAAACGATGCAAGCACAATTCTCAATATTCAGCGAAAAAAAAACGCTGCACATTCGCTATCAAAACGAATTCGCACCGCTTTAGTGTGCGTGCGTTCATAAAGCGCAATGTAATTAAATATTCGTGCCACTGCCACTGCATATAATTCGCTCTGGTGTGCATAATGCTTTTCTTAGGCTGGTGTCAGAGTGCGCGCGAGAAGCTATGCTATAATATTGGGCGACAAAGCGCGATAAAGCTCAGCAAGCAGTTTTACAAGCAATTGCTTGAAAGCTGTCAGAGTGAGAGCAAAGCGAGTTGCTCAAGCGATAAAGCGAGAGCAAAGCGAGAAAGCAGTTTGCAACCTGCTTTATCGCTTGAACTCGCTCAGAGCTTGAGTTTTTTTTGTTGCATTCTGTTCTTAATTTACCGTAACTCATACGGAAATTTTGTTGTCATTTGTGAGAGAACACCAGAACGAAATGGAGATAAGAGTATAAATTTAATTAAGGAAGTCTTTTTACGCCCAGCGCTATGCGACCAAAAGAGCAAAAACTATCACAATAGAATTTTGGCGAAAAAAAATTTAAAAAAGTGGAAACGTTGCAGTCGGACGCAACCGACTGCGGTATACTCGATACCAGTATTAAAAATTTTGATGCCCATTCATGTGGGATGTCAATTGCTATCTTCATACCAAATTTGGTGACTCTAGCTCAAAGTTTGTAAAAGTGGGGAAAGGGGGACTGGGGGCGGTATGGTTGGGCGTGGCATTCAAATTTTTGGTGCAGATCTATGTGGAATGTCAATTGCTATCTTCATACCAAATTTGGTGACTCTAGCTCGAAGTTTGTATAAAGCGGGGAAAGGGGGGCTGCGGGCGGTATGGTTGGGCGTGGCATCCAAATTTTTGCTGCAGATCCTTGTGGAATGTCAAATGCTACCTTCATACCAAATTTGGTGACTCTAGTTCGAAGCATGTAAAAGGTGGTGAAAGGGGGGCTATGGGGCTTGGGGCGGTATGGTTGGGCGTGGTATTCAAATTTTTGGTGCCGATCTATGTGGGATGTCAATTGCTATCTTCATACCAAATTTGGTGACTCTAGCTCGAAGTGTGTACAAAGTGGGGAAAGGGGGGCTGCGGGCGGTATGGTTGGGCATGGCATCCAAATTTTTGCTGCAGATCCTTGTGGAATGTCAAATGCTACCTTCATAACAAATTTGGTGACTCTAGCTCAAAGTTTGTAAAAGTGGGGAAAGGGAGGCTGGGGGCGGTATGGTTGGGCGTGGTATTCAAATTTTTGGTGCAGATCTATGTGGGATGTCAATTGCTATCTTCATACCAAATTTGGTGACTCTAGCTCGAAGTTTGTATAAAGTGGGGAAAGGGGGGCTGCGGGCGGTATGGTTGGGCGTGGCATCCAAATTTTTGCTGCAGATCCTTGTGGAATGTCAAATGCTACCTTCATAACAAATTTGGTGACTCTAGCTCAAAGTTTGTAAAAGTGGGGAAAGGAGGGCTGGGGGCGGTATGGTTGGGCGTGGTATTCAAATTTTTGGTGCCGATCTATGTGGGATGTCAATTGCTATCTGCATACCAAATTTGGTGACTCTAGCTCGAAGTTTGTATAAAGTGGGGAAAGGGGGGCTGCGGGCGGTATGGTTGGGCGTGGCATCCAAATTTTTGCTGCAGATCCTTGTGGAATGTCAAATGCTACCTTCATACCAAATTTGGTGACTCTAGCTCGAAGTTTGTATAAAGTGGGGAAAGGGGGGCTGCGGGCGGTATGGTTGGGCGTGGCATCCAAATTTTTGGTGCAGATCTATGTGGGATGTCAATTGCTATCTTCATACCAAATTTGGTGACTCTAGCTCGAAGTTTGTATAAAGTGGGGAAAGGGGGGCTGCGGGCGGTATGGTTGGGCGTGGTATTCAAATTTTTGGTGCCGATCTATGTGGGATGTCAATTGCTATCTGCATACCAAATTTGGTGACTCTAGCTCGAAGTTTGTATAAAGTGGGGAAAGGGGGGCTGGGGGCGGTATGGTTGGGCGTGGTACTCAAATTTTTGGTGCCGATCTATGTGGGATGTCAATTGCTATCTTCATACCAAATTTGGTGACTCTAGCTCAAAGTTTGTATAAAGTGGGGAAAGGGGGGCTGCGGGCCGTATGGTTGGGCGTGGCATCCAAATTTTTGTTGCAGATCCTTGTGGAATGTCAAATGCTACCTTCATAACAAATTTGGTGACTCTAGCTCAAAGTTTGTATAAAGTGGGGAAAGGGGGGCTGCGGGCGGTATGGTTGGGCGTGGCATCCAAATTTTTGCTGCAGATCCTTGTGGAATGTCAAATGCTACCTTCATACCAAATTTGGTGACTCTAGCTCGAAGCATGTAAAAGGTGGTGAAAGGGGGGCTATGGGGCTTGGGGCGGTATGGGTGGGCGTGGCTTTCAAATTTTTGCTGCCGATCCATGTGGGATGTCAATTGCTCTCTTCATACCAAATTTGGTGACTCTAGCTCGAAGTTTGTATAAAGTGGGGAAAGGGGGGCTGGGGCGGTATGGTTGGGCGTGGCATCCAAATTTTTGCTGCAGATCCTTATGGAATGTCAAATGCTACCTTCATACCAAATATGGTGACTCTAGCTCGAAGCATGTAATAGGTGGTGAAAGGGGGGCTATGGGGCTTGGGGCGGTATGGGTGGGCGTGGCTTTCAAATTTTTGATGCCGATCCATGTGGAATGTCAAATGCTACCTTCATACCAAATTTGGTGACTCTAGCTCAAAGTTTGTATAAGGTGGGGAAA
The DNA here is from genome assembly GCA_030179655.1 of Scaptomyza flava. Lineage (NCBI taxonomy): Eukaryota > Metazoa > Arthropoda > Insecta > Diptera > Drosophilidae > Scaptomyza > Scaptomyza flava. Next base: position 729,535 of record JARNME010000234.1, read on the forward strand.
GGGGGGCGGAATGGATGGGCTAGGCTCCAAAACTTTGATGCAGATTGTTGGGGGTCGTTGCCAGCTATCTTCCTACCAAATTTGGTGGCTCTAGCTCCACTACTCTGGAATATACACGCATTCCCGTTTCTGACGAAGCGTTGGGGCAGATGGGGGTGGCTAGGGCGTTATTGGTGGGCGTGGCATCCAAACTTTTGATGCAGTTTTTGGGGGGTCATCATCATCTATCTTGGCACCAAATTTGGTGACTCTAGCTAAAAAACTGTGGGAGATATAGGCTTTTCTGATTTCTAAATGCGGGGGGTCTGGGGGCGGGATGGGTGGGCGTGGCTCCAAAACTTTGATGCAGTTCTTTTGGGGTCGTTACCAGCTATCTTCCTACCAAATTTGGTGGCTCTAGCTCCACTACTCTGGAAGATACACGCATTCCCGTTTTTTACGAAGCTTTGGGGCATCTGGGGGCGGCTAGGGCGGTATTGGTGGGCGTGGCATCCAAACTTTTGGTGCAGTTTTTGGGGGGTCATCATCAGCTAAATTGGCACCAAATTTGGTGGCTCTAGCTCAAAAACTGTGGGAGATATAGGCTTTTTTGACTTTAAAATGCGGGGGGTCTGGGGGTGGAATGGGGGGGCGTGGCTCCAAAATTTTGCAGTTTTTTGGGGGTTGCTAGTAGCTATCTTCTTACTAAATTTGGTAGTTCTAGCTGTAAGGGTGTGTGAAATATGCGGATTTATCGTTTTTGAGTTATCGAATTTATCGATTTGCCAGCCCCCCAGTTATCGTAGAACCCCAATCTTGACACTTTAATTTACTATCCCATAGAAAAAGAGAATTGAAGGGTGTGGAAAAAACTTGCACACATACGGACGGACAGACGGACAGACGGACGGACGGACAGACGGACAGACACCATGACGGACGTTGCACAAAACCAATATACTCTTTACCTTCGGTATCGAGTATAATAAAAAAGCGAAAAAAAAATCCTCGTCCGGATCCATCACGTTCACATTAATAACTAAAAGAGAGCAAAGCAGCTCACTTTTCACAAAGCTCTCACTCCGACATCTTCTCGCTTCGCTCAAACATCTTTCCATCGGACCCATGCAAAAAGTGCAGTCCTGGCTTATCTGTGGGTTGTACTGAAGAACAACATCCGGAATCATCGGATTTCCAGCAAACAGGACCTTAAAAATGCTCTGCTTCAGGAATGGAGAAAAAAAATCCCGGAAACCACTAGGAAGCTGGTCTCTTCGATGAAAAATAGGTTAAGGACTGTTTTAAAGGTTAAGGGATTACACACTAAGTACTAAAATCCTTATTTAACCTTTTATTCGGCAAAAATATAACTGGTTTGTGGCCACATCTTATAAGCTGAGAATAGGTCTGTTTGATAGTAGAAAGTGTAGGGTAGTGCAGGGCAGAACAGAACTCGAAAAATACAGCTCTGAAAATTTTAAGTGTAAAAAAGTGTAGAGCTACTATCGAACAAAAAAGGTGTAAGTTAGAGCAAATGAAGCAACAGCTAACTGACATGTCTAACATGAGTTTGAATAACAATGAAAATTTCACTATAAGTGAGTTAATTGATGACGACAGTGGTGATGAAATTATTGCAAGCTCCACTTATCCAAGTAGCGATGAAGAGGATTTTTTAATGGTGCAATTGGTAGATTTCCCGATAGGAAAAAAAAATTGTGTGATGGACGATTTGAGACAAACTTTTCCAACCTACACGGATAAAGAATTTCAAACGGATTTCCCAGCTACAAGAGGAATTTTGTGCTTGAATTCACCCAAACTGCCTAGTTATTATTTTCATTGGGTGCGGCAGCTGCTGCATCCTACTCTGAATATACTTCAGACTCTGCATATTGTGTAAAAAGTTATAAAATAAACTCATTTGACATTTTTTATTATTGTTAAAACTTGCAATGTTAAACTGATTTGAAGAGTTCAAAACCGTAACTGACGCAAAACAGCTGTTTTGTTGTTCTACACTTTTCTGCTCTTGATTTTTGGTGGTGTAGAAAAGTGCAGAAAAGTGTAAGTCAGGGCACACTAAAAAACACAGGGCAGAACAGTTTAGTGTGAGAAAGTGCAGCTGTCGAACACTTTTTTGTGAACTAGTGTACACTAGGGTACACTAGTGCAGCTATCGAACAAACCTAATTATATTTAAGATATATTTTTAGTTTTTAGTTTATACATAAAACTTTGCAATATTTTAGAAACAAATGAAGTTCCTTTTTTAAATGTGATATAACATAAAACAAATTGGCGTTTAAACATTTTTATACTCGATACCGAAGGTTAAGAGTATATTGGTTTTGTGCAATGTCCGTCATGGTGTCTGTCCGTCTGTCCGTCTGTCCGTCCGTATGTGTGCAAGTTTTTTCCACACCCTTCAAGCTAGGGACTTGAAACTTTCCAATTCTCTTTATCTATGAGATAGAAAATTAAAGAGTCAAGATTGGGGTTCTACGATAACTGGGGGGCTGGCAAATCGATAAATTCGATAACTCAAAAACGATAAATCCGCATATTTCACACACCCTTACAGCTAGAACTACCAAATTTGGTAAGAAGATAGCTACTAGCAACCCCCAAAAAATGGAATCAATAATTTCGGAGCCACGCCCCCCATTCCGCCTCCAGACCCACGGAATTTTAAAGTCAAATAAGCCTATATCTCCCACAGTTTTTGAGCTAGAGCCACCAAATTTGGTGCCAATTTAGCTGATGATGACCCCCCAAAAACTGCACCAAAAGTTTGGATGCCACGCCCACCAATACCACCGTAGCCGCCCCCAGATGCTCCAACGCTTCGTAAAAAACGGGAATGCGTGTATCTTCCGGAGTAGTGGAGCTGGAGCCACCAAATTTGGTAGGAAGATAGCTGGTAACGACCCCAAAAGAACTAAATCAAAGTTTTGGAGCCACGCCCCCCATTCCGCCCCCAGACCCCCCGCATTTTAAAGTCAAAAAAGCCTATATCTCCCACAGTTTTTGAGCTAGAGCCACCAAATTTGGTGCCAATTTAGCTGATGATGACCCCCCAAAACTGCACTAAAAGTTTGGATGCCACGCCCACCAATACCGCCCTAGCCGCCCCCAGATGCCGCAACGCTTCGTCAAAAACGGGAATGCGTGTATCTTCCAGAGTAGTGGAGCTAGAGCCACCAAATTTGGTTGGAAGATAGCTGGCAACGACCCCCAACAATCTGCATCAAAGTTTTGGAGCCTAGCCCATCCATTCCGCCCCCCTTTCCCCACCTTTTACAAACTTTGAGCTAGAGTCACCAAATTTGGTATGAAGGTAGCATTTGACATTCCACAAGGATCTGCAGCAAAAATTTGGATGCCACGCCCAACCATACCGCCCCCAGCCCCCCTTTCCCCACTTTATACAAACTTCGAGCTAGAGTCACCAAATTTGGTATGAAGAGAGCATTTGACATCCCACATGGATCGGAAGCAAAAATTTGAATGCCACGCCCACCCATACCGCCCCAAGCCCCATAGCCCCCCTTTCACCACCTATTACATGCTTCGAACTAGAGTCACCAATTTTGGTATGAAGGTAGCATTTGACATTCCACAAGGATCTGCAGCAAAAATTTGGATGCCACGCCCAACCATACCGCCCCCAGCCCCCCTTTCCCCACTTTTACAAACTTTGAGCTAGAGTCACCAAATTTGGTATGAAGGTAGCAATTGACATTCCACAAGGATCTGCAGCAAAAATTTGGACGCCACGCCCAACCATACCGCCCCCAGCCCCCCTTTCCCCACTTTATACAAACTTCGAGCTAGAGTCACCAAATTTGGTATGAAGAGAGCAATTGACATCCCACATGGATCGGCAGCAAAAATTTGAATGCCACGCCCACCCTTACCGCCCCAAGCCCCATAGCCCCCCTTTCACCACCTTTTACATGCTTCGAACTAGAGTCACCAAATTTGGTATGAAGGTAGCATTTGACATTCCACAAGGATCTGCAGCAAAAATTTGGATGCCACGCCCAACCATACCGCCCCCAGCCCCCCTTTCCCCACTTTTACAAACTTTGAGCTAGAGTCACCAAATTTGGTATGAAGGTAGCAATTGACATTCCACAAGGATCTGCAGCAAAAATTTGGATGCCACGCCCAACCATACCGCCCCCAGCCCCCCTTTCCCCACTTTATACAAACTTCGAGCTAGAGTCACCAAATTTGGTATGAAGAGAGCAATTGACATCCCACATGGATCGGCAGCAAAAATTTGAATGCCACGCCCAACCATACCGCCCCCAGCCCCATAGCCCCCCTGTCCCCGACTCATACAAACTTTGAGCTAGAGTCACCAAATTTGGTATGAAGGTAGCATTTGACATTCCACAAGGATCTGCAGCAAATATTTGGATGCCACGCCCAACCATACCGCCCCCAGCCCCCATTTCCCCACTTTATACAAACTTTGAGCTAGAGTCACCAAATTTGGTATGAAGGTAGCATTTGACATTCCACAAGGATCTGCAGCAAAAATTTGGATGCCACGCCCAACCATACCGCCCGCAGCCCCCCTTTCCCCACTTTTACAAACTTTGAGCTAGAGTCACCAAATTTGTTATGAAGATAGCAATTGACATTCCACAAAGATCTGCATCAAAAATTTGGATGATATTTCACCCATACCGCCCCCAGCCCCCCTTTCCCCACTTTATACAAACTTCGAGCTAGAGTCACCAAATTTGGTATGAAGATAGCAATTGACATCTCACATGGATGGGCATCAAAATTTTTAATACTGGTATCGAGTATACCGCAGTCGGTTGCGTCCGACTGCAACGTTTCCACTTGTTTTTCTTCTCTAGTTTAAAATGTATAGCACCTTAAGGCTTAAGGCTTCAAACTTTTATTTGACACTGCATCATACTGGGTGAGAGTCACTGTATGTACATCGCGCAGTGTGTTTTGCGATGGCAGCTGGAAGTGTGGATCTAGTGTGCTTACCAAATGCCAAAAGCCCTTGTCGTCCACCACAGAATATGGCCGAAGATCAGGAGCTATAAAATAAGTCACTGCACGTTTTTTGATGATGATGCATCGTATTTCATTTCCAAA
>JARNME010000234.1:734654-791324 GCA_030179655.1 Scaptomyza flava
TCAAAATGTAAATTTCTGCACACGATTTTAATCGCTTATAAGAAAATTGTCCAGCACTGATCCAGTTAATTGCACCATCGCTTGACCTTTCATCGACTTAGCGGTCATATGACTTTGAAATAACTAAAGCTGCGATTAGTTATGACGAAACAAAACAAACGAAACGAAACAAACATTCCGTGTCTCAACAGCTGATATCTGATTGTACGAAAATCAATGTTATCGATTAGTCATTTACGGGTAGAACGAACGACTACGAAAACATACACAAATATCTGCAGATTGCAGATTTTTTGTTTTGTTTCGTATCAAAATTCAACATCTGATCAAATTTTGTTGGGCCACAAAACTATATTTGTCATTGTTGTGTTTCGTTTTTTACAATTATAAAATGAATGACGACCACTTAATTAATCTAGTACAACAATATCCACAATTGTACAACAAAACAATGTGGGAGTACAAAGACAACAACAAAAAAAAAGAAATATGGAATTTAATTGCCAAGGACCTTGGATCGACGGGTAAGTACAGAATTATTATTATTATTAATTGATAGTGCACGTTTAAAAATGGTTCTTACAGCAATGTTATCGATAATCTCTCATCGGCATTGATCCTTGTTTTGGTTTGGTAATTGACCTCTCAATCATAGTCAGAAGCATTTGGTATAACTCCTTTGACATGCGCGTATGTTTTTGGAACTGCTCGGAATCTATGTCGCGCATTTTCTTAAAATATTTGTGATAATATCCGTTTAAACGGTCTGAATTCAAGGGTCGTGCATGCCATCTGCGATTTCGCTTCTTAAAAGCCTTATTTTTGTTCCTCAATTGTTTGTACAGTCCAAGATATGTAGCGAGTGCAACTGTTAGCTTTTTATCCATTTTTTTTCGGTTTTCCACACTATGTAATTTAATTATTACGTGAATTTTTCACTTTTCTTCGCGCTAAATGCTAGTCACTTCAATCAATGTTTGTTTCGACAAATCAGCTGTTGGTCTTCTTCTTGTTGTACTCGTTTCTTTCGTTATTACTAATCACTACATTCGGAATTTTCGTATCGAAATGTTTGTTTCGTTTCGTTTGTTTTGTTTCGTCATAACTAATCGCAGCTTAATGCAGAAATGTCGTGCCATAATATTACAGCTAAACAAAAAATGTCTATTTAAATCACTCAAAACAATTGAGATTTGAATTTGAATTATTGACCACGAGTCCATGTATGTATTGGAAAAAAAACATAGTGGCGCATAGTTAATTTTGCTTATGCCAAGACCATGATACCCTTCACACAGCCAAATCAATGCTCCCCCCCTCATATTTATGTTTCCGTGCAGTTGTTGGTAATTTTTCGCTTATATTTTTACTTTTGAGCGTCATTTACTTGCTCGTGTGCGACAACAACAACAACTTGACATGTAGGTACTTGAAAGTGCACGACAGCAACAACAATTGGTAGTACGATATGGTCAATTTGTATGGTGGCTATGTCGTAGAATGCTCCGAGCGGGATGAAATTTCATAGTGAACAAACCGGTCAGACACTACTGCTATAATACAGCGACTTGATCGAGGTTTATAATAATGGAATATCGGAAAGTTCTAAAAAAAAAAAAAAAAAACAAATTTCTTTTCCAACCTACACTTTTCCAACCTACACGGATAAAGAATTTCAAACGGATTTCCCAGCTACAAGAGGAATTTTGTGCTTGAATTCACCCAAATTGCCTAATTATTATTTTCATTGGGTGCGGCAGCTGCTGCATCCTACTCTGAATATACTTCAGGCTCTGCATATTGTGTAAAAAGTTATAAAATAAACTCATTTGACATTTTTTATTATTGTTAAAACTTGCAATGTTAAACTGATTTGAAGAGCTCAAAACCGTAACTGACGCAAAACAGCTGTTTTGTTGTTCTACACTTTTCTGCTCTTGATTTTTGGTGGTGTAGAAAAGTGCAGAAAAGTGTAAGTCAGGGCACACTAAAAAACACAGGGCAGAACAGTTTAGTGTGAGAAAGTGCAGCTGTCGAACACTTTTTTGTGAACTAGTGTACACTAGGGTACACTAGTGCAGCTATCGAACAAACCTAATTATATTTAAGATATATTTTTAGTTTTTAGTTTATATATAAAACTTTGCAATATTTTAGAAACAAATGAAGTTCCTTTTTTAAATGTGATATAACATAAAACAAATTGGCGTTTAAACATTCTTTTTCTTCTCTAGTTTAAAATGTATAGCACCTTAAGGCTTAAGGCTTCAAACTTTTATTTGACACTGCATCATACTGGGTGAGAGTCACTGTATGTACATCGCGCAGTGTGTTTTGCGATGGCAGCTGGAAGTGTGGATCTAGTGTGCTTACCAAATGCCAAAAGCCCTTGTCGTCCACCACAGAATATGGCCAAAAATCAGGAGCTATAAAATAAGTCACTGCACGTTTTTTGATGATGATGCATCGTATTTCATTTCCAAAAGCGTTAAAATAGAGCCAGCAGCCTTCGGTCCCATAACCTCAGTGGTGCTTAAAATTGGATGCATTTGTTGTTAATGCTTGGTTAAATTTGTTGTATTATCATTGGTTTGGTATGTTTTGCCACATTTTAGACATACAGCGCATTTGCCATCCACAAACTATTTAAAAAATCCCACACCGCAGACATCCCATATTATGTACATGTACGTGGTGTTTCATCCACTTCATTCGTTTTTTTTTCGTATTGTAGCCAACTATACACGAAAACGTGTTTATTATATTTGATGAATATGCAAAAGAAGCAGCCTCAAAAGTAAGGCAACAAAAAGATATAAAATAATATTTACCTTTGCCTTTGTCCTTCTGCGGTCCCACAGCGCCGCCAACACCAAAATCCTAAATTAATAAGCGTATTACATGAGTATTTTATTGCTAAAATTTTCAAATTACCTTATCTCGCATTTATTTTTTTTAAGTGATGGGAAAAAATTGTCTACGAATGGAAGATCGAAGTAAGCAACATTTGTACTTCTGGATTTTTTTTATTTCTTTTAATTTTTAGTTCCCATAAGCATGTGTGTCTGTCACTGCATATCTACATGTGCATATTTAAAAGTATGCGTAGCATTTGCCTTGACATTCATTGACCTTTCTCTACTATTATGTATTTCGGCAAATTTAGATTAGATTTTAGTGCATATTGTATGTAATTGCCTACAAAAAATTCATAAAAACAAGACTTCCAAGGCAGTTAAATTTCATTTTTAGTGCTGGTCGATTAATTAAAATAATACAAAAAAAAAATAATTTAGGCAGGCCAATATCAGTCTTGCATTGCTGGTCATACATATGTACTCTCTCATGTTTTTAGCTCTATGAAACTTTCCAACAATTTCGCCATCGCAACTACAATACAGTTATGCAGCGATGCGCTTCTTCTTTAAAAACAATCCAGCAACAAATTTCACTGACGCCGGCTGTCGCAACAACAAATTGTACGGCGAAGATCAGAGAAAAAGCAAAGAATATGAAACAAAACGGCGTATGCATAGAGAGCAACACTTACTGAAAATTTAACTAAACAGCAGTGTTATCGAAATTAATTCGCTATATAGACATGTTTGTTTTATGAAAGTTTGATTGTACCACTTTTACTAACAACATATGAGAGTAGCAGTCGAACCCCTCCGCAAGCGCACTGCTATCTTGCATTGCGAGGAGTTCGACCTTTCTATGCCACGGGTTAACATTGGAGGTAGGCCGGCAGCCAATTCTCGAATCGGACTCACCTATGCGGACGTGACAAAGCAGCAACAGCCGCAGCCACAACGTAATAGACAACAGCAGCAGTCCAACGACAGAAGCCGCAGCCGTCAACGGGCGACATCGGATGCAACTCAGCATGTCAACAACAACATTGAAGCCATTCTGCAGTCCCTTAACGAAAGCATCAACTCTCTCTGCTCGCATCAAGAGAAGCAGATGGAGCTTATGATGATGATGCTAAGCCAGCACCAACAGCAGACACAGCAGCAGGGGCAGATTCGAAGCGCAGTAGGCCCCATAATGATGCCGCTGCGCATCTTAGTGTGGAACGCCGATGGCGTATCTACAAAGCTGCCCAAAGTAGAGTGCTTTGTGCAGCGACATGATTTTGATGTCTTGCTGCTGAGCGAGACACAATGTAAGGAGTCCTAGGCACCCAATTATTCGGGCGTCAGCAGCCATCGAAACTGAACTCGGCAAAATCAACTTTGGAGCAGTCTGCTGTCCCCGGATTTGGGACAATTTTGGAACAGCATCATTCCAAGTTCATCGTTGCAGGCGACTGGAGTGCGTCCCAAGGGGAGGTGCAACCAAAGAGGACATGCTAACAAATCTCGTCTTCAATTCAGAGGTGAACTCGCTAGCAACTGGTGGCCAACGAGGTACCCGTATAGCAGTAGAGGCTCACCAGGCTATATCGATTTTGCACTGACAAGGGGTGTCCTGGGCATGCATGCTGACATATGGTCGGTTGTTGAGCTTAGCTCTGATCACCTACCTCTTCGAATTACGCTGGATGCGGCAGCAATAGCTTACCCTAGGATGGAGCGGCTTATCACCAAACGCACTAACCTGGAATGCTTTCAAGAGCACCTTGAGTCCTCACTGAACCTCAACACGGTTATCAACACTGGGAAGGACATAGATGATGCTATCGACTCTTTTACCTTTAAAATCAAGACAGCAGCTAGACAGGCTACTCGCACCCCATCTCGGAGGCCCGCTGCAGATAGAATCCCGATAACCCGTGAGATTCACCTGCTCATCGCGGAGAAGAGGCGCTTACGCGCTAGGTGGATGAGGTCTCGCCACCCATTGGACAAAGCAGACTGGAATAGTGCGCAGAATAGGCTCCGTCGCGCTCTGGTGGAACATAAATCAGCATGGTTTGATGACAGGCTAATCAATACGGGGGTTGATTGCGAAGCGACGCACTCGCTCTGGAAGGCCACACGCGCCATTAAAAGGCGATGCGCAAGAAAAGCGCCACTAATGGACAGAAACGGGACAGGGTGTCGGACAGACTTGGGGCAAGCGGAGCTGTTTGCCGCGCACCTCGCAGAGCGCTTTCAGCCATTTCATCTTGTCAGTCTGCAGCAGGATGAAGAGACTCAGGACCAGCTGACTCAAGCCCTCCAAATGGACCTGCCCATCAAAGAATTTGACCCCAGCGAGGTAGCCGATGTCATTGCACTCCAGAACATCAAAAGGGCACCAGGCCATGACATTATCTGCAATGCCACGTTAAAGGCACTGCCCAGTTGTGCTATCCGCTTCATAGCGTTGGTGTTTAACGCTATTGTGAGGTTACAGTACTTCCCTCCGCAGTGGAAGCTCGGGATTATCTCAATGATCCACAAACCTGGCAAGCCTGAGAGGGAACCCTCTTCCTATCGGCCTATCAGCCTTCTCCCTTCGATTTCCAAGGTGTTTGAGAGATTGATTGCCGCCCGGATGGTCAAGTTAATGGATGCTCGAGGGATCTTTCCTGAGCACCAGTTTGGATTCCGTGCCGGCCACTGCACTGTCGAGCAGTTACATCGGGTTGTCGAGCAAATCCTGACTGCCTTCGATAAAAAGGAGTATTGCAATGCCCTTCTTTTGGACATTCGAGAAGCGTTTGATCGGGTGTGGCATACCGGAATTTTAGTAAAAATCAAACATACGCTGCCTGCGCCATATTTCGGTCTACTTAAGTCGTATCTTGAGGGAAGACGATTTGCGGTCAGATTTCACTCGGCACTCTCTACTGAGCACGATGTAGCAGCTGGAGTACAACAGGGTAGTGTCCTTGGTCCCCTGCTTTACTGCTTGTATAGCCACGACATGCCGCAGCCAGATAGAAGCCTGTACGGGACATCAATGCTAGCCACATTTGCCGATGACGTGTGCGTCACCTACAGGTCTCGATGCGAACACGATGCAGCCGAGGGCATCCAGGACTATGCCACTAAGTTTGCGGAATGGACAAGGCGCTGGAACATCGGCATCAATAGTGACAAGTCGAACAACGTTTGTTTCACCCTTAAGAGGAGAACACCACCGGCCGTGTTTATTGAGGGGGCCCCTGTACCACAGCTGAACGCAGCAAAGTACCTTGGAGTGACTCTGGATCGCAGGCTAACGTTTTCTAAGCATGTGACTTCCATTAGAACGCGCATACGTGCTTCGGTGAGGAAGCATTATTGGTTACTCTGCTCACGCAGTAAGTTGTCACTATCAAACAAAGTGACAATATACAAGCATATTATTGCACCAATATGGAGGTACGGGTGTCAAATCTGGGGACTGGCCTGCGATAGCCAAATTCGCAGAATCCAGGTCGACCAAAATAGAGTTGCGAGAACAATCACCGGTTGCGACTGGTTTGTACGTAATAGCACGCTTCACCGAGACCTGAAACTTGCCATATATTAACACCTATTGTCCGAAAATCAGTCTTTTTCTTATTATGTTTTCAAATACCGCATCAATTTTTTTTTTAGCACAGAATGTTACAAAAAAATAAAAATCAAAGAGTGTTGGAACTCACGGGCGATGTGCTAACTCCTGTTTGTTAGTGTGTTTGCAGCTGTATTATGACTATGAGCACGTTTTCTTGAACACAAATAATATTTTATTGAATTGGGGCTTACTTTTTATACCCTAAACCCATAAAATGGGTAAAAAGGGTATAATAGTTTTGTGCAAAAGTATGCAACAGGCAGAAGGAAGCATCTCCGACCCCATAAAGTATATATATTTTGATCAGCATCAACAGCCGAGACGATATAGCCATGTTCGTCTGTCTTTCCGTCTGTCCGTCTGTATGAACGCGTGGATCTCAGAGATTACAAGAGCTACTGACTTCAGATTTTGGATATAAGTTCGCCTATACCATAAGCAGAACAAGTTTGCTTCAAATTATCGATAACTATTCTGGTTTCCGATACACACATGGAATCAATTCCAAAAAATATCGAATTTGGAAAATGTAAATATGAGGGTTGAAGTAATGGGTAATAATAGATAATAGATTTTTTCTGAAAATTTCGTCCAAATCGGTTAAGAAACACCGGAGATATCGAATTTAATCGTTTGCAGTTTAGTCAGTATACCAAAGTCAATTATAAACTTATTATATTTATTGCAATTGGGTCCAGGGTATCTTCTAGTCGGGCTCTCCCGACTAATGCCTTCTTTCTTGTTGAATTTGAGTTCATCATTCGTCAGTGCAATCTCTTATTAAAGAAGTCATATATGTTAGTTTGAAAGTGTGTTTGTGTGTGTGTGTGTGTGTGTGTGTGTGTGTGTGTGTGTGTGTGTGTGTGTGTGTGTGTGTGTGTGTGTGTGTGTGTGTGTGTGTGTGTGTGTGTGTTCACAAACGAAGCAATGCAGAATTGCACTAGACGAACGATAAGTGTGGGAAGATGTTATGTTATTAATCTGTTTTTAGTTATTTCTCAATTGTGTGCTAACACCATTTGTAATTGCTTGTATGCAAATCGCTTATAAGCAATTATCGCTTGTATGCAAAAATTTTTTTATCAAAATGTAAATTTCTGCACACGATTTTAATCGCTTATAAGAAAATTGTCCAGCACTGATCCAGTTAATTGCACCATCGCTTGACCTTTCATCGACTTAGCGGTCATATGACTTTGAAATAACTAATGCAGAAATGTCGTGCCATAATATTACAGCTAAACAAAAAATGTCTATTTAAATCACTCAAAACAATTGAGATTTGAATTTGAATTATTGACCACGAGTCCATGTATGTATTGGAAAAAAAACATAGTGGCGCATAGTTAATTTTGCTTATGCCAAGACCATGATACCCTTCACACAGCCAAATCAATGCTCCCCCCCTCATATTTATGTTTCCGTGCAGTTGTTGGTAATTTTTCGCTTATATTTTTACTTTTGAGCGTCATTTACTTGCTCGTGTGCGACAACAACAACAACTTGACATGTAGGTACTTGAAAGTGCACGACAGCAACAACAATTGGTAGTACGATATGGTCAATTTTTATGGTGGCTATGTCGTAGAATGCTCCGAGCGGGATGAAATTTCATAGTGAACAAACCGGTCAGACACTACTGCTATAATACAGCGACTTGATCGAGGTTTCTAATAATGGAATATCGGAAAGTTCTAAAAAAAAAAAAAAAAACATATTGGAGCATTTGAAAAATTACTATCCATAATTGAGTTTCTCAAATCTTTGACTATTTTGGATGGTATTTGTTGAGGTATATTCCAGGAACTTAATAAAAGGCGCAGCAAGTATGGTTTGCGTGCGTTCGGTCGCAGCATTTAATAAGAACTAAACTCTATCGAGTATAATGAATTAACATAAGATGATTACATCGATATATGATACGATATACGAGTGCTGCCAGATTATATGCAGGCTTACAATATTTTCAATACTTCTTCTTAAGCTTAATATGATTTTATATAGCAACGAATGATTACTTCATAACCATAAGGTTTACAAATCGATTATGCTTTTGCTTGTTTAAACATTTTGTTAGTATATCAGCAACGTTATCATTTGTGGATACATATTTGACTTCAATTTCTTTACATTCTATCTTTTTTCTGACAAAGGATGTGTTTGACAGCTGCTTCGTGTTCGCTATGCGACAGCTAACAGCATGCAAAATGAAAGGTCTGGTTAGCCCTGCTAAATACATAAGCGAACCAATTAGTGACTGATATTGTGTAGCATTTACCTTGACACAATCATCGTCTTTGCAGTCCCCTTGAAATCCGGCGTCGAGAGGTGTACCAGCTGATCGGCAATTGCTCATGCCATACGTGTCCAGCAGCCCTTGAATGTGCGCTTTCTGGCACAGCGTAATAGTGCACCTTTTCGATCCATTTCCATGCCTAAGAAATAACTTATAGGACCTCCATCATGAATCTTTAACCTCGATGCGATCTTCTTCTTAATCATAGCTATGTCTTTTTATACCCTTAACCCATAAAATGGGTAAATAAGGGTATAATGGTTTTGTGCAAAAGTATGTAACAGGCAGAAGGAAGCATCTCCGACCCTGTAAAGCATATATATTCTTGATCAGCATCAACAGCCGAGACGATATAGCCTTGTCCGTCTGTCCGTCTGTCTGTCCGTCTGTCCGTCTGTCCGTCTGGCCGTCTGTCCGTCTGTCCGTCTGTATGAACGCGTGGATCTCAGAGACTACAAGAGCTAGAGACTTCTGATTTTGTATTTAAGTTCTCCTATACCATGAGCAGAACAAGTTTGCTTCAAATTATCGATAACTATTCTGGTTTCCGATATAAAAATAATATCGATAACAATAAAATATCGAATTTGGAAAATCTAAAAATGAGGGTTGAAGTAATGGATAATGATAGAACTTTTCTGAAAATTTCGTCCAAATCGGTTGAGAAACACCGGAGATATTGAACTTAATCGATGGAAGCTAAGCCAGTATACCAAAGTCTTATATAAATTAAATATATTTATTGCAACTGGGTTCAGGGTATCTTCTAGTCGGGCTCTCCCGACTAGAGCCTTCTTACTTGTTCATTCTGACAAACAATGATTAAGTCATCAACGTATACAACGATGTAACTGTTCTTCTGGTTATCCTGCTTGACGTACAAACCTGCCTCGTGCTTGCATCTTTTGAAGCCCATGCTTCTTAGCATCTCATCGAGCGTGTTATAATGCTTTGTTCAGCCTAAGAACATCGTTCGGACTCCTCTTGTCAATAAAATTCGGGGGCTGCTTTATGCAAACAACCTCATCCAGCTTTCCATTAAGATATGCGTTCGAAATTTCGATCTGATGCATGTACAACTGTTTTTCTGCAACGATAGCAAAGAGAATTCTTATAATTTCGTACCTTTTTACCGGCGAAAATGTGTCACAATAGTTGATACCAAATTGTTTCCCACATCCTTGAGCAACTAAGCGTGACTTTAACTTCTCGATCTCCCCATCTTTGTTTCTTTTGAGTCTAAAAACCCATTTGGAGCCAATTGCCTTTTGCCCTGAAGGTAGTTTGCACAACGACCACGTGTCATTTGCCTGAAGAGCGTCATATTCCTCTTGCATCGACTTTTGCCAATCAGTCGCATGCCGTCCTTGTAATGCATCCTTAAGTGACTCTGGTGTCTCAATGTCCCAAACTTGATTAAGACTTTTGAGCACCTGATACTGCTTTTTGGGCCTGCCTGGGTGACCACTGAGAATAATTTTAGGTCTACCACGCCCACGCTTGGGTGCAGCATCAACTTGAGGTGGTGCTTCATTGCCACTCTCGTTACCGTTGTCATCTTCTGCATCGCTTCCTCTTCGCCGCTGGAGTCACTTATAGTTCCTTGGGGTTGAACTTCTTCAGGAGACGATACTTCTTGATCTTCTTCTCGATACTCAGGGTAAGACTCAAGGCGAACAATGCTTGTGAAAAAATCATTTATTCTGTTTGACGAGTTACATTTTTTCGTTGCATTTGTGTCAAACTCACCTTCAACAAACTTAACGTCTCATCGCGCGATTATAATCCGTTTTTCTGGATCATAAAGCCTGTATGCTTTGCTTTCGAAGGAGTATCCCACAAAAATGTACTCTCTTCCTTTTGCTTGGAACTTGCTTTTTCTAGTTTTGTCCAGTGCAAATGCGCGCGATCCAAATGTGTGTATGTGTTTTACCGACGGCTTTCGGTTCTTCCATACTTCAAATGGTGTTTTCACATTAAACGCTCTTGTTGGGCAACTGCGACCGTTAGATTTAGTTTGTTTTGTTGAGGTGTATATGGAACGGTCAATTGCCTTTTTATGCCATTATTGATTAAATATTCAGTGAAATTTTTATTCACGTATTCTTTGCCGTTATCGCTTCGCAATATTTTTATTCTTTTTCCAGTTTGGCATTCCACATAACCTTTGAACATTTTAAATTTATCAAATACTTCGCTCTTTGCACGCATAAAGAAAAAAAAAAAAAAAAATGAGAGAGCAAAAGCCTTGATAACCAGTGCGGGTGCCAAACCCACTTACAAAGTTATTGATAATCTTCTTAACCAAGAAAAACAAAAAAAGAAAACCCAAATCATCATTGAGGGCTCCCCTCCAACAGTGAACGAGCATTATGCTCAAAACAATTATATAAAAACAATGGAAAATTCCACTTATCAACAAACGAACAGTGAAATAAGAAAAAGAAAAAATATGAGTAACTTAGAATCACCGTCTAAATCACTCAAAAACAATTATTATGCTCTTCTCGATGAAGAAGAACTGCAATGTGACAGTGAAATACTCAAAAACTTCGAGCAATATGTGCATAGCAAAAAGATCATAAACGAAAGTGAAAAAACAAAAAATTCGGGAAACGATAACGAAAAAGCTTCGACGAGTGCAGCAGACAATGCTTCTACAAGCGCAAAAGCCACTACCGCAAACAATCATGATAAGAACAACAATTACAACAATAAAGCTAACCAAGCAATCAAACAAAATAATAACAAAAAAATTCCGCCTATAGTTATTTACGATATAGGTACAGATGAACTTATTAAATTTATAACAAAAGGCCTAAAAATAAACGAATTTAAGATCAAAGTGCATAATGAGAGCAAACAAACGCTGTTTGCAGATGATCTCGACATCTACATTAAAATAAAAGCTTTCTTTGAAAAAAACAAAGTGAATTTCTACACCTATACCCCAAAATATTTAAAAAACAAATCGTATCTACTAAAAGGTCTCAATGGTAATACTGATGCAAAAATTATTCTTGAGGAGCTGTCAAAGTACAATAGCGAAGAACTGCAATTTATTAAAGTCTCTCAGTTTACAACTAAAGCTTCAATACAAGAAACAAAATCACTTCCAATGTTTTTGGTACAATTAACCGCCAATAGTAACATTGGCGCCCTTTAAAAAAATTAACAACCTGCTGTTTCGTTGTATACAATGGGAAGCCCTTCGACGACCCGAGATACCTCAATGCAGAAATTGCCAGGCGTTCTTTCATAGTGCTGCAAACTGCTACCTGCCGCCAAAATGCGTCAAATGCGGATCCAACCATCCCTCCAAGGAGTGCACGACAATTAAGGAAAACGACGACAACAAGGAAAAACTTTTCTGCTTTCTGTGCAATAAGTCAGGACATCCAGCATCCTATAAAGGGTGTGAAAAATACAAACGTCTACAAGAAAGGATTAGAGCTAAGAGAAACACAAACAATCAAAATAGAATACCGATAAGATCTACCCAAATAAATAATAAAATAAGTTTCGCAAACGTAGTTAGAGGAAATACAGACTATGATCAGGCAATTTCGCACCCAAGTCAAACGAACTTACCAAATACAACAGAAACACTATTATTAAGTCTCCAAAATATCATTCAAAACTTGACCCTCGAAGTCAAGACTCTTAAGCAACAACTTAATGCACAAGCTGCAAGAATCGATACATTTGTAACATTATTAGATTAATTATGAACTTAAACAGAAAAATTAAAATTATTACTATCAATGTCAACTCTCTTATTAAAATAAGCAGGAGAGTAGATTTACAAAATTTCCTAGATGAGCACCAACCCGATACATTGTGCTTAAATGAGACAAAACTTAATTATAGACATAATTTACAATTTGACAAATACAACATTATAAGAAAAGATAGAACTAACGCTAAAAGAGGGGGTGGTACTACCATACTTATCAAAGACTCAATTAAATACAAAACGTATAACAAACTCAAAACAAATGCCCTTGGTGGATTAGAAGCATGCATAATTCAGTTGCCAATGCCAAATAATAATATCCTATATATTGTTGCAGCTTATTTTCCTAGCGGAAATAATAACGAACATTTTGAAAAAGATATAAAAACTCTCTTTGAAACACTTCAACTCGAAAACAACAACCATTTTTACATAATAGCAGGAGACCTTAATAGCAAACACTCCGATTGGGGAAACCCCACAAACAACCAAAAAGGGAACATTCTTAAACGCTGGTTGGATGAAAACTCGTTCTTATACAAATGCAATCTTTGTGCGTCTGAAAGTCCATCTTTTGAGAGCGCAAGTTCCTTTTTAGATATATGCCTAGCAGATTCAAGATTACACATAAAAGATATAAACAGCACCACAAATTGTCTAAAAACTCTAGAATACGACAGCGATCATACAGCTGTTCAGATAATATTGTATAAAAATTACATAGATGAACCTATTGGGACATTAAATGGAAAACACACAGGCAAACTTGATTACAAAAAAACCAACTGGCAAAAATTCCAAAACAAAATGCATCAACTTTTGAAAACTCAACCAATCGCACCAAACAATAAAAACCTAGATAATAACGAGATAGACTGGCACCTTGATAAAATAAATAAAACAATAGGCCGCTCCATTCATACAATAGTTCCCAAATCTAAACCACCTAACTACATTTAATCTCTTTTGAACTCCACACTGAATAAGCTCTACATAGAAAAGAAACATACCCTTTCAATTATTAAAAAACACAACAGATTAGAAAATGTTCTGAGACTTTCGGAGTTACAATTTCAAAAAACAAAACTAAAACTTATAAAAAAACTTATCAGCGAAAACTTAAATCTAGCAATAAACAATCACTACGAAAAAAAATTTAAAAATATTGACCCATCAAATTCTCAAGACATGTTTCAAAAGGTGAAACAAAACTTTAAGAAAAGAACACCACTCAAGTTGTCAATGCTTAAAGTACCCAACGAACTTAGAAACCTTATACAAGATGCACATGTACCAGAAGACCTTGTCATAGAAGAACATAACACAAACAACCTGATTATTACCGACCAAGAGTATATTCTCAATACAATTGGCACTTATTTCCAATCTATTCATTCTCCAAAGGAAAATGACTCAGATAATCTTACACACAACATGGTTGAGTTCTGTTTCCATAATTTTTCCGAAATGAAAAACCAATTCGAAACAGTACAGACCAGAAAAGCCAACTTTAGTAACCAGAAAAAATCAAATTCACTGAGTAGCGATCAATGCGATGAATTTTTTGTACAATATAACGAATTAAGTTACATATTTAAAAACCTAAGAAGCAAATTATCATCAGGGTTCGACGAAATTCCCAATATAGTACTTAAGAATCTACCAAACTCTGCAATATTAGAATATTGTACATTATTCAATAATATGCTAAATAATGCATACTTCCCTAGTAAGTGGAAAACAGCCAAAATGGTTCTGCTGCAAAAAAAAAGGTAGCGACATCCATAATATCATCAATCTTTGCCCCATCAGCTTACTCCCAAATATAAGTAAGGTTTTCGAGATATGTGTAAACATCAACATTAATAAGCACACCTCAAACATGAATATAATTAATCATAAACAATTTGGATTTAAGAACAAGCATTCCACAATACACGCCATAAATTGCCTGGTGTCTGATGTCCATTGGAGCTGGAATCAAAAAAAATGCGTGGGAGCTTGCCTCATAGATTTGGAAAAAGCATTTGACGGAATATGGATCGAAGGGCTTATATGTAAACTTATCCAGTATAAGTTTCCACAACACTTGATAATATTGATACATAATATGATTATAAATAAAAAATTTATTGTCCACAACACCGATCAAACAAGTACAAGAACATTTGAAATGTTTAACGGACTTCAGCAAGGCACCGTGAACTCACCAACACTTTTTAACATTTACATAAACGCACTATTAAGCACAATTGAGAAAATTATTGCATTCGCTGATGACTTAGTAATATATCACAGTGGCAAGACAGTTGAGGAAATAAACCACAATGTTCAAGATATGTTTAACAAAGTATCGCAATATGCAAAGGACTGGCACCTTAAAATAAATACGAACAAATGCGAGTCAATACTATTTAGACCTCCTGTCAAAAAGTGCAACAATAATATAAGAAACAATTGGAAGAAGTTTAAAATAACTGACCAAAACAACAACACGGACATACAAATCTCAAATACAGTAAAATACCTAGGAGTTTACTTAGACAAATTTCTGTATTTTAATAAGCATGTAAACATTCAAATAACAAAAGCAAAAAAAGCATGCTTTCTGTACAAAAATCTCTTTCATGCAAAGCACTTAAAAGGCAGAGTAAAAACCATAATGTATCAAGCCTTAATACGTCCAGTCCTAACATATGCATGTCCGATATGGTATAATATATCCCCATCTTATATGGAGCGACTCAGAATTTTTGAGAGAAAATGCATAAGATCATGTACATCCATGCATAGAACACCAGATAGCGAATATACCAAATTCTACACAAACAGACAGGTCTATAACGCGGCTAAACTAATTAGAATAGACAACTTTATAATCAGTTTAATACGTAATCATATAGCAAACTGCCTTACAAACGAGAGTAATAATCTTATATTGGCTCCTTTCTACACGGATGAAACCTATTTTAAATCTGCTGTACTAAACGGTTATGTTCCCCCTGAAGCATTTATATATCTAGATAAACTCGGATTAGTCCAAAATCATGAAGGCATACCAATACTTTATCATAGATTTAGGAAAGCGACAAATAAATCTATTAACCTAAGTAACGACATAACGGCGCATGAATTACGTTTTAATCAGCAAATATCTAATAGAGATAGTTTAGAATCAGCAAACATGCGCGCTAAGCTGTGGTGGCTGTCAGAAAACTAATACAGAAGAATATATATCACTTTTCACTTAGCTTTACTTTTCTTTTTCTTTTTATTAGCTTTACTTTTCTTTATCCCCTAGCTTTAATTTTATACTAATCAAAACCAAACATTAAATAGTAATGTTTTGTTTGCTTTTTTCATTACAAAAAAAAAAAATATTCGCTTCACATCTATTTAAGATGTAAAAATATGAGTTAATCGGAAAAGGATCCATTTATTAATATAATTTAATTCTAGAGAGCCCATTTGGGACCATTAGAGTAAGACCATGTAAATAATTAGACTAAGGTTTATTGGAGTTAAATATTATAATAAATTAGCAAAAAAAAAAAAAAAAAAAAAAAAAAAAAAAAAAAAAAAAATCTTTCGTGAGTAGTCGTCAATGTGACGAAATAAGAATTTCCTCCGATTGAATTTATGTTCATCGGACCACATACGTCTGTGTGCACTAACTCTAGGACTTGATTTGTCACTCGTTCCGCTTTCTTGGGAAATGGTAATGCACAAATTTCTTACTTATTACATGTGTCACAATTTTCATTAATTACGTCTTCAACACACATGCCGTGCACTAGCTTCTTATCACTTAACATTTTAAATCTTTAAAATTCAGGTGGCCAAATCGTTCATATATGTTTTCGTATTTTCGCAGTACAGCTTCACGCTTCCAATACCAGGTGATTATACAAATTTATATGCAGCTAACATAATCGATGTTTCTTTTTCAACATATTTATTAAAAAAGCTGCTCACACAACGCATGTGAGCAGTTGCTCTACTGTCAATGCACCACTTATCGCATTGTTGCTCTTTCACTTGGCATACTTGAATGCAACTAGATTTTTCTAGTTTGTTGTCTTCTTCAGCACTCTTTATTTTTACGTATTTTTCGCAATTATAAAATTTTCCTTTAAATTTTGGTGTACAGTCCTTGTCTCGATGTCTTTCTTTTCTTTCGTTTGCATGTTTTTCTTTGCCTTGAGGGTGTGCATATACAGCTTGCGCTGCTGTATTGCCGTCTCGTTATATTATTTCGCTTTTGCGTGAACCTTCTTCTAATATTTTTACTTTCAGTACCTCAAATTTAGGCAATTCGTCGCGAGTTTCAATAGCGACAACGAAATTTTCCCATGTTTCTGCAAGCTACTCAATAGCATAATGACCATTAGTTTATCATTTACTATGATGTCTAACCCTGCCAACTTTTCAATTGTCTCAACAAATAAATTTAAGTACGCGACTACATTGTCGTCTTTCTGCATTCTTAGACGCGCCAACTTTTGGTATAACTGTACTTTCTTGATTGGCCCTACCGGCATGTGAATCACTTTCAGTTTATTCCACGATCCCGCTGATGTTGTGCACGACTTCATGTGCATCAACTGTGTTGGCTTTACATTTAGTATAATGTGTGCCAAGGCCTTCTGATCCGCCGTTTCCCATTTTGCTAATTCCTTCTGGTTCTCTTCGGGTTTTGCATAGATTCCACATGTGACGTTCCATAGG
Organism: Scaptomyza flava; assembly: GCA_030179655.1. Taxonomy (NCBI): domain Eukaryota; kingdom Metazoa; phylum Arthropoda; class Insecta; order Diptera; family Drosophilidae; genus Scaptomyza; species Scaptomyza flava. Next base: position 751,889 of record JARNME010000234.1, read on the forward strand.
TCTGCTGTGACCAATATGCTTCTCATGGTAGTTCTCCTCGCCCAGTTTTTCTATTTGATTACTTATACTCAGCTTTACTATCTTTATAGAACAACCGACACGATTTGCTAACACTTATTGTCTGGTCTATCCGTCTCGTCTGCCTGGGCCCATAACCAATGTTGAGGTATATTCCAGGAACTTAATAAAACGCGCAGCAAATATGGTTTGCGTGCGTTCGGTCGCAGCATTTAATAAGAACTAAACTCTATCGAGTATAATGAATTAACATAAAATGATAATATCGATACATGATACGATATACGAAAGCTGCCAGATTATGTGTAGGCTTACAATATTTTCATTAGTATTCGATATGCTTATCGCGCTTGGAATTAAGTTAAGCAGAATACAGTAATTAATTGACTTAAGAAAGTAGACTTGCAAAAGTATGAATAAGCCATAAAATGTTTTATAAAAATCCGATTGAAGATGAGGCGGATCTGATATCGATATTTAACATCAGTCAACCAAAAAGGCGCTTAAAAGTATAAATTCGCTGCGCGACTACGTTTGTTCACATGATTAAGCGCGTTAGAGGCTTTTGAAAATTTTTTTTTGCTTTTGCCTTTAAGCGATATTTACTGTAATCAAAATATGCAATTATTGCAAATATATTCTATAGCTACACATCCACAACAGCACTTATATATTATTAGGGTATCCAACATTCATCATTCGTCTAGTGTATTTCTGTTTTGCTTCTTTTGTGAATGCACACAAACTCGCATAAGAAGCATTATAGCTAAATTAATTTTTGCCATTATTCTCTATTATTACTAAATATATTAATAATTAATAATTGGCAAACCAGAAACCTTACTTCTACAAATAAATAATATTGTACGTAATAGTATTTTCTTTTGTGGTTGTTTGTGGGCATAACATAAACAGCAGAACTACGTGACTCGACCGTCTAAACCGGCTGCATCTCTGGAACTAAGCAAAAACAAAACAAATCGAAAATTGCAAAGCAACAGACATAGCGTTCGTTAATTCACGAGCAAGACTTCGTCTTTTACGACCACTTTTCTCTGCCGCAACACCAATACCATCATATTCGTTCACAAGCAGAGACAATTGTTGTACAACAACCACATATTATTTCAATTTTGGACTGCCTATCTGTGTGAGTTACGGCAGCAAGTTACAGCAGCGAGTTACAGCTGCGAGTTACAGCACCGAGCTATGCATGTGAGTAACGGCAGAGAAGTTTGATAGTGTGTGACTTCATAGACGAAGAATACCCATAGACCGGACAAACCTCTCTTGAGTTTTTTTAATTCTGAAACATATGCCGCGGACATTGGTTGTGCTTTTGAAATTGGGTTTGCTTTCTTTGCTGTGCCTTGCGCATTTTGATTGCAAGAAAGCTCTGTTTTGGTCGTTGTATTTGATTTTCTTTGATTTTGCCTTGATCGGCCGTTCTGCTTATGTTCTTGCACTGATTGTCATTGTCATTGGCATATGTTTGCAGCTTGCTGGATCTGGGCTTTGTAGTGATTTTTATTACTTTCTTACCTCTGGCTCCCATATGTACATATACATGGCATATTCAAATGTAAGCGTAGCATTTGCTGTAACGTTTATTACCTTTTTTGTTACATTTGGCTGTGCGCGGCCGCTTTCTAGTGTCGCTTCTTACATTGTGCTTCTTATGTCGCTTCTGATTTAGTAAAACACCCATAGCCTATTTATTTTACTATAACAAACCTAGTATATCGGTTTTGTGGAAATTTATGTAACTGTCAAAAGAAAGAATTTTCGATCCCATAAACTATATATAGTCTTGATCAGAATCAACAGACGAGTAGATTTAGCTAAGGATGTATGCTTTACATCTTGTCCTAAGGGTATCTCATAGTCGAGCTTTCTTTAACTTTCAAATCACATCGGCTAATAGGCTCGTCGATTATCAGATATGACGAATATGTAAAGCTAATGCGTGTGCAATATTGAACAGCATTAGCAGCATCATTCGGTAATGTTTAGTAGAAGTGTTTAAATCTGTGTCCAATATGAGAAAGTGCATTGCAAATGGTTGCGTTAGCGTGGAAAATGTAAAATATTTTCGTTTTCCAGAGCGGGAAGTTCATTTCTGGTGTGAAAATTTGCAAATTTCACCCAGTGCAATAACATCTAACACATTTATATGTGCTAGGCATTTTGATTCATCGTGTTTCGGGGCTAATAAGCTAAAAATTGGATCTGTCCCAACAGAGAACTTAGGTAAGCTTATTTCTAACAATTATTAATTGCCACTTATGTATAAGCTCGTGTTGTTGTTGCCGTAGAAAGTAAATTTCAAGTAAATTCTTATAGGGCATGATAATGAAATTGAACATTATCCAACATTTTGTGATGAGGCGCGGAATTCTTTGCGACATGTTCGCATCTTCAGCATCTTCTATCAACTGCGAGCGACTGTCGTCGAATGCAGACGTTTTTTCTCATCGTGGTCCGGTTAATTAATTCCCAAACGCAAAAGTGCAGTGATATAGAAGCTTATAAAATATATATTTTATGCGAAAAGACGCTAAGTGCAATGTATCTGCACAAATTGCTTTTTAAAAATCTGCAATTCAAACAAAACAATTGACTTTTAACAAATAATAACATATAAAACAAAAGGCACTAACAAATTCTTCACCTCGCTTAAGACAATGAGTCAACGAGAGAATTGTGGCCAGCGACAACGCGAGCAAGACGTCGGCTGAGCAACGCTTACTTCTCCGTAGTTTCAGAGCAGCCCGAGCGGTCAATTACCCCCAACCCGCAAATCGAATTCTCTTACACAGCGCGTGCCAGAGAACGTTCTTGCTCACCGTCTCCGTCCCTGTTATCTATCGAGTCAACGCAATCCGACCGCGCGCGGTCGGCAACACCCAACCCGACAAATGAAGTATTGCACACAGCACGCGACCGAAAGTTTTCGTGCTCCCCGTCTCTCTTAGCAACGACTGCAAGTGCCGCGGCCTCTCTAGGTACCGCAACAGCGACTACAACCACAACTGCACCGATACCTACTTCCCGTTCAACAAGCACAACGACTGCTGCGCCGTCAGCAAATCAAACTGCAAACAGCAAAAATGTTAAGCCGGCTACGCAGACTGGTATGGATCGCTACATTTATATCAAAAGAAAGCTAAGTCCGCAAAATTCTACGAATAAACCAAAAATGACCTGTAGCAATTTAAATATACCCTCGAATGATACTACATACAATAGCAATAGATTTCACATCTTGGCAGAAAACACAGATGATCTGCCTTCTGAAGCCGTTGGGGTTGTCACGAAAAAGCCGAAGCCACCCCCAATATATATTCGCGAGAAAAGCTCCAGTGCTTTTGTTAACAAAGTTATCGAGCTCATAGGCAAAAATAGTTTCTACATAGTTCCTCTCGTACAGGGTAAAATTCAAGAAATTAAAGTCCAGACAAAGTCGGAAGATAATTACAGAGTTCTCATAAAGTATATAAACGAAAAAAAAATTAATTATTATACGTATCAATTAAAAAGCTGCAAGGGCCTGCAGGTCGTAATAAAAGGCATAGAACCTGATGTAACACCAGAAGAAATAAAACAGGCGCTGCAGGAAAAAGGATTTCGAGCAAAAGCCGTCATAAACATCTTAAACAGGAATAGGATGCCGCAACCACTTTTTAAAATAGAACTTGAACCAGAAACGAAGATGCTTAAAAAAAACCAGGTGCACTCAATATACAAACTTCAGCTTTTACTTCACCGAAGAATCACCGTAGAAGAACCGCACAAACGAAACGGTCCGGTACAATGTATGAACTGCCAAGAGTTCGGCCATACAAAAGCCTACTGTACACTGCGCTCGGTATGCGTATACTGTGGGGAACTGCACAGCTCCGCAAGTTGCCCAGTAAGAAAAGAAGACTCTAGCAAAAAATTCTGCAACAACTGCGAAGGCAAGCATACAGCCAACTACAGAGGCTGCCAAGTCTACAAGGAACTTAAAAATCGTATCCATCAGCGCTGTACCACTGCACGCTCGCAACACGCACCGACTACCTTCACTCCATCGAAACACAACCCAGACGTCTTCTTTTCATCTGCAGCCAGATCCTCACTTGGCCCAGAGTTCTCAACCAATAACGCAACTTATGCAAGCGCCCTAAGATCCGGACTGGCTCTTCCTGCCTCAAACACACCGTACTTACAACCAAAACAAGTGAGCACAAACGCTGCACAGGAGCAACAACAAAGTAACCTCGAAGCACTCGTATGTACCCTGCAGCAGAGCATGAACGAGTTTATGTCATTCATGAAAACAACTATGCAGGAACTAATGCGTAATCAAAATCTCTTGATACAAATGCTTGTATCACAACAGTCTAAATAATCAATGGCTGAGATACGAATATCTACGTGGAACGCTAATGGCGTCTCACAGTATAAACTTAATTAGCTCAATTCCTACTCGATAAGCACATCGACGTAATGCTACTTTCCGAAACACACTTTACAAACAAATATAACTTTAACATAAGTGGATACTTATTCTATGGTACAAATCATCCCGATGGTAAAGCACACGGTGGAACTGGTATTTTGATCAGAAGCCGCCTCAAGCACCACTACTATAAAGAGTTTGCTGAAAACTTTCTACAGGCCACATCTCTAAAAATACATTTAAACAGTGGGAACCAACTTACTCTTGCCGCTGTATACTGCCCTCCGCGTTATACCATATCTGAAGACCAATTTATGGAATTTTTTAATTCACTAGGAGAATGCTTTATAGCGGCAGGAGACTACAATGCCAAGCACACACACTGGGGATCTCGTCTACTGAATCCAAAAGAAAAGCAGCTCTACAATGCAATTATAAAAGCTAACAACAAGCTCGACTACGTTTCTCCTGGCAGACCAACATACTGGCCGACAGATCCCAAAAAACTACCCGATTTGATTGACTTTGCAGTTACCAAAAACATTTCGCGTAGACTGATAAGTGCAGAGTGCCTTTCGGATCTATCATCCGATCACTCCCCAGTCCTAATAAATCTGCAACGACACCCTGAATTCATAAATCGACCCGGTAAGTTAACTTCACATAAAACTAACTGGCTTAGATACAAAAAATATATAAGCTCACACATTGAGCTTAAGCCACGTCTCGTTGATGTAGCTGACATTGATAGTTTTGTTAACACTCTTGAGACTGTCTTCGTCGCCGCAGCTAGCGCCGCTACGCCTCAAATACCAAAAACAATACACAACCAAAGGACAACAAATCTACAAATTGAACAGCTCGTTCTTGAAAAGCGGCGCTTACGACGTGACTGGCAATCGAACAGATCGCCATCGGCAAAGCAAAAACTAAAAGACGCCACACGTAAACTCACCAAAGCGTTAAAAATCGAGGACGAGCGCGCTCAACGCCGTTACATCGAGCAATTATCAACCACCAGTACGAAAAACTCATTGTGGAGAGCTCACCCAACTCTAAGCTCACCAACAGAAACAGTAATGCCCATAAGAAATCATATCCAAAAAGTGTTCCAACCTAATCCTGCAACAAGTACGTTTGCACTACCGACTGCTTAAAACGGCTCTCAGCTTCAACATGATCCAATCAAGTTTCGCCCGAATGAAATCGTTAGAATCATTAAAGAGCAACTGAACCAAAATGTTTGCTGTCCCGGATAAATCCATTCCTGAATCTTCATAACATAATCCCGTCACACCAATTTGGCTTTCGTGAAAAGCACGGAACAATTGAGAAGGTTAACAGAATAACATCAGAGATACGAAGCGCGTTCGAAAATAGAGAATACTGCACTGCATTATTTCTGGATGTTTCTCAGGCATTCGACAAAGTTTGGTTGGAAGGTCTAATGCATAAGATCAAAGCAATGCTCCCAAACAACACACATAAGCTGCTTAAGTCGTACCTATACGACAGGAAGTTCGCAGTAAGATGTAACACTGCAATGTCTGACGAACACAGTATCGAAGCTGGTGTTCCACAGGGCAGCGTACTGGGACCAACACTGTACGTGCTTTTCACAGCAGACATCCCAATAAGCAGCCGATTGACAACATCTACCTTTGCTGATGATACAGCTATTCTCAGCCGCTCCAGATGCCCAATACAAGCAACAGCGCAACTAGCCCTTCATCTGGTCAACGTGGAAAAATGGTTATCAGCAAGTAGCTTTCACCCTTAACAGGCAAGATTGTCCACCGCTCACGTTAAACAACACCACTCTTCCAAAAGCAAACGATGTAACGTATCTGGGCGTACACTTAGACAGAAGACTAACATGGCGGCGACACATTGAAGCTAAAAGAACACATCTCAAACTGAAAGCCAATAGCCTCCACTGGCTCATCAATGCTCGCTCTTCCATTAGTTTGGACTACAAGGTCCTGCTTTACAACTCTGTTCTAAAACCAATCTGGACCTATGGTTCCCAGTTATGGGGGAACGCTAGCAGCAGCAGCATTGACATTGTCCAGAGAGCCCAGTCAAAAATATTGAGAACCATTACCGGGGCACCGTGGTATGTTCGAAACGAAAACATTCATAAAGACTTAAACATCTAAACAGTCAAGGAGGAAATAGAGGAACAAAAAGTAAAATATCTTATCAAGCTCTCATCGCACACAAATCATCTCGCGAGAGGTCTCACAAGGCTGCGCAGCCGATCCCGTCTTCGTCGTAACGACTTACCAACCCAGCGATGATTTTTAGGGACGCGCACTCAGAATACAGTCAAAAACAAAAATGAACTGTTAGCTAAGATTTATTTATAAGATTTGTATACTTATTGCTAGTTTTCTAATTCACTAGAAAAAATTCAATAAATAAGACCATCTATTTAAAAAAAAAAAAAAAAAAATGTTCGCAAATGTGTAGAATTTTGCAATTCAACGGTCCCACCTGGCACTCTTTATTCTTTTCCAACCGACGCCAATCGCCATGATGATTGGACATCGTCGTGCAACATTGCAAAATCTGCAAGGGACTTGAAAGCCCTACGCATTTGCGCAAAGCATTTTGATGCTTCTGATGTAGGTGTGCGAAAAATAAAAGCCACGGCTGTGCCCAAGCAGTTTCTTGACCATTCTGAGGTAAAAAAGTACCACCTTTTGAGGAGATCAGCGTGCCAGTTGCATCATAATAAATAAGTCTAGAGTCAAATATTCCGAAGCTCAAAAAAACTTGCGGCAAAACATAAATTATGTTTCGAGCGTATGATTTTATGCGCAATGTGTCACAACTAAGTTTGCCTTCTCTACGAACACTGCACAGATGGAGCCCAATTAAGAGACTGGACACTGGCTTAGACTCCGCCATTGTGTCTAATCTAAAAAGAGAGGTACTTAAAATGTCTGTTCGAAATAGAAATTGTGTTCTGATGATGGATGAGATTAGCGGCAGGAGAGAGTTGGAGTATAACTCTGATGCAGACCAAATAGATTGGATTTGTGATCTTGGCAAGAACCAAAGAAACAAAAATTTGTGGCCAGCAAATTTCTATTTATAATGGTGCGTGGCATTTTTTAGCCGTGGAAGTTGTCAGCTTCTACTTTTCTTAAACCGCTATTCATGCCTCAGAACTGAAAACAATTATTTTGGAAAACTTAAAGTGTCTAAATGAATGTGGTCTCAAAGTAAAAGCAATAGTCTCAGACCAAGGCACCAACAATGTATCCTGTTACAAACTGCTACGCGATGGAACGAATACAAATGTAATGCATTATGATGGCGACAAGATATACCTGCTATATGACTATGTGCATCTCTTCAAAAGCATCCGAAACACGCTGTATGCCACCAACATTAACACCCCATATGGAGTAGCAAGATGGGGGGTGCTACGAGAATTTCACGAAGTCAACAAGGAAAGCACTGTTCGCCTAGCCCCAAAATTAACAGACGACCATATTTCTCCAGGCTTGTACCAAAAAATGCGAGTAAGCCTCGCCATGCAAGTGTTCAGCCATACAGTCGCACAAGGCATCGCGACTTGCATTCAGTTGAACAAATTTAAAAATGCCGACAATATTGCATGAGCTGAGGCAACTATGAACTTAATTGCAACCATCAACAATGGCTTTGACTTGTGCAATGGTCAATCCTTTGACAGCAAAAACCCTCTGAAGCATCCCGTCACAAGAACTAACGGCAAAATAGAGAAACTGGAAGAGTTTGCAAAGTTTGTCCAAAGATTGTGTCCCGTCCGTGTATCTCGCAATGTGCGCATTGAAGGATTGTCATACACACTGCGTGGTATAATAAGCCTGTGCAGAGACTTATTTGAAGACACGGAAACACAATTCATCATGCTAAGTAGATTTAACCAAGAACCGCTGGAGAACTATTTCGCAACGCTTCGCTCCAAACTTGGTATCAATACCATTCCATCGGCACAAGAAATCCATTATTTGACGGCTAGGATAGCGTCCATGAAAATTCTGACGCAGAACTATTTGCACAACAAAAACTGCGAAAATGATTCGGACTTGAATTTGGATTGAAATTACGCGCTTGAAGTGGAAGAAAGTGTACTTGACTGTTCGACACCTGCAATGCCACCACCAACTGAGAACGTAGACGACACTCAACCTTCCACCTCAGCAGCAGCAGCGAGAAATTTTGTCGGATACGGAATTTGGTCGCAGCTTTCAAACAAAATCAAGTGTGCTAAATGTGACGAAATAATGGTGAAGTATGACAGCTTAAGTCTACTTTCGGAAGAGTTTATAAAAAACAAAAACTATAGGGACGACAAGCTCTGCTTGATAAATCCATCGGACTATTTTTTTGAAGTTTGTCAGAGCCTTTTTGCGATATTGTCTAATTTTTTCACGCAACTCTACATGTGAAAGAAATTAAGCGTAAAATAGTGGAAGGATGCATTTCGCAGACGGATGTAAGACACCCTGAAAGGTTTCAAAAAGATTTGCCCTGCTACAACCACAAGGTGATGATGCTGGAGCATTTAATTTGCGTATTGCTTCGCAAATCGGCTCAGTGGTTGCTTAAGTTGGAGCTAGCAAGCAATAAAGCTCGGAAGAGAAATTGCGAGTCAGTTGCAAACAATCATGACCCGCAAAGCAAATAAAAATGCCAAATTCCTTATATAAGCCCTTTCTGCTCGTTATGTTATGGTGAATATACCTCAAGGGGAAACCAGCCACTAAATGGTTAAAGCGCTGCATGCAGTACTTCAATGGTGGTGTGGAAATCTGCTTTTGTTGATAAGTTAAAAAAAAAAAAATTAAAACCAATGACATTTCATTATATACTTCCAGATTAAATAATAATTTGATGTATTAATTTTAATTTTAATTTATTTTAATTTAACTTTAATTTTAATTAATTTTGATTTTATGTCAGCTGTTCATAGTTGACAATAAGAATATAAATAAATAAAATAAAAATTATATTAAACAAGTGGAAACGTTGCAGTCGGACGCAACCGACTGCGGTATACTCGATACCAGTATTAAAAATTTTGATGCCCATCCATGTGGGATGTCAATTGCTATCTTCATACCAAATTTGGTGACTCTAGCTCAAAGTTTGTAAAAGTAGGGAAAGGGGGACTGGGGGCGGTATGGTTGGGCGTGGCATTCAAATTTTTGGTGCAGATCTACGTGGAATGTCAATTGCTATCTTCATACCAAATTTGGTGACTCTAGCTCGAAGTTTGTATAAAGTGGGGAAAGGGGGGCTGCGGGCGGTATGGTTGGGCGTGGCATCCAAATTTTTGCTGCAGATCCTTGTGGAATGTCAAATGCTACCTTCATACCAAATTTGGTGACTCTAGTTCGAAGCATGTAAAAGGTGGTGAAAGGGGGGCTATGGGGCTTGGGGCGGTATGGTTGGGCGTGGTATTCAAATTTTTGGTGCCGATCTATGTGGGATGTCAATTGCTATCTTCATACCAAATTTGGTGACTCTAGCTCGAAGTGTGTATAAAGTGGGGAAAGGGGGGCTGCGGGCGGTATAGTTGGGCGTGGCATCCAAATTTTTGCTGCAGATCCTTGTGGAATGTCAAATGCTACCTTCATAACAAATTTGGTGACTCTAGCTCGAAGTTTGTATAAAGTGGGGAAAGGGGGGCTGCGGGCGGTATGGTTGGGCGTGGCATCCAAATTTTTGCTGCAGATCCTTGTGGAATGTCAAATGCTACCTTCATACCAAATTTGGTGACTCTAGCTCGAAGTTTGTATAAAGTGGGGAAAGGGGGGCTGCGGGCGGTATGGTTGGGCGTGGCATCCAAATTTTTGCTGCAGATCCTTGTGGAATGTCAAATGCTACCTTCATACCAAATTTGGTGACTCTAGCTCGAAGTTTGTATAAAGTGGGGAAAGGGGGGCTGCGGGCGGTATGGTTGGGCATGGCATCCAAATTTTTGCTGCAGATCCTTGTGGAATGTCAAATGCTACCTTCATAACAAATTTGGTGACTCTAGCTCAAAGTTTGTATAAGTGGGGAGAGGGGGGCTGGGGGCGGTATGGTTGGGCGTGGTATTCAAATTTTTGGTGCCGATCTATGTGGGTTGTCAATTGCTATCTTCATACCAAATTTGGTGACTCTAGCTCGAAGTTTGTATAAAGTGTGGAAAGGGGGGCTGCGGGCGGTATGGTTGGGCGTGGCATCCAAATTTTTGCTGCAGATCCTTGTGGAATGTCAAATGCTACCTTCATAACAAATTTGGTGACTCTAGCTTTAAGTTTGTAAAAGTGGGGAAAGGGGGACTGGGGGCGGTATGGTTGGGCATGGTATTCAAATTTTTGGTGCCGATCTATGTGGGATGTCAATTGCTATCTGCATACCAAATTTGGTGACTCTAGCTCGAAGTTTGTATAAAGTGGGGAAAGGGGGGCTGCGGGCGGTATGGTTGGGCGTGGCATCCAAATTTTTGCTGCAGATCCTTGTGGAATGTCAAATGCTACCTTCATACCAAATTTGGTGACTCTAGCTCGAAGTTTGTATAAAGTGGGGAAAGGGGGGCTGCGGGCGGTATGGTTGGGCGTGGCATCCAAATTTTTGCTGCAGATCCTTGTGGAATGTCAAATGCTACCTTCATACCAAATTTGGTGACTCTAGCTCGAAGTTTGTATAAAGTGGGGAAAGGGGGGCTGCGGGCGGTATGGTTGGGCGTGGCATCCAAATTTTTGCTGCAGATCCTTGTGGAATGTCAAATGCTACCTTCATAACAAATTTGGTGACTCTAGCTCAAAGTTTGTAAAGTGGGGAAAGGGGGGCTGCGGGCGGTATGGTTGGGCGTGGCATCCAAATTTTTGCTGCAGATCCTTGTGGAATGTCAAATGCTACCTTCATACCAAATTTGGTGACTCTAGCTCGAAGCATGTAAAAGGTGGTGAAAGGGGGGCTATGGGGCTTGGGGCGGTATGGGTGGGCGTGGCTTTCAAATTTTTGCTGCCGATCCATGTGGGATGTCAATTGCTCTCTTCATACCAAATTTGGTGACTCTAGCTCGAAGTTTGCATAAAGTGGGGAAAGGGGGGCTGGGGGCGGTATGGTTGGGCGTGGCATCCAAATTTTTGCTGCAGATCCTTGTGGAATGTCAAATGCTACCTTCATACCAAATTTGGTGACTCTAGCTCGAAGCATGTAAAAGGTGGTGAAAGGGGGGCTATGGGGCTTGGGGCGGTATGGGTGGGCGTTGTCTTCAAATTTTTGATGCCGATCCATGTGGAATGTCAAATGCTACCTTCATACCAAATTTGGTGACTCAAGCTCAAAGTTTGTATAAGGTGGGGAAAGGGGGGCGGAATGGATGGGCTAGGCTCCAAAACATTGATGCAGATTGTTGGGGGTCGTTGCCAGCTATCTTCCTACCAAATTTGGTGGATCTAGCTCCACTACTCTGGAATATACACGCATTCCCGTTTCTGACGAAGCGTTGGGGCAGATGGGGGTGGCTAGGGCGTTATTGGTGGGCGTGGCATCCAAATTTTTGCTGCAGATCCTTGTGGAATGTCAAATGCTACCTTCATAACAAATTTGGTGACTCTAGCTTTAAGTTTGTAAAAGTGGGGAAAGGGGGACTGGGGGCGGTATGGTTAGGCGTGGTATTCAAATTTTTGGTGCCGATCTATGTGGGATGTCAATTGCTATCTGCATACCAAATTTGGTGACTCTAGCTCGAAGTTTGTATAAAGTGGGGAATGGGGGGCTGGGGGCGGTATGGTTGGGCGTGGCATCCAAATTTTTGCTGCAGATCCTTGTGGAATGTCAAATGCTACCTTCATACCAAATTTGGTGACTCTAGCTCGAAGTTTGTATAAAGTGGGGAAAGGGGGGCTGCGGGCGGTATGGTTGGGCGTGGCATCCAAATTTTTGCTGCAGATCCTTGTGGAATGTCAAATGCTACCTTCATACCAAATTTGGTGACTCTAGCTCGAAGTTTGTATAAAGTGGGGAAAGGGGGGCTGCGGGCGGTATGGTTGGGCGTGGCATCCAAATTTTTGCTGCAGATCCTTGTGGAATGTCAAATGCTACCTTCATAACAAATTGGTGACTCTAGCTCAAAGTTTGTAAAAGTGGGGAAAGGGGGGCTGGGGGCGGTATGGTTGGGCGTGGTATTCAAATTTTTGGTGCCGATCTATGTGGGATGTCAATTGCTATCTTCATACAAATTTGGTGACTCTAGCTCGAAGTTTGTATAAAGTGGGAAAGGGGGGCTGCGGGCGGTTTGGTTGGGCGTGGCATCCAAATTTTTGCTGCAGATCCTTGTGGAATGTCAAATGCTACCTTCATAACAAATTTGGTGACTCTAGCTCAAAGTTTGTAAAAGTGGGGAAAGGGGGGCTGCGGGCGGTATGGTTGGGCGTGGCATCCAAATTTTTGCTGCAGATCCTTGTGGAATGTCAAATGCTACCTTCATACCAAATTTGGTGACTCTAGCTCGAAGCATGTAAAAGGTGGTGAAAGGGGGGCTATGGGGCTTGGGGCGGTATGGGTGGGCGTGGCTTTCAAATTTTTGCTGCCGATCCATGTGGGATGTCAATTGCTCTCTTCATACCAAATTTGGTGACTCTAGCTCGAAGTTTGTATAAGGTGGGGAAAGGGGGGCGGAATGGATGGGCTAGGCTCCAAAACATTGATGCAGATTGTTGGGGGTCGTTGCCAGCTATCTTCCTACCAAATTTGGTGGCTCTAGCTCCACTACTCTGGAATATACACGCATTCCCGTTTCTGACGAAGCGTTGGGGCAGATGGGGGTGGCTAGGGCGTTATTGGTGGGCGTGGCATCCAAACTTTAGATGCAGTTTTTGGGGGGTCATCATCATCTATCTTGGCACCAAATTTGGTGACTCTAGCTAAAAAACTGTGGGAGATATAGGCTTTTCTGATTTCTAAATGCGGGGGGGCTGGGGGCGGGATGGGTGGGCGTGGCTCCAAAACTTTGATGCAGTTCTTTTGTGGTCGTTACCAGCTATCTTCCTACCAAATTTGGTGGCTCTAGCTCCACTACTCTGGAAGATACACGCATTCCCGTTTTTTACGAAGCTTTGGGGCATCTGGGGGCGGCTAGGGCGGTATTGGTGGGCGTGGCATCCAAACTTTTGGTGCAGTTTTTGGGGGGTCATCATCAGCTAAATTGGCACCAAATTTGGTGGCTCTAGCTCAAAAACTGTGGGAGATATAGGCTTTTTTGACTTTAAAATGCGGGGGGTCTGGGGGTGGAATGGGGGGCGTGGCTCCAAAATTGTTGATGCAGTTTTTTGGGGGTTGCTAGTAGCTATCTTCTTACCAAATTTGGTAGTTCTAGCTGTAAGGGTGTGTGAAATATGCGGATTTATCGTTTTTGAGTTATCGAATTTATCGATTTGCCAGCCCCCCAGTTATCGTAGAACCCCAATCTTGACACTTTAATTTACTATCCCATAGAAAAAGAGAATTGGAAAGTTTCAAGTCCCTAGCTTGAAGGGTGTGGAAAAAACTTGCACACATACGGACGGACAGACGGACAGACGGACAGACGGACGGACGGACAGACGGACAGACGGACAGACACCATGACGGACATTGCACAAAACCAATATACTCTTTACCTTCGGTATCGAGTATAAAAAATGTGTGTGGTACTTTTTTTAGATCGAATGTCTTAAGACCATTTCGTTTTTTTTTGTGTGCACATGCATTTATTATTTATTTGTATTTATTTGCACGCTGTGTTGTTCTATGCCTATTAAACACACACACACATTAACAGACTTACACTGTATACATTTTTGTTTTATTTCATTATTCTGCCTTTATCAGCTGGCCGGCTCTGGGCCAGCAGAAACACAGGTGCACGAAAATAGCAAAAATCTAACATTCCTTTGTGTTTACGTTCCGCTTTGCCATCGTGCTTTTGCAAAGTTAATTTTCGTTTTCGCACCCAATGTTGCCCGCATATATTTTTCAGACGAGTTTCACTCAAGAAAGGATTGTCCGGTCTATGGGTATTATTCGTCTATGGTGACTTTTAATAGTCACGCTTCCGCGCGTATAGATGTTGTTGTCAAAAAACAAGAGAAGTTGCCGTCATGGTATATGGCTTTTTCTGATATGTTTGATTTGGATGTGGATAACTGCGGCCATTGTTGTTGTTGGATGAATGCGAACAAGCAAAGTTTAAAAAACGGCGGGTACATACTTCAATGGAGAAGCTGAGTGATTCGGAAGATACGATATCTATTTTGCGCCGCGAGTATTTGGCAGAAAAAAAATTTGGTTTGGAAGAAAAAAAATTTGGTTTGAAAGAAACAAATATCAGTATGGAGAAGGAGAAACACGAACAGTTATTACATTTGAAACATGAAAAAATGATGCTGGAACAAAAAAGAATTAAGTATAGAGGAAAAAAACATACGAAATGATTTTCAATTCAAAAAGTTGCAGCTGGGAAAAGTGGAGAGAATGCAAAAATAGCTAGAACTAAAATATAAGTATGATTAAGTGTAGTATAATGATAGGCCAAGAAGAGTGATTTATTCTGGACTCAGCGTCCGTAATTAAAGCTAATTACTACATGTGTTCTTATGGCTAGGTAAGGTTACTTATCTAGTTCAAATGTTTAACTTATCTAATGGGGAATAGGATTGGTCATTGTTACTATTATGCATTAGTTTGGAGTTCTTGGAGAAAAAAAAATATTTATTGAATATATATGCAATTTATATATATTTTATTTTATTTTCATTGGCTATGTAATATTTCTATTCTGTCTAAGTGAATAGTTGGCTTTTTATTTGTCTTATCCATTACGGTTACATTATTCTTATTGGTAGATTTATTATCTTATATTTTCCTGTATATTTGTTTTCTAGTTTGTGCGCTGTATCATTTCTTATTAAAATTTGAGTTCTGGGTTCTTTGCTTGCTCAACATTTGATAACGGCCATACAGCAGTTTTTGATGCGGTCAAAGTACTTGACATAGAGAGAAGAGAGCGAACAAGATTAACGCTGGAGAGCAAAGAGGGGACGACGCGCTTAACCACAAAGAAGACATTGACCAGACGAATAACATTAACGCAGCTGCAATAAGCAAACATAACTGCAGCAAACAACATCAAAAACAGCTGGACAAAGATTAGAATTACACTTAAAATTTATAATTTTGACGGAAAGAGGCAGTCTTAGGACTGACGACACTAAAATTATGTGTAAAAACAACCAAAATGTATGTACCAAATAGTAAGTGGTTTATGTTGTAACCAGAGGGTATATTGCTTTTGTGCAAATGTATGTAACAGGTAGATGGAAGTATTTCTGACCCAATTATATGTATGTATCTATATTATATATATATGCGGGAAGTTCAGTCAATCAATTTTGTAAGATTTTATTTGCAATGCATGCTACTGCTGCTGATGTAGATTACATTTTCTTAAGTTTCTATTTGTTAGTGTGTTTGTTTTTGCACGGTATATGTTTGGTGAACATTTTTTTGCTTTCTGTTAGCTTGCTTCAGAAGTCAACAATGTATGCATGCATTTACAATGTATGCGCGCGCTCTGCAAGTCTAACAAAGAGCGTAGTAACGCTACCTTCTTCGCACGCACTGAATTAACGCAAAACATATCTAAGAGGCTGCAGCTAAGTGAATTGCATATTGCCTTTAGCTTTAATTTAGTGTGTGCGGAGGAGTTAGGGTTATTAAACTTTATGATTGACATGCAAAGCGCGCACATAAAATAGAGAGTGAACGTAAATGAGCAACAACAGAGGAGCATGATCGGAGCGAGATTTGAAATTATCTAATTATCATAAGAGCAAAGCGCGCGCTCTGTTAAATTTTAAGCGGCACTTTGAGTTTGGGACGAACAGCGTACATAGATTTGTATAAAAACTAATGTGAACGGCCTTTGCTTGTTCGAAATTGTATATTATTAATGTAAGTTATACGTTTTGTCTAAGTTATATTAGCAGCAAGTAGGCAAATCCACCCCCACAACATATGAATTTTGGTGTGCAAAATTTTTCTACACGGACCAAGTTATGTTTTGTTGTTGTTGTTTTTTTTTTTTAATCAACGACACCAACAAAAAGTACCAGTGCGGGCCCAACAACAACACTTACAACAACAACAAACGCTACTTGGGTCGTAAATCAATTGTCAAAAGCACAAAAATTTTGAAAAAAAAAAATGTGCACTGTGCGAAGTGATACATGTACATAAAATTATGAAAATTATTTTCAAGCGCATTGTTCTCTTAATTGTGTATGCACCTATTCATTAAGAAGCGGAAATCCATTTCTTTTTTGCAAGTGCTGAACCTTTTTATACCCTTAAGGTGGGTATCCAGTACAGCGAAAAAAAAATTTTTCATACAAAATCGTCGCAGCAGGAATTGTTTTTTTTTGGCTACGTGTGTTCTAGGTATCCAGCAACGTAGCAAAAAATACTAAACTGCTTATCGATAGTATCGATTTATTTAATATGTACACACTGGCGCTGGGCGCAGGAAATACCAAATCATATATCTTTTTGTGCCCAGGCCAGCAAACACATTTTGTAAAACGTTTATAAAAACTTATAAATAATAATGGAAAGAAAAACCAAAAAACGGGTGGAAAATTTTAGTCACGAGGGGAAGATTTTGCTTATTAAATCTGTCGAGCCGCGACCATGCCTTTGAAGGTTGACAGAAAAAAAAACATTTTGACTTTATTTCGGTGAGACAGGCATGAGAAAGTATTGACACTGCAACAAAATATGCTACCAACAACGGAATAAGCATATTCGCACTATTTATCTTTCATTTTTTATTTTGTGTTTGTGGGTTTGTTTACTTTTTAAATTTGATGCCTTAGTGTGACCATGTATCTCTTAAGCTATATAGGGCAAAATGCCATATTTTTACCACAAATTAGTGGACTATGGTCACACTATAAAATCTTGTGCCCACGCTTCCAAAATATATCACAAATTCCTGCCAGAAATTTTTTATTGTACTGGAACCGGACCTTTAACCCATAAAATGGGTAAATAAGGGTATAATGGTTTTGTGCAAAAGTATGTAACAGGCAGAAGGAAGCATCTCCGACCCTATAAAGTATATATATTCTTGATCAGCATCAACAGCCGAGACGATATAGCCATGTCCGTCTGTCCGTCTGTCTGTCCGTCTGTCTGTCTGTATGAACGCGTGGATCTCAGAGACTACAAGAGCTAGAGACTTCTGATTTTGTATTTAAGTTCTCCTATACCATGAGCAGAACAAGTTTGCTTCAAATTATCGATAACTATTCTGGTTTCCGATATACACATAATATCGATAACAATAAAATATCGAATTTGGAAAATCTAAAAATGAGGGTTGAAGTAATGGATAATGATAGAACTTTTCTGAAAATTTCGTCCAAATCGGTTGGGTTCAGGGTATCTTCTAGTCGGGCTCTCCCGACTAGAGCCTTCTTACTTGTTACACTTGTATGCGTGAACGTCACAGAAAATCAAAAATAATTCACGAGCAATAGAACGAAATCAATGGCCGAAATATGAAACCAAGGCATGCTTAAGTATGCCTTGTATGAAACGAGCGAAACAAACATAATTTTGTACAAAACTTTCCAATACAGCATTGGTTACAAAAAGGCTAGAAAAATATATTCAGTGGGGTCTTTACAAAATTCACATTGTAGACGTATCGGTGCATGGTGTTCGCCGCTCGGTACATGATCGGAGCTTGATAACAAAATAGTTTTAAATCTCGCATTGATCATGAAGAGCAATGTGCGCGGTATGTCAAGTTTTGTGTCGCCTCTTTGGGCTCGCGACCAAGAGCAGGTCTCACACGTTCGACGCATATACCCACCAATTCGCTCAAACTCAGGCTGATGATTCTGATTCATGATTCATATCTCGAGAGCCCTTATAAAAGTCAGAAAAAAGTGGCAATGATGCAACTTTTTTTTGAGCTCTCACTGCACAGATTGACACTCTGATATTGGAACACGTTTGTATTCTATTCCTTCTTGTGAAGCACAGCAATTGCCGTTTTGATAGCAACGGCCATTTTGTAGTACCAGCCAAAAGTAACAACAAAACAATGTCCAATCAGCACACGCAATGACGCCATTTACAACTAAACTTGGAAAGCAAAAGCACGTGCTCCTAATCTGCGCTCTCAGTGTTTATGCATTTGTGTGCACATGTGCGAGCGGGAAAAATAGAGAGACGGGTGGGAAAGTGGGAGTAAGGGTGTGTGCGAGTGCAGCTTAGCAACCCTTTAGTTAGTCGGAGGTAAATCTGGCATTATTCTGAATGTATGCATGAATACATATTTATATGCATGTAAGCAAAGACCGTGGAATATCAAGATGTTGCAATTGTTAAGAAAGGGTTTACAGTTATTTCGTCTCAGGGTTCCGCTCTCAGAAATAATCTGTGCAACGAGTGCGAGGGAACGCGATAGCGTTTTTATTTCAGTTGCCTTTGCACACAGCGGCCAATCAAGTGTACGACAAGCGGCAGGCCAGTGGCAACCAAGAACGGTAAAATTTGTCACTGTATGTGTGCGTGTGTTTCCCTTTTTGCTGGGCCTGCTGTCCAGACTTTTGCTATTTTTCATATTTTGGCTTTTTCTGTGTCGGCAAATGACATCGACAAGTGCATTACTGAACACACTTTCGAAATTTGTGGGCATCGCAGCATAAATTACGATGGCATAATTTGTGTCTAGTGTCATAGAATTAAAAAATGGAAAGAGTATGAATGACCAGCAATTGCCAAACTATGCATATACAGCACCCTTAAATGTGAGTGTGGCAATTGTATATAGTTTGTTGACCCGTCTTAGCTACATACATATATGTTTAATTTGACCATTTATAAACAAGTAAGAAGGCTCTAGTCGGGAGAGCCCGACTAGAAGATACCCTGAACCCAGTTGCAATAAATATATTTAATTTATATAAGACTTTGGTATACTGGCTTAGCTTCCATCGATTAAGTTCAATATCTCCGGTGTTTCTCAACCGATTTGGACCAAATTTTCAGAAAAGTTCTATCATTATCCATTACTTCAACCCTCATTTTTAGATTTTCCAAATTCGATATTTTATTGTTATCGATATTATGTGTATATCGGAAACCAGAATAGTTATCGATAATTTGAAGCAAACTTGTTCTGCTCATGGTATAGGAGAACTTAAATACAAAATCAGAAGTCTCTAGCTCTTGTAGTCTCTGAGATCCACGCGTTCATACAGACGGACAGACAGACAGACGGACAGACGGACATGGCTATATCGTCTCGGTTGTTGATGCTGATCAAGAATATATATACTTTATAGGGTCGGAGATGCTTCCTTCTGCCTGTTACATACTTTTGCACAAAACCATTATACCCTTATTTACCCATTTTATGGGTTAAGGGTATAAAAAGCGTCGCTGCATAATCAAACCAAAAAAAGTTATAAAATCAACTCATTTGACATTTTTAATTATTGTTAAAACTTGCAATGTTAAACTGATTTGAAGAGCTCAAAACCGTAACTGACGCAAAACAGCTCTTTTGTTGTTCTACACTTTTCTGCTTTTGATTTTTGGTGGTGTAGAAAAGTGCAGAAAAGTGTAAGTCAGGGCACACTAAAAATCACAGGGCAGAACAGTTTAGTGTAAGAAAGTGCAGCTATCGAACACTTTTTTGTGAACTAGTGTACATTAGGGTACACTAGTGCAGCTATCGAACAGACGTTTTGTTGTTGGAGAAATAAGCAGTAAGCAGATAAGCCGTTAAGTACAGTGGCGTGAATACCCTAAATGTAATATGATGTAATATAAATTAATATTTGTAAACACTTACCGCAAACTTTGATTTTAAGCACAAAATTCTTTTAAAAGCAAAGTCGAACAGTGCAATGCGATAAACCGAAAAAGCCCCGTTATACTAACATGCATGCATTCATTTTTACACTTGTATGCGTGAACGTCACAGAAAATCAAAAATAATTCACGAGCAATAGAACGAAATCAATGGCCGAAATATGAAACCAAGGCATGCTTAAGTATGCCTTGTATGAAACGAGCGAAACAAACATAATTTTGTACAAAACTTTCCAATACAGCATTGGTTACAAAAAGGCTAGAAAAAATATATTCAGTGGGGTCTTTACAAAATGCACATTGTAGACGTATCGGTGCATGGTGTTCGCCGCTCGGTACATGATCGGAGCTTGATAACAAAATAGTTTTAAATCTCGCATTGATCATGAAGAGCAATGTGCGCGGTATGTCAAGTTTTGTGTCGCCTCTTTGGGCTCGCGACCAAGAGCAGGTCTCACACGTTCGACGCATATACCCACCAATTCGCTCAAACTCAGGCTGATGATTCTGATTCATGATTCATGTCTAGAGCCCTTATAAAAGTCAGAAAAAAGTGGCAATGAGGCACCTTTTTTTTTAGCTCTCACAGCACAGATTGACACTCTGATATTGGAACACGTTTGTATTCTATTCCTTCTTGTGAAGCACAGCAATTGCCGTTTTGATAGCAACGGCCATTTTGTAGTACCAGCCAAAAGTAACAACAAAACAATGTCCAATCAGCACACGCAATGACGCCATTTACAACTAAACTTGGAAAGCAAAAGCACGTGCTCCTAATCTGCGCTCTCAGTGTTTATGCATTTGTGTGCACATGTGCGAGCGGGAAAAATAGAGAGACGGGTGGGAAAGTGGGAGTAAGGGTGTGTGCGAGTGCAGCTTAGCAACCCTTTAGTTAGTCGGAGGTAAATCTGGCATTATTCTGAATGTATGCATGAATACATATTTATATGCATGTAAGCAAAGACCGTGGAATATCAAGATGTTGCAATTGTTAAGAAAAGGGTTTACAGTTATTTCGTCTCAGGGTTCCGCTCTCAGAAATAATCTGTGCAACGAGTGCGAGGGAACGCGATAGCGTTTTTATTTCAGTTGCCTTTGCACACAGCGGCCAATCAAGTGTACGACAAGCGGCAGGCCAGCGGCAACCAAGAACGGTAAAATTTGTCACGGTATGTGTGCGTGTGTTTCCCTTTTTGCTGGGCCTGCTGTCCAGACTTTTGCTATTTTTCATATTTTGGCTTTTTCTGTGTCGGCAAATGACATCGACAAGTGCATTACTGAACACACTTTCGAAATTTGTGTGCATCGCAGCATAAATTACGATGGCATAATTTGTGTCTAGTGTCATAGAATTAAAAAATGGAAAGAGTATGAATGACCAGCAATTGCCAAACTATGCATATACAGCACCCTTAAATGTGAGTGTGGCAATTGTATATAGTTTGTTGACCCGTCTTAGCTACATATATATATGTTTAATTTGACCATTTATAAACAAGTAAGAAGGCTCTAGTCGGGAGAGCCCGACTAGAAGATACCCTGAACCCAGTTGCAATAAATATATTTAATTTATATAAGACTTTGGTATACTGGCTTAGCTTCCATCGATTAAGTTCAATATCTCCGGTGTTTCTCAACCGATTTGGACCAAATTTTCAGAAAAGTTCTATCATTATCCATTACTTCAACCCTCATTTTTAGATTTTCCAATTCGATATTTTATTGTTATCGATATTATGTGTATATCGGAAACCAGAATAGTTATCGATAATTTGAAGCAAACTTGTTCTGCTCATGGTATAGGAGAACTTAAATACAAAATCAGAAGTCTCTAGCTCTTGTAGTCTCTGAGATCCACGCGTTCATACAGACGGACAGACAGACAGACGGACAGACGGACATGGCTATATCGTCTCGGTTGTTGATGCTGATCAAGAATATATATACTTTATAGGGTCGGAGATGCTTCCTTCTGCCTGTTACATACTTTTGCACAAAACCATTATACCCTTATTTACCCATTTTATGGGTTAAGGGTATAAAAAGCGTCGCTGCATAATCAAACCAAAAAAGTTATAAAATCAACTCATTTGACATTTTTAATTATTGTTAAAACTTGCAATGTTAAACTGATTTGAAGAGCTCAAAACCGTAACTGACGCAAAACAGCTCTTTTGTTGTTCTACACTTTTCTGCTCTTGATTTTTGGTGGTGTAGAAAAGTGCAGAAAAGTGTAAGTCAGGGCACACTAAAAATCACAGGGCAGAACAGTTTAGTGTAAGAAAGTGCAGCTATCGAACACTTTTTTGTGAACTAGTGTACATTAGGGTACACTAGTGCAGCTATCGAACAGACGTTTTGTTGTTGGAGAAATAAGCAGTAAGCAGATAAGCCGTTAAGTACAGTGGCGTGAATACCCTAAATGTAATATGATGTAATATAAATTAATATTTGTAAACACTTACCGCAAACTTTGATTTTAAGCACAAAATTCTTTTAAAAGCAAAGTCGAACAGTGCAATGCGATAAACCGAAAAAGCCCCGTTATACTAACATGCATGCATTCATTTTTACACTTGTATGCGTGAACGTCACAGAAAATCAAAATAATTCACGAGCAATAGAACGAAATCAATGGCCGAAATATGAAACCAAGGCATGCTTAAGTATGCCTTGTATGAAACGAGCGAAACAAACATAATTTTGTACAAAACTTTCCAATACAGCATTGGTTACAAAAAGGCTAGAAAAAATATATTCAGTGGGGTCTTTACAAAATGCACATTGTAGACGTATCGGTGCATGGTGTTCGCCGCTCGGTACATGATCGGAGCTTGATAACAAAATAGTTTTAAATCTCGCATTGATCATGAAGAGCAATGTGCGCGGTATGTCAAGTTTTGTGTCGCCTCTTTGGGCTCGCGACCAAGAGCAGGTCTCACACGTTCGACGCATATACCCACCAATTCGCTCAAACTCAGGCTGATGATTCTGATTCATGATTCATGTCTAGAGCCCTTATAAAAGTCAGAAAAAAGTGGCAATGATGCAACTTTTTTTTGAGCTCTCACAGCACAGATTGACACTCTGATATTGGAACACGTTTGTATTCTATTCCTTCTTGTGAAGCACAGCAATTGCCGTTTTGATAGCAACGGCCATTTTGTAGTACCAGCCAAAAGTAACAACAAAACAATGTCCAATCAGCACACGCAATGACGCCATTTACAACTAAACTTGGAAAGCAAAAGCACGTGCTCCTAATCTGCGCTCTCAGTGTTTATGCATTTGTGTGCACATGTGCGAGCGGGAAAAATAGAGAGACGGGTGGGAAAGTGGGAGTAAGGGTGTGTGCGAGTGCAGCTTAGCAACCCTTTAGTTAGTCGGAGGTAAATCTGGCATTATTCTGAATGTATGCATGAATACATATTTATATGCATGTAAGCAAAGACCGTGGAATATCAAGATGTTGCAATTGTTAAGAAAAGGGTTTACAGTTATTTCGTCTCAGGGTTCCGCTCTCAGAAATAATCTGTGCAACGAGTGCGAGGGAACGCGATAGCGTTTTTATTTCAGTTGCCTTTGCACACAGCGGCCAATCAAGTGTACGACAAGCGGCAGGCCAGCGGCAACCAAGAACGGTAAAATTTGTCACTGTATGTGTGCGTGTGTTTCCCTTTTTGCTGGGCCTGCTGTCCAGACTTTTGCTATTTTTCATATTTTGGCTTTTTCTGTTTCGGCAAATGACATCGACAAGTGCATTACTGAACACACTTTCGAAATTTGTGTGCATCGCAGCATAAATTACGATGGCATAATTTGTGTCTAGTGTCATAGAATTAAAAAATGGAAAGAGTATGAATGACCAGCAATTGCCAAACTATGCATATACAGCACCCTTAAATGTGAGTGTGGCAATTGTATATAGTTTGTTGACCCGTCTTACCGTACCATTTATAAACAAGTAAGAAGGCTCTAGTCGGGAGAGCCCGACTAGAAGATACCCTGAACCCAGTTGCAATAAATATATTTAATTTATATAAGGCTTTGGTATACTGGCTTAGCTTCCATCGATTAAGTTCAATATCTCCGGTGTTTCTCAACCGATTTGGACCAAATTTTCAGAAAAGTTCTATCATTATCCATTACTTCAACCCTCATTTTTAGATTTTCCAAATTCGATATTTTATTGTTATCGATATTATGTGTATATCGGAAACCAGAATAGTTATCGATAATTTGAAGCAAACTTGTTCTGCTCATGGTATAGGAGAACTTAAATACAAAATCAGAAGTCTCTAGCTCTTGTAGTCTCTGAGATCCACGCGTTCATACAGACGGACAGACAGACAGACGGACAGACGGACATGGCTATATCGTCTCGGTTGTTGATGCTGATCAAGAATATATGTACTTTATAGGGTCGGAGATGCTTCCTTCTGCCTGTTACATACTTTTGCACAAAACCATTATACCCTTATTTACCCATTTTATGGGTTAAGGGTTGTAAAGTAATGATTTTGAGCCGAGGTACAGATCTCAGTCTGGCCAAGGCTCGCGTTACAAGAAATATTTATATTTGCCGAAACACAACTGCTAACTGGAGGTAAAGTTCGTCAGAGTCATAATGCAAAAGGTCGCGTCACCGATCTTACTGGGTGATCTGGGTTGGCGAGTGGATTGTCTATGTTACGCTTACTTTAGTCTTGACTACGCTTCTATTCCGTTTTCGCTGTCGTCAACTGCACTTGGCGACCGTTTAACCTTGCTCTTGATCAATTTTTCCGCCGACACGTCTACACGCCTTTGACCCGAATTTCCAACTCCCTCGCCGGTCGCGTGCTCAGCCCGAGCGCGCCTTCCTTCTTCGCGTGGGTCGCGATTGTGGATCGTGGGTCGTGAGAGCGCACGCACCCTTCGATCATCTTTCGCCGATCTGGCCGTTCGAATATTCTGTTAAGTTGCTTGAGCCAAAATGTTATTAAAAACTAATGAACATAATTGTAACGTGGTAAACTATAATATGATGAAGAATGAATGATTGTAATGTTAATGTTTGGCAAGCTGTTAATTACTCTTAATAACTAATAAATTATAATATAAGGGTGAGAACGACTTCTTCTCATTTGTACTTCATGTACTTAGCTTCATTAAATGACAATATATTCTTTAATAATAAATTGTGAGGGAGGCTAATGTTGGCCTACCTCACACCCCCCCCTTTCTTCGTGATCGCGACGTTACCGTCGCGGTGTCGTGTCACGGCGAACGTATCCGCTCCTACCCTGATCGTGAAACGGCTGCGTCAGCTCCTAGGGACTCTGCTTCGTAGCTCCGCATCAATGACCGGAATGGCGGCCCGTGTCAGAATTCTATCGTTAGGGTAAACGTTCCAACTCGACGGTATTGACATCCAGACCATCGGGTTGTGTGCGGGTGGTTGTCCTCCTCACCCAACTCCGAGTCTAGTCCTTCTTCCCATCCATCAATCCTTTCAAACGTCTGTGGGCTGTCCAACTCGGTAAATGCTTCCTCCAGGTCATCTTCCTTTTGCTGATCCTCCCAATTTTCATCCTTTGCGTCGCCTGTTGTTTTTGGCTTTTTGCCTTGCTCGACCATATCGTTTTCCGGTGGCGTGGGTGTTTCCAACGCCTTGCTAGGTGCTTCCGTCTGGTTACCCTCTTCAGTGCCTTCGTTCGGTAGGGTGTCCGCCCCTTCTTTCAATGCTTGAAGGTTTGGAGGCGAGGCCGGCTCCTCGACGTATGGTTGTGGTGCTCGTGCGTTTGGCGCCTCTATGACTACCGTCGTTATCTCCACCGTCTGTACGATGACTGCGCCGTCTACTGTTATCACCGCAGATTTGTTCCTTATAAACATTGTATGTTTAAACGATGTAGGAGACGTCTCTCTTTTCCTTTGCTCATATCGGGGGTGGTTCCGCCGTGGGTCACGCGACTGCTGCTGCGATCTTGGATCTGAGTCTGATACCTCCGAACGATCGCTATCTTCTGCGTCTTCCACATGAGCTTCCGAGTATTTTCCGTAGACGCCGTCTTCATACTCTCGTCGGATGGTGGTGTCAGAGTCCTCGTCGCTGCTGAGGGTGATGATGCTGTCCATTCTTCGCAATTAACTTTTAGAATAAATTGTTGTAAGTTCGGTGATTAACGGTGTTTATATAAATGGTTAGTTAGTTAGTTAGTTCGTTTTTTTTTTTTTTTTTTTTTTTTAAACTTGTTTTCCGATTCAATTCCAGCCTTTTAAAACGGGGAGCGGCTCACTTCGGGATCTTCGTCTTCTCGATGGAATGGTTTTAGTTGCCCTATGCTAGCGATTCTGCTCTTCCGTTCCCCCTCTTTCACCAAACGCACGACGTTCGGAGATAAGAATTTTTAACGCGGAACGGGCCGTCGTATTTCGGGGCTAACTTTGCCGCGAATCCGTCGCTAGCTTTGGATAGCTGGTGTGTTCTTAATAAGACTAAATCGTTGATGGTGGGTCGCCATTCCCTCCGCCTTAGGTTATAGTTCCTCCCTTGGTCTTTCGAAGCCCGTTGTTGGTTGCTTTGGACTATTTTGAATACTTCTTGCATTCGAACTGCTTTTTCCTCCCGTGTTTGTGCTGTACTTCCCGTACCCGGCGTTTTCTCATCGTATAACGTTGCTGGCAAACGAGGTTCCCTTCCCTGCATCAGGAACGCTGGGGAAAATCCTGTTGAATCTGCAATGCTCGAGTTGACGGCTAAAGAGATTTCGGGTATTAGTTCATCCCACGAACTTTGGCTTCCGGAAATGAATTGTGCTATCATAGTTTTCACCGTCCTATTTGTTCTCTCTGTCGGGTTTTCCTGTGGGCAGTACGGGGCTGTATATTCCACCTCTACGCCTAGCGAATTCAAAAATGCCTTGAAGTTTCGACTCGTGAACTGCACTCCGTTGTCACACACGAATCTCTTTGGTACTCCGAAACGGCATAAGATTCGCTCGCGAAATGCTCTTTGTAGTGTTGCTGCCGTCGCTCGTCTCAAGGGGACCAGTTCCACCCATTTCGTGAATGCGTCGTGAAACACCAAAAGCACCGTGTTACCCTGTTTTGAGCGTGGCAAAGGGCCCACGAAGTCCGCGCACAGGATGGCCATCGGCTCTGCCACCTGGCGGGTTAGCATCTGTCCGGCTGGCTTCCTCTGCTCCGATTTGAATATCTGACATCTCTCGCAGCACTTAACGTACCTGGCTGCATCACGAAACATTCCCGGCCAGTAGTAACGCTGTGATAGCCTCATAATCGTCTTGCGAATTCCTTGGTGACCTGCCGTCGGCGCGTCGTGGCATTCTTTAAGCACTCGCGTCCTTTGTTCTTCGTCGACACAGAGCTTCCATGGGATGTAATCCTGATCGTCTGCGCGATAGCCTAAGTGCCGGTATAACTGTCCATTTTCCTCGACGTAATCCGCATACTTGGTTGGTTCCTTGGCGACTTTATCCTTCATTCCTTGAATCCACTTTCCTGGTAGTTGTTGAACTACGGCTTGCTGGAGTTTCTCTAATGGGTCTCGAGACAACGCGTCTGCCACCACGTTGAGTTTGCCCTTCCGATACCGTACGTCGAACTGGTATTGCTGGAGCTCTAACGCCCACGCGCGATCCTTCCCGACGGGCTCTCTATGTAATCCAACCACTTTAGCGCCATATGATCCGTGATTACATCGAAACGATATCCCTCCAGATAACATTTTAACTTCCGGATCGACCACACTATTGCCAGGCACTATTTTTCGGTCGCCGAGTAATTTTCTTCTGCTTTCGACAACTTACGACTCGCATACGCTATGACTCGCTCCTGCTGGTCGATAGTTTGCGTTAGCACTGCTCCGAGGCCGTAATCGCTTGCGTCCGTTTGTAGTGTGAACTTCTCAGCGAAATCCAGACATGCCAGGACAGGAGCGGTCGTCAGACAGTGTTTGAGATTGTCTAATGCCGCCTGCTGTTCCGTGTTCCACGTCCACTTTCGGGATTTTTTCAACAAACTTGTCATCGGCTGCACTACCGTCGTAAAGTTAGGCACGAATCGCCGATACCACGATGCCATGCCTAAGCACCGTCTGAGCTCCTTCAAGTTTGCTGGGGCCTTCAAATTGTTAATCGCTTCCACCTTCGACGGGTCAGTCTGGATTCCCTCGTCACTCACTAAATGTCCCAGGTATACTAGCTTCCTCTGGAAGAACGAACACTTCTTCCTGTTCAGCTTCAAATTTGCTGCCCTCAGCCGACGAAAACTTCCTTTAGGTTTGCCGTATGCTGCTCCTTCGTCTCGCTGACCACTATGATATCGTCTAAGTAGGCGAACGCATGGGGTTCCATCTCCGGGCCGATTACTGTGTCCAATGCTCTTTGAAATGTCGCACCCGCCGAATGCAAACCAAACGGCATGACTCGCCACTGGAACAATCCTCGGCCGGGTACCGTAAACGCCGTGCATTCCCGACTATCCGCTGCCATTGGAATTTGCCAATATCCGTGTTTTAAATCCAACGTAGATATGTAACGTGCGTGCCTCAGCCTTTCCAAGATATGGTTTATTCTGGGCACTGGGTACGCGTCGGGTATTGAATGTGCGTTGAGCTGGCGGTAGTCAATACACATTCGCCATTCATTTGTCTTTTGACGAACGAGCACAATAGGCGCACTGTGAGGACTCCTGGACGGCTCTATCGCACCGGCTTCTATCAGTTCGTTCACTTGATCGTCGATAACTCGCTGCATAGCTGGGTTTTTGGGATAATACCTCTGTTTTATTGGCTTATCATCCCTCATCACAATCCGATGCTCGGCTATATTAGACACGCCTTTGAGTCCTTCGAAACGTGCTAACTCCGTCTCCAAGAATTCCTGTAACGCCGGCTCCAGATCTGCTGGCCATTCCAACCCTCCTTCTGTTAATGCACTCGGTTGCATCTCTGACTTCGCTTTCCCCTTGCCAGATAATCCTGCCTTTGGATCCTCGTCTCCCTCCACATGTGCCCTGCCCATGGGATGCCTTTCGCCTTTCCTCGGATTTTCCTTTTGTATTGGAAGCGCTGTGCGCGCCGGGCTCGTTGGGTTAAGCTTTTCTTTGCCTGGATCTTCCAACCGACCTAGTAGGGACTCCTTGGCGCCCGGCGCCATCTCCTGATTTTCCTCTCGCTTGGCTTTCACGGCGTCATCCACCTTGGGTACCCCTGGTACATCTCTTTGTTCTTTCCTTTCGCTGCCGTCCATTTTGCCTTTCTTTCTGTTATCCGATCCACGGTGGTACTGCCAACCCCCGGGGTTGGTTCCTCCATTGCTTCGAGAACAAGGTTCGCTTTTCCGCATTGGATTTTCGTACCCATCCTGCACAGAAAGTCCATACCTAAAATCACGTTGTCCAACATAGACGGCATAACGAGCATGTCTATCGTCGCCTTGTCTCCTGCTAATCCAACTTTTACCCGCAATATCTTTTCTATGGCTATGCTTGAACCATCCGCTAAGCGCGCCTTAGCATCCGCTGCTAGTAACTTGCCTTCGTCTGCCACCTCTCGAAAAAAACCTTCGCTCACAAAACTCCTGGTGGCCCCTGTGTCAACTGTCGCCTTCGCTACGCACCTTCCAACCCTAATAGTAGCGACTATACGACTGTCCTGGACACTCAGTGGGTACTCTAATTTTGGGAATGACTCACACCGGCGCCCATCCGATCCCACTGCGGATGCCGCCGCTGCTCGTTTCCCGGCTGTTTCTGACAACACTCTGCGCTGTTCACCCCCTGTGTACCACACGATCTGCAGAACAGTACTCGCGGATTGGTGCATTCTCTAGCAAAATGCCCGCCCTGCGAACACTTATAGCACACGCGTCTCCCGTCGTAGGGTCTACGTTGCTCGTGACCGATCCCACCGTTTGGAATCCCCCTTACAGGACTGGTCGGTTGTACAGGCGTCGGATTTTTAAACGGGTTGCTTTGGGTGACGGGAATGCCTGTCCCCCCTGTCGTACCATGATCTTTAACGCCTAACCCCTGACTACCCTCTGCTTCCCTGCGGCTCTGATTTCGGACGTTTTCGAATTCGGCGGCCATCTGCGTTAGCTGCCCCAACGACACGAAATCTCTTTTGCGGATATATAATCTATACTCTGGCGCTAGGTTTTCATAAATTCTGTCCAACTCTTGTGCTGACCCATATCCTGCGTGATACATAAGTCCCCTAAGGTCAATTAAATAGTCTTTGTATCCTTCGCCACTACGCTGCCGACGAGCTCTGATTTCGTCTTCCAGCCTCTGGAAGTACCTCGGGGGCAAGAAAAATTCCAAGAATTCTTTCTTGAAAGTGGCCCACGTCGTATCTCTTAGTCGACTGGTTGTGAACCAGAGTGCCGCCTTATCTGTCAATGCTTCGCTCATAACCTTGGCCACACGATCTAGACTAACCTCGTGGGATATCGCCCGTTCTTCAATCGCTCCTAGAAATGTGAGTGGGTCGGTGCATCCGTTAAACTTGATTCCCCACCTGCGAACTAGCTCAGGGACGAACACATATTGTCTATGACTACCAAACTCCGCGTCGCCGGCTCCCACACTTGGTCTGTAGTCCACCTGCCCCACCTGGGTACTATTCACAGGGGGGTTTACAGGCGGCACCACCTGTATACCAGGTAAGGATTCAATCCTTATCTTCTGCTCACTGGGCGGCATATATTGTGTGTGGCTTTGCATCGGAAACAATCCCCCGGGTGACCCCGACAGTGTCAGCAAGTCAGATTCTGATTTTTGGCGCGTTCGTGGTGCTGCGGCGGAAAGGCCGGGCGATTCTTGGGTCTTGGCAAACCTCGACTCCCATTCCGTCAAACGTGTCCGCGTCCCCAAATTATGGGTCCCTTCTTTTATAAAGGTACATACCCGTTTCCGCAACTCTTCTACCTTTCCAAGTTTGTCCAGGCCGAGTTCGTGCGCAATCTTCTCCAAGTCCTCCTTTCGGCAGTGGTACACCCATCGCACGCCTACGCCTGAGTTACTGCAGTTCTCTAACTCTGTGCTCTCGCGTTCACTCATGGCTGGTATATTATTTGCTCCTGGTTGTAATTCGGTTTTATTAGTTTTATTTAGATTTTATTTCGTCAAAAATTTTTTTTTTCCCGTTTAACTTTATTAAATTTTCCACCGTTTTTTTTTCTTTAATTTATATATATTTTTATTATTATTATTATTATTATTTGTTTTAATTATTTCATTAAAATGTTTTTTTTTTTTTTTAATTTATATATATTTTTACTATTATTATTATTATTATTATAGTTTTTTTTTTTTTTGTTTGAATTATTTCATTAAAATGTTTTGTTTTTTTTTTTAATTTATTTAATTTTTATTCCACTTCGCGGTTGCACTCATCCCATTGCTCCCACCACTCTTGTCCCACTGTTCAGTTTTGCTTTCCCGATTGTTCTCGTCCCACTGTTCGCTATTTGCCGTTGCCAAAAAAAAACCATTCCACTTTTGATAATTTAATGCGTGCTGTACTTGGCTTGTCGACGTGCGCGTTGTGCCGTTAGGTGATCGGCTCGTCCACTTCACCATCAACTTCGCTGCGCCGCGACTTGTTACTAACCACTGGCACTTAAACAAATTCCGCTACGCAATCTGTGCGCACGCTTCCACCGTCACTTTCGTTGCGCCGCAAATGGCCCGACTTAATCGCTTGCTTTGCGCGATCCCGTTTGTTTAATCGGTGCGCCCGTTTCGACCGTCCACTTCTTTGCGCCACGACAATTGCGCAAAAGAAGATTCTCGAATGATTCCGTTTTTTTTTTTACCTTGTTTTATGCACGTGCAGTAAAACAGTGTATGACCGGGTATACACGAATTCACGACTTTCGAACTTTCAAGTATTGCTTCTGGGGTCTTTATTCCCGATTTGCTCTACTCCTCCTTAGCTTAGGTCCCTGCTCGGGCGCCACTTGTAAAGTAATGATTTTGAGCCGAGGTACAGATCTCAGTCTGGCCAAGGCTCGCGTTACAAGAAATATTTATATTTGCCGAAACACAATTGCTAACTGGAGGTAAAGTTCGTCAGAGTCATAATGCAAAAGGTCGCGTCACCGATCTTACTGGGTGATCTGGGTTGGCGAGTGGATTGTCACCGCACTCCTACCACAAGCCTCAGTTATTACTCTTTCCAAGCCCAGGTGATTACCATAGGCTGGATAAACTACCATTAATACGCGCTACTGGAATGCCTGGGCGATTTGGGCTGGCAAGTGGATTGTCACCGCACTCCTACCACAAAGTCCACAGGTTTTTCTTATCTTCCAAGCTGAAGCGAACGCCATCAGCTGGCGAAGCACTTTATAATGCGAATCGAAACGACTCAACCTAATGATGCATACACGTGGTTTTGGGGTTAGAGTATTTCTGTCTTTCGAACCTTTATTTCTATATGCCTTCCTTAGATGTTCTATGTTACGCTTACTTTAGTCTTGACTACGCTTCTATTCCGTTTTCCGCTGTCGTCAACTGCACTTGGCGACCGTTTAACCTTGCTCTTGATCAATTTTTCCGCCGACACGTCTACACGCCTTTGACCCGAATTTCCAACTCCCTCGCCGGTCGCGTGCTCAGCCCGAGCGCGCCTTCCTTCTTCGCGTGGGTCGCGATTGTGGATCGTGGGTCGTGAGAGCGCACGCACCCTTCGATCATCTTTCGCCGATCTGGCCGTTCGAATATTCTGTTAAGTTGCTTGAGCCAAAATGTTATTAAAAACTAATGAACATAATTGTAACGTGGTAAACTATAATATGATGAAGAATAAATGATTGTAATGTTAATGTTTGGCAAGCTGTTAATTACTCTTAATAACTAATAAATTATAATATAAGGGTGAGAACGACTTCTTCTCATTTGTACTTCATGTACTTAGCTTCATTAAATGACAATATATTCTTTAATAATAAATTGTGAGGGAGGCTAATGTTGGCCTACCTCACACCCCCCCCTTTCTTCGTGATCGCGACGTTACCGTCGCGGTGTCGTGTCACGGCGAACGTATCCGCTCCTACCCTGATCGTGAAACGGCTGCGTCGGCTCCTAGGGACTCTGCTTCGTAGCTCCGCATCAATGACCGGAATGGCGGCCCGTGTCAGAATTCTATCGTTAGGGTAAACGTTCCAACTCGACGGTATTGACATCCAGACCATCGGGTTGTGTGCGGGTGGGTTCCGCTGACATCTCGAGTGGTTGTCCTCCTCACCCAACTCCGAGTCTAGTCCTTTTTCCCATCCATCAATCCCTTCAAACGTCTGTGGGCTGTCCAACTCGGTAAATGCTTCCTCCAGGTCATCTTCCTTTTGCTGATCCTCCCAATTATCATCCTTTGCGTCGCCTGTTGTTTTTGGCTTTTTGCCTTGCTCGACCATATCGTTTTCCGGTGGCGTGGGTGTTTCCAACGCCTTGCTAGGTGCTTCCGTCTGGTTACCCTCTTCAGTGCCTTCGTTCGGTAGGGTGTCCGCCCCTTCTTTCAATGCTTGAAGGTTTGGAGGCGAGGCCGGCTCCTCGACGTATGGTTGTGGTGCTCGTGCGTTTGGCGCCTCTATGACTACCGTCGTTATCTCCACCGTCTGTACGATGACTGCGCCGTCTACTGTGATCACCGCAGATTTGTTCCTTATAAACATTGTATGTTTAAACGATGTAGGAGACGTCTCTCTTTCCCTTTGCTCATATGGGGGTGGTTCCGCCGTGGGTCACGCGACTGCTGCTGCGATCTTGGATCTGAGTCTGATACCTCCGAACGATCGCTATCTTCTGCGTCTTCCACATGAGCTTCCGAGTATTTTCCGTAGACGCCGTCTTCATACTCTCGTCGGATGGTGGTGTCAGAGTCCTCGTCGCTGCTGAGGGTGATGATGCTGTCCATTCTTCGCAATTAACTTTTAGAATAAATTGTTGTAAGTTCGGTGATTAACGGTGTTTATATAAAATGGTTAGTTAGTTAGTTAGTTCGTTTTTTTTTTTTTTTTTTTTTTTTAAACTTGTTTTCCGATTCAATTCCAGCCTTTTAAAACGGGGAGCGGCTCACTTCGGGATCTTCGTCTTCTCGATGGAATGGTTTTAGTTGCCCTATGCTAGCGATTCTGCTCTTCCGTTCCCCCTCTTTCACCAAACGCACGACGTTCGGAGATAAGAAATTTTTAACGCGGAACGGGCCGTCGTATTTCGGGGCTAACTTTGCCGCGAATCCGTCGCTAGCTTTGGATAGCTGGTGTGTTCTTAATAAGACTAAATCGTTGATGGTGGGTCGCCATTCCCTCCGCCTTAGGTTATAGTTCCTCCCTTGGTCTTTCGAAGCCCGTTGTTGGTTGCTTTGGACTATTTTGAATACTTCTTGCATTCGAACTGCTTTTTCCTCCCGTGTTTGTGCTGTACTTCCCGTACCCGGCGTTTTTTCATCGTATAACGTTGCTGGCAAACGAGGTTCCCTTCCCTGCATCAGGAACGCTGGGGAAAATCCTGTTGAATCTGCAATGCTCGAGTTGACGGCTTAAGAGATTTCGGGTATTAGTTCATCCCACGAACTTTGGCTTCCGGAAATGAATTGTGCTATCATAGTTTTCACCGTCCTATTTGTTCTCTCTGTCGGGTTTTCTTGTGGGCAGTACGGGGCTGTATATTCCACCTCTACGCCTAGCGAATTCAAAAATGCCTTGAAGTTTCGACTCGTGAACTGCACTCCGTTGTCACACACGAATCTCTTTGGTACTCCGAAACGGCATAAGATTCGCTCGCGAAATGCTCTTTGTAGTGTTGCTGCCGTCGCTCGTCTCAAGGGGACCAGTTCCACCCATTTCGTGAATGCGTCGTGAAACACCAAAAGCACCGTGTTACCCTGTTTTGAGCGTGGTAAAGGGCCCACGAAGTCCGCGCACAGGATGGCCATCGGCTCTGCCACCTGGCGGGTTAGCATCTGTCCGGCTGGCTTCCTCTGCTCCGATTTGAATATCTGACATCTCTCGCAGCACTTAACGTACCTGGCTGCATCACGAAACATTCCCGGCCAGTAGTAACGCTGTGATAACCTCATAATCGTCTTGCGAATTCCTTGGTGACCTGCCGTCGGCGCGTCGTGGCATTCTTTAAGCACTCGCGTCCTTTGTTCTTCGTCGACACAGAGCTTCCATGGGATGTAATCCTCATCGTCTGCGCGATAGCCTAAGTGCCGGTATAACTGTCCATTTTCCTCGACGTAATCCGCATACGTGGTTGGTTCCTTGGCGACTTTATCCTTCATTCCTTGAATCCACTTTCCTGGTAGTTGTTGAACCACGGCTTGCTGGAGTTTCTCTAATGGGTCTCGAGACAACGCGTCTGCCACCACGTTGAGTTTGCCCTTCCGATACCGTACGTCGAACTGGTATTGCTGGAGCTCTAACGCCCAGCGCGCGATCCTTCCCGACGGGCTCTCTATGTAATCCAACCACTTTAGCGCCATATGATCCGTGATTACATCGAAACGATATCCCTCCAGATAACATTTTAACTTCCGGATCGACCACACTATTGCCAGGCACTCTTTTTCGGTCGCCGAGTAATTTTCTTCTGCTTTCGACAACTTACGACTCGCATACGCTATGACTCGCTACTGCTGGTCGATAGTTTGCGTTAGCACTGCTCCGAGGCCGTAATCGCTTGCGTCCGTTTGTAGTGTGAACTTCTCAGCGAAATCCGGACATGCCAGGACAGGAGCGGTCGTCAGACAGTGTTTGAGATTGTCTAATGCCGCCTGCTGTTCCGTGTTCCACGACCACTTTCGGGATTTTTTCAACAAACTTGTCATCGGCTGCACTACCGTCGTAAAGTTAGGCACGAATCGCCGATACCACGATGCCATGCCTAAGCACCGTCTGAGCTCCTTCAAGTTTGCTGGGGCCTTCAAATTGTTAATCGCTTCCACCTTCGACGGGTTAGTCTGGGTTCCCTCGTCACTCACTAAATGTCCCAGGTATACTAGCCTCCTCTGGAAGAACGAACACTTCTTCCTGTTCAGCTTCAAATTTGCTGCCCTCAGCCGACGAAAAACTTCCTTTAGGTTTGCCGTATGCTGCTCCTTCGTCTCGCTGACCACTATGATATCGTCTAAGTAGGCGAACGCATGGGGTTCCATCTCCGGGCCGATTACTGTGTCCAATGCTCTTTGAAATGTCGCACCCGCCGAATGCAAACCAAACGGCATGACTCGCCACTGGAACAATCCTCGGCCGGGTACCGTAAACGCCGTGCATTCCCGACTATCCGCTGCCATTGGAATTTGCCAATATCCGTGTTTTAAATCCAACGTAGATATGTAACGTGCGTGCCTCAGCCTTTCCAAGATATGGTTTATTCTGGGCACTGGGTACGCGTCGGGTATTGAATGTGCGTTGAGCTGGCGGTAGTCAATACACATTCGCCATTCATTTGTCTTTTTACGAACGAGCACAATAGGCGCACTGTGAGGACTCCTGGACGGCTCTATCGCACCGGCTTCTATCAGTTCGTTCACTTGATCGTCGATAACTCGCTGCATAGCTGGGTTCTTGGGATAATACCTCTGTTTTATTGGCTTATCATCCCTCATCACAATCCGATGCTCGGCTATATTAGACACGCCTTTGAGTCCTTCGAAACGTGCTAACTCCGTCTCCAAGAATTCCTGTAACGCCGGCTCCAGATCTGCTGGCCATTCCAACCCTCCTTCTGTTAATGCACTCGGTTGCATCTCTGACTTCGCTTTCCCCTTGCCAGATAATCCTGCCTTTGGATCCTCGTCTCCCTCCACATGTGCCCTGCCCATGGGATGCCTTTCGCCTTTCCTCGGATTTTCCTTTTGTATTGGAAGCGCTGTGCGCGCCGGGCTCGTTGGGTTAAGCTTTTCTTTGCCTGGATCTTCCAACCGACCTAGTAGGGACTCCTTGGCGCCCGGCGCCATCTCCTGATTTTCCTCTCGCTTGGCTTTCACGGCGTCATCCACCTTGGGTACCCCTGGTACATCTCTTTGTTCTTTCCTTTCGCTGCCGTCCATTTTGCCTTTCTTCCTTGTTATCCGATCCACGGTGGTACTGCCAACCCCCGGGTTGGTTCCTCCATTGCTTCGAGAACAAGGTTCGCTTTTCCGCATTGGATTTTCGTACCCATCCTGCACAGAAATTCCATACCTAAAATCACGTTGTCCAACATAGACGGCATAACGAGCATGTCTATCGTCGCCTCGTCTCCTGCTAATCCAACCTTTACCCGCAATATCTTTTCTATGGCTATGCTTGAACCATCCGCTAAGCGCGCCTTAGCATCCGCTGCTAGTAACTTGCCTTCGTCTGCCACCTTTCGAAAAAAACCTTCGCTCACAAAACTCCTGGTGGCCCCTGTGTCAACTGTCGCCTTCGCTACGCACGTTCCAACCCTAATAGTAGCGACTATACGACTGTCCTGGACACTCAGTGGGTACTCTAATTTTGGGAACGACTCACACCGGCGCCCATCCGATCCCACTCCGGATGCCGCCGCTGCTCGTTTCCCGGCTGTTTCTGACAACACTCTGCGCTGTTCACCCCCTGTGTACCACACGATCTGCAGAACAGTACTCGCGGATTGGTGCATTCTCTAGCAAAATGCCCGCCCTGCGAACACTTATAGCACACGCGTCTCCCGTCGTAGGGTCTACGTTGCTCGTGACCGATCCCACCGTTTGGAATCCCCCTTACAGGACTGGTAGGTTGTACAGGCGTCGGATTTTTAAACGGGTTGCTTCGGGTGACGGGAATGCCTGTCCCCCCTGTCGTACCAAGATCTTTAACGCCTAACCCCTGACTACCCTCTGCTTCCCTGCGGCTCTGATTTCGGACGTTTTCGAATTCGGCGGCCATCTGCGTTAGCTGCCCCAACGTCACGAAATCTCTTCTGCGGATATATAATCTATACTCTGGCGCTAGGTTTTCATAAATTCTGTCCAACTCTTGTGCTGACCCATATCCTGCGTGATACATAAGTCCCCTAAGGTCAATTAAATAGTCTTTGTATCCTTCGCCACTACGCTGCCGACGAGCTCTGATTTCGTCTTCCAGCCTCTGGAAGTACCTCGGGGGCAAGAAAAATTCCAAGAATTCTTTCTTGAAAGTGGCCCACGTCGTATCTCTTAGTCGACTGGTTGTGAACCAGAGTGCCGCCTTATCTGTCAATGCTTCGCTCATAACCTTGGCCACACGATCTAGACTAACCTCGTGGGATATCGCCCGTTCTTCAATCGCTCCTAGAAATGTGAGTGGGTCGGTGCATCCGTTAAACTTGATTCCCCACCTGCGAACTAGCTCAGGGACGAACACATATTGTCTATGACTACCAAACTACGCGTCGCCGGCTCCCACACTTGGTCTGTAGTCCACCTGCCCCACCTGGGTACTATTCACAGGGGGGTTTACAGGCGGCACCACCTGTATACCAGGTAAGGATTCAATCCTTATCTTCTGCTCACTGGGCGGCATATATTGTGTGTGGCTTTGCATCGGAAACAATCCCCCGGGTGACCCCGACAGTGTCAGCAAGTCAGATTCTGATTTTTGGCGCGTTCGTGGTGCTGCGGCGGAAAGGCCGGGCGATTCTTGGGTCTTGGCAAACCTCGACTCCCATTCCGTCAAACGTGTCCGCGTCCCCAAATTATGGGTCCCTTCTTTTATAAAGGTACATACCCGTTTCCGCAACTCTTCTACCTTTCCAAGTTTGTCCAGGCCGAGTTCGTGAGCAATCTTCTCCAAGTCCTCCTTTCGGCAGTGGTACACCCATCGCACGCCTACGCCTGAGTTACTGCAGTTCTCTAACTCTGTGCTCTCGCGTTCACTCATGGCTGGTATATTATTTGCTCCTGGTTGTAATTCGGTTTTATTAGTTTTATTTAGATTTTATTTCGTCAAAACCTTTTTTTTTCCGTTTAACTTTATTTAATTTTCCACCGTTTTTTTTTCTTTAATTTATATATATTTTTATTATTATTATTATTATTTTTTTTTTTTT
>JARNME010000234.1:793106-811470 GCA_030179655.1 Scaptomyza flava
CCATCTAAAACGAATTACATAAAGTATTTTACAAAATTGCGCTTACCTTTTCAACCTCCAATCAGCTGTTTTGTGACTTTTTCGCTGAAACATCGCGATGTTTTATCGAACAAGTGTTCAAATGAACTAGTTTCTCTTCAGTTATTCCTCAGTTAATATTTACGGTCAGTTATACTTCCTTATGGGAGAATACATGCAAACTGAACCACAGTTACTGTTAACCCACTGTTAAATGGCAATAGGCTATAATGTAGTTACAGTTAGACCCCATTTACACGCTGAAGTTTTTTCATGAAGTTTTTTTTTCATTCTGTTTTAAAACTTCTTCGGAATTCAGGTCGCATTTACACGCTGAAGTTTTTCAGTGAATTTTTTCATTTGAAAATGCAACTCTGGTTTAAATTTATGGTCGATAAACAGACACAGTTAACACCAGTTCAATTAATTCTTTCTTCCATAACATTTCTATTAATAATATATAGACCACAACAATATATTTACTATTTGCGCTAATATTTGCTTGTGCGATATTTCGTATCAATAACTTTATTTTTCACATCAAACACTGTGCAACTCTGTGTTTACATTCTATCGGAATAAGGCAAAGCAAAATACGAAGAAAAATTCACGACTTAACAAGTAGTGAATTTTTGCTTGAGTTTTTACACCTCTACTCCCCTTGCCTTCAAACAAATATTCAGAGAGCAAATTCACGAAAAAACTTCAGCGTGTAAATGGGGTCTAACATATCAAGTCCTCTTGTTACATAGTCACTGAGGGGTAAAATACAGAGTGATTTGTGATTGAACATTTATTATACTCGATACCGAAGGTAAAGAGTATATTGGTTTTGTGCAATGTCCGTCATGGTGTCTGTTCGTCCGTATGTATGCAAGTTTTTTCCACACCCTTCAAGCTAGAGACTTGAAACTTTTCAATTCTCTTTATCCATGGGATAGTAAATTAAAGTGTCAAGATTGGGGCTCTACGATAACTGGGGGGCTGGCAAATCGATAAAATCGATAACTCAAAACCGATAAATCCACATATTTTTGAGCTATAGCCACCAAAATTGGTGCCAAGATGAAATCAGAAACGGCTATATCTCCCACAGTTTTTTAGCTAGAGCCACCAAATTTGGTGCCAAGATAGGTGATGATTACCCCCCAAAAACTGCATCAAAAGTTTGGATGCCACGCCCACCAATACTGCCCCCAACCCTCTTTCCCCACTTCTTACAATTTTCGAGCTAGAGTCACCAAATTTGGTATGAAGATAGCAATTGACATTCCACATAGATCTGCAGAAAAAATTTGGATGCCACACCCACCCATACTGCCCCTCGCCCCCTTTCCCTACCTTTAACAAACTTTGAGCTAGAGTCACCAAATTTGGTATGAAGATTGCAATTGACATTCCACATAGATCTGCAGCAAAAATTTGGATGCCACACCCACCCATACTGCCCCCAGCCCCCCTTTCCAAAGCTTTTACAAACTTTGAGCCAGAGTCGCCAAGTTTGGAAGGAAGATAGCTGGTGGCATCCCCATCTGCATCGGAGAATCTTTAAGGCAGCGTATACCCCTGCCCCGTCCGTACCACTTTGCAATCAGGCCTCTTTTTACCGGTTTTAATACTGGTATCGAGTATGCCGCAGTCGGTTGTGTCCGACTGCAACGTTTTCACTTGTTTTTTTCTTGTTTGTTTCAGTGAAAAGGGATTCTAATATGTTCAATGCTTTATAATGACCGTCAGTTGTATTACTATTTGTTTGTAAAAAATGAATTCTAAACCGTCAAGAAATCCGCAGCATCATTCGTGGATGGTTGTAGGATCAATTCTTCCTCCGAGCTATCGTCATGATCTTTCATGGCATTTGTATTCTGATTCACTGGCTCTAAACAGTAATGTTCGATAATGTCGGCTTCTGTGGGAAAGCCTGCTGTCCAAATCTCGTTGTCCAACTCAATATAATCCTCAAGCGTAGCTTCGGATGGTATATCTCTATTCAATCTCATCCAAGCTTCGTAATCAGCTTGTATCAAGTTTCGTTCATTAGCAATGTTATTTAAGAAAATTAAAGGTATGTCATCCTCATTATCCCATGTAGAATTTTGACCGAATCCAGCTTTTTTAAAGCAGTTTGCTATTGTTTGGTTCTTGACATCTATATCCCATGCTTTTGTTACATGATTGATACAATCCATAAGTGTGATATCATATTTTCTCTTCGCCTCCATACGCTTTAATACTTCTTTTAAGATTCTGCTTCGATAGTAACATTTCAAATTTTGTATTGCTCCCTGGTCAAGCGGTTGTAACTTCGAAGTCATATTTGTTGGAAAAAATGCCAATTCAATAGAATCCAATTTTCTTTGCAAATCCCCAAAAAATTCGAAATAAGGGGACACGTGCCAAACATAGAATTCGAGTTATGGAGATATTCGAGTTATGAAAGTTCGAGTTGTGGAAAAAACATTGCCTGCAATTTTCGTTCTAAACGCTACTGCCACTCGAATAGATTCGAGTTATAAAAAATTCGAGTTACGGAAGTACGAGTTACGGAAGTTTGACTGTATATCATAGCTCGCAAATAACTCTTAACCGTCTTTCGTTTTGCGGTCTGCACTCTGACACAACCGAAAAAGACGATGCGCGTGTGCTCTCGCTCTGAACAGAACTTTTCGTTTCTCCTTGTTTTGGTTTTCGGTTAACTGTTCTCAGTTGTGTGGTTCTTGTTATGCTCACTCAACAACAACTTAGAGAGAGCGATCCAACTGAACGCTCGCTCATTGAAAAAACGAAAGACTCATCATAAACGGTCTTTTGTCTTCAGTGCCTTTTAAACAACGCTTAGCAACAACTTTAACATATTTATTAGATCTTAACATTAGATTTATTAC
This sequence comes from Scaptomyza flava, assembly GCA_030179655.1. Taxonomy (NCBI): domain Eukaryota; kingdom Metazoa; phylum Arthropoda; class Insecta; order Diptera; family Drosophilidae; genus Scaptomyza; species Scaptomyza flava. The sequence goes on from JARNME010000234.1 coordinate 796,010, forward strand.
TTATTTTGTATTAAGCTTTACAACTAGTAGCGAATTTAGAGTTTCAGCACTTATACCCCGATTCCACTAGAGCAAGATGCAATTATGTTATTGGTATTCGAAGATGCCGCATCTTTTTGTATTAGAATCCCATTTGTACAATGGGAATCTTATTCAAATGTTCCCCGTTGGTCGGCTGCATTCCCAGTTGGTTCTAAAGCCCCATATGCAGACGGCCGTTAAGCTCTCGTACCGTAGAAACTTCATATAAAAAAAATGGTCTCGTACAGCGCCCGTACAGTTCTACGAAAGCATGGTACGTAGTATGTTAAGTACTGGCCTTTAATAAGTGTTGAACAATGAAAATGTTAATTAACAGTGAGGCTGTGTACGGCCAGTGAACAATGCTGAGCATATCTTCACGGCTCGTTAAATGTTGCAAAAAGTAAACAACATGGCGGCACGAAAGAGTCGATTCGCAAATTTTGTAAACGATTTTGAGAAAATCGAGCTTATAAAGGCTGTGGAGCGTCGGCCAGTCCTGTGGGATTTGACCAGCAAGTTGCACTTCAATATAATCGTAATAAAATGCGCGTGGGATGAAATTGGCGCCGAATTGGGAAAAAGTTGTGAGTAACTTGAAAAAAATAGCCAACATAACCATATATAATCTCAGCTCTGCCCATCAAATATGGGTTCTTTAAAATGCTTCTTGGTTTTGCAGCCTGCCTTTTTTTTAACAACCGCCAGCAGCAGGGCGTTAATGGTACCAATAAGTATATAGTTATTGGTTTTACTCAATCACAGAAGTAGCGCGCTTTGGAAGTGAATCATTATTTTGAATTTAAGTGCACAAAACACAGTTGCACTTCCGATTTATTTCGAGAAAGTAGTCAACCGACCGCCACAATATGTGCGTTGTTTAAAACTGGTCGATACGGCTCGTTAAATTGGTGCAGTACGGTACGAGAGCTGAATTGTCATCTGCGTAAGCCCCTTAAACCGACCAACTGGGAATGTTACAAGTTAACATGACAGAGCACTGAACAGAGCTTTAACATAGTCGATAGTATGAAATTTGTAATCGATACTTGGTTTAAACAGTGCCAATTTGAGTAAAACAGCTTGTCATCAAGTGCTTGTCCAAGCAAACTGGGATATTCGTTAAACCATGTTTGCATTTTGCGCACAAATTAAAGCAATATTTTTTACTTTTTTGGCTTCACTAATTTTATTTGTGATCGAGCTCATATTTGCTTCCAATTATATATAAACGTATAATACACAAACAGCTGTCTGCTGTCTTTTAACAGACCCTGATACACTGGCTGTTAATGAAAGATGCAGCCTAATGGAATCGGGGTATTAAAGAGCTTCGTTGCACGCTTAAGATGTAATGAAGCGCTTAAAAGGCCCTCTCAACAGACACCTGAGTCGCCGGTGTAGCCAGTACAACGTGTGCGAGCGCATTCAGGTGTGGCGACTGCAGCTTTATATCGGTAAAATACTGCAAAATGTTCGCATTTAGTGGCAAACGTCCATGCATAAGGATTAAATTGAAAAAAAGTGCACTTCTTTGTTGTGATCGCGATCCATTTTTGGCACAAAAATTAAAACAATACAAACGCACCGAATCCACATAAGCAAATGTGATTTAAAAGTAGACTGATCATTCGCATATACACTCATACAAATGCAAAAGACTTTTATTTTTTTCGCTCGTTTCAAAACGGTCAGCGAATAAGCAGAGCAAAGGGGAAACACGAAATTGGTTTTTGGTTGAACACAGACCGTTCGTTCAAAAGACACTGGTGAACGGCGCTTGTCTGACTTTTTGCGCAAGTGGTGCGCAAAAAACAGTTTTTTGCTGACTGCAAGAAACGGTCAACTGTTTTTTGCGAGCTCTGCTGTATATATGTAAATATAAATACATAAAAAAAAAATATATATATATATATATATATATATATATATATATATACATATATATGCAGTTTTGGCGGTAGCCAGGCATTATTGAATTGATTTTTGATTTTTGTTTCGGCTAGCTACAATAAGCATGTGTGTGTCCCTATCTCTATGCATGTCCATATTTTAATGTATGCGTACCATTTGCCATGGAATTCATTGACCTTTCTCAACTAATATGAATTTCGACAACCGCTAAACAGCCAATATTTGAATAAATTTGTATATATAATACAAAAACCTAAGAAAAAACATAGTGGCGCATAGTTAACTTTGGCTATGCCAAGACTATGATACCCTTCACACAGCCAAATCAATGCTCCCCCCTCTTATTAATGTTTCTGTGCAGTTGTTGGTAATTTTTCGCTAATATTTTTACTCTTGAGCGTCATTAACTTGTTCGTGTGCGACAACAACAACAATTTGACATGTAGGTACTTGAAAGAGCACGACAGAGGCAACAATTGATAGGACGATATGGTAAATTTGTATGGTGGCTATGTCGTAGAATGCTCCGATCGGGATGAAATTTCATAGTGAACAAACCCGACATGATCTAAGCAATCTGTGAAAGTTTCATCAAGATCGGTTCAGCAGTTTGGCCGGAAATCGTGTTGATATGGTAAATTTATAAGGTGGCTATTAGAGGTCGCAAACCATCGATAGTCGTTGCCATCGATAGTGGGCGATTTTTTTTTTAAAACCATCGATAATTATCGATAGTGTTAATAAATAAACATATTTAGCCAAGGCATACTTAATAAGGTAGTCTCCCATCGCTCTCTCGTTGCCCAACGCATTGTCTCTCACAAAGTTCGCAACGAGACTGAATCGTTAAGCAACAGAAAAAGAGGGCAAGAAAAAGAGCGGGCTTACCTTATTAAGTATGCTTTGTATTTAGCCCTGCATTACGAACCTTAGGGTTCGACTCAATGAATTTGTTTTATAAAATGATTTTTAATTCCTTTCGTTTGTAATCCAGGCTAACTTTATTTAGAATATATGCTAAGATGGTTGATGGTTGATTAATGTCTAAGGGCTGATTATCATACTCGAAAAATCTCCTAGTTTTTGTTTAAAATATGAGCATGTCTACATAATTTGGATTTAGCTGTGTTCGCATTTCTGTAATAATTCTTCCATACATTTTGCGAATTTTTTAACCTATAGTTCCAAACCATCGAAAATCCTTTTGCTCGCTTTTGTCCTCTATCCAGAGGCATTTCATCTTCTGAATCCACACAAACACAGCTCATTCCCTCATCTTTTGCCTTTGCGGTGTCTTTTGAAATTGTAAAATTAGCATAATATTTTAGCTCTAATAAACAAGATTGAAATAATATGAATATTTTATTGTTCTTACCTCCACGAGATTTAATTAAAAACTTTCCATTTTTGTTAACTTTAGGCAATCTTTATATTAAGGGCCAGTTTCTCATTGTCTGGTTAAAGTAAGAATTAGCTAACGACCAGATAAATTTAACGCTCGCGTTAAGCCAATTTGGTTTTCTCAATGTACAGTTAAGTTAAATCGATATGATCGCATTGATGGTGCTGCCACCCTGTTGTTTGGTATATTTTGTTTTGTGACTGCCAAATTCTTCTTTCAACTCAAAAATAACAATTAAAAAAATGGAAATGAGTAAACAAACAAGTTTAATGAGCTCAGTTGAGAACAGAAAACGGCCACATTACGTGGATGTAAAAAATTCTTCGATGCGATGCCATTTTGCTTGAATAATAAAATGTTAACAATGCAAGTGTCAGCCACAGTCAGCTGTTTGCCTAACGATGATTTCACGATATTTATATCGGCACTTAACGAGAAAACAAATTTTAGCCGGCATTCAGGCCTCATGTTAGTTTTAATCACGAACAACCCTAACCAGATATTGAGAAACTCAATTTTGATTAACCATCAGATAGTTAAGCTAACCATCTTTTAGTTTCGCTAACCAGACATTGAGAAACTGGCGTCTAGTGAAATAAGCAGGCAATTATCAGTTTTGCATTGCTGATCATACATACTCTTTCATGTTTTTAGCTCTACGACACTTTCCAAATATTTTTGCATCAGCAATTACCATACAGCCATGCCTACAAATTGCGAAAGTGTATTAACACGTGCATTTGCCCATGTCATTTGCAGAAGCAGAAGCAACACAAGAAAACGCTCGGCATAGCATGTGTATGCGCTCTCAGTGAGAGTGGTATCTACGCTAGAGGCTACCAATTGAAGGTTGGAATTTCAGTGTTTGGCGGCTCTATTTAGTAAATTCTTGTTCATGCCACTTAAGTCACCGTAGCCCCCTATACATTTGCACAAAACACACTGTCACTTCGTCAAATCTTTATTAAAATTGAAAATTTTAAATGCAGATTTATTAACCAAACTATTATATTCAAAAAAGCATTATCAAAATAGTAACATTTTAAATTAGTCTTAAATTATTAAAAAAAAATCTAAGAAAACTCAAATATATATATTCGCGTCCACATAAGTCTACGTACTCTTACTTCTATCATAACTAAACAACTGTATGACATACATATGTTTTGAATGTTGAACATAATTAATTATATGCATATAACCATTTTAACAAGTTTTTGACATTGCTCCCAATTATCGTTCCCTAAGGCTCCCAAGCTTGCAGCCCTGGTTATTGCTTGAGCCTTGGTATGTGACAAAAAGTTTAGCCGCAAATTTCACATTTTCCCTTTCCGCTCCAGATAATTCCAAATGATTGGAATGGATGGATTTAGCGTTAAGCTTAATTCGGATGATGGTTTTGAAAGAAGTTTCAGAATAATGCCTTTGTCTATCTTTTTCCCTTCAATCATAAATCCTTCGTCGATGAAGTGATTTATCAACAATTTTAGGCTGTGAGGTGCAATGTAAACAAAGCAGAGCAGGTCTATCGTGACGTAAAAAATGATCAGCTGATAAAAAGAAACATGGCGGACATGCGTAATGCCTCATCTGTTAGTCATTGCATCATGGCATGTAAGCGCAATCAAAAATAATTCTGAGCAAGAATGCGACAGCGCACAGTCGGCGATGTGCAAAAACCCCATAAGCAATGGCTGCATTCACCAGGAAATTTTGCTTCAGAATCATTTATCTGCTGCCGATTATTTTCCTGGTGAACGCGACCGCAGCTGAATCTTGATTCAAAATTCTTGATGCGTAAATGAAGCACATTAAGCGGAAAAAATAACGTTTCATTAGTGACATTTGCGCTGCATTTATCGAAATTCTATAAAAACAGCTGACTGAAGCGGGGTATTTAAAAACAACACAATATAAAATCTTATAAAAATATGTTAAATAACTTATTGCAGTACTGCAGGCTGTATCGGATGTTTTTTAATAAAAACAAATAAAAAAGCGAACAAAAGCCTTCTCTACGCGCAAACAATAATCAGCTCTAAGAGTTGAGTAAGTTGGCAATGCTTCATACTGGCACTAAATGCCCAAGAATAAATCATAGCGTTCACCAGAAAGCTTCGATAGGAATCACTTTTCTGTTTTAATATTGTGAAGCAAAACTTCCTGGTAACGCAGCCAATGATTCCTCCAGTATTATTATGCTCGACGCTTTTGATATGCAATAGATTGATTTGACACCTTTATGTTAACTCTCGCTCGGTTCAATAATGAACTCTCGATTGCGGCACCATGAGATTTCTATCGATAAGCTTTTTAACAATCGCGTTATCTTATCGAATAATCTGCAAATCTTTTAATATCTTTTATTTTATTAGGTGTTTTGACTTGTTCAGCTTTTTGATTCATTTTTTTTTTTTTTTAAAGAATTTTAAAAAAATATGTCTGAAGAGCACACTATATTTACTGATGCATTGGGATTGAGCATATCACAAAAATCTTTAATGGCTGGTATGTATTTATTAGAGTTCCCCGAAAATGCATACGTTTGCAGCCGTTCGTAAGCAGAGAAGCGCGTGAAACTGTCTTGTTTTCCTCAAACGAACAAAACCAAAAGCAAAATTAAATCAAGCTAAGCAAATACATGTATTTAAAGTAAAGCATTTAAGCAAAGTTTAAAGCGTTGGGTGCAAAGGGCGCCTTAACAAAAAAAAAAAAAAAACACAAACAAAAGAAAACACTTTGAACTTAGCTGATGCCGGCTGTTGCACAACGAATGTTAGAGAAAGAACTTAGATCACGCACAATAAGTGTTATACATATGTCGCTGCTGCGCTTTTCTTTAGCATAGGCTTTAAACTGAGTCGTACATATACGCTAACGAAATTTGTTCCCTTATGTGGAAGCAATTGCAAAACCAAAATGTGTACAAAAAATTTTCGCTTCGTGTGTATTCATGATTATTATACCCTGGTAGTTTTCAGCTACAGTCACTAAATTTGCTGGCAATATACACACATCTGAATCAGAAATTTGGATGCCACGCTAACCCATACCGACCGCCTTTTAAGATCGAAAATCTCCATATCTTTGACAGTTTTTAAGCTAGAGCTACCAACTTTGGTAGCTGGAAATGTACCCAAATACATATGTGCTTCAAACTACTTTTGCACGACCCGCTCACAGCTGGCATCCCCATACTCTATGCAAGCAGACTTGTTACCACTTGTTTTTACACTGGCTTTAGAGCCGCAGCTGGTTTTGGACATTAGGACAAACCAAAGTGTATTTGTGGTTCCAATGTCAAAATTGTCAAAAATTTTGTTAAACGCTTGTTTGTGTGCTGTGCCCCTTATTCTGAAAATGATCGATCATGATCGAACACCAAAACTGAAATTTTACTGCCTTGGAAGTACATACATATGTATTGATATATACATATACATTTTTTTTTATAATACTAGTTGCCGAAGTTAAAGAGTATATTGGGTTTGTGCAATGTCCGTCATGGTGTCTGTCCATCTGTATGAACGCAACTTTTTTCCACACCCTTCAACCTAGAGACTTGAAACCTTCTGGGTCAGATAAAGTGTCAAGATTGGGGTTCTACGATAACTGGAGGGCTGGCAAATCGATAAATTCGATAACTCAAAACCGATACATCCACCTATTTCGCACATCATTACAGCTAGAACCACCAAATGCGGTAAGAATATAGGTACTAGCAACTCCCAAAAAACTGCATCAGAAATGTTGGATCCATAAGTTTGGAAGCCTACCAATATACTATTGGACGTAGGATGTACCTTTGGTTCTTAAAAACTTAACGCAAAAATGCAAACAAAACCATATCCACATACATAAACTCACTAATACATGAAAGCATAAAACACGCATATTGAAAAAAAAAATGCAAAATTGAATGCACTAAAATTTGTATATCCTTATTTATTCAAGAACTTTATATGTAGCATTATTATACTTGATACACAGTTCGAAAGCTAAAATATTAATTTAAATGCCCACATACTTGAAATTTCATTCGGGTATATACAGTGTGCCACCAACAAGAATTTACTAAATAGAGCCGCCAAACAGCGAAATTCCAACCTTCAATTGGAAGCCTCTAGCGTAGCTACCACTCGCTCTGAGAGCGCATTTCGTGCTTTTCTCGTGTTTCGTGTGTCATTCGCCAGCCACTTCTCTTGCTAACTTTGCTACAACATTTTTGTTGATAGCACAACCAGCCGGCAATATTGTGTGTATGCCTGCGATTTTCTAGCGCGCAGTGGCTTGTTCGATTGCTGTGCCCCCGGTTTTTTCCTTGTTTTCTTTATGTGCGCTTACTTTATTCCTATCCTATTGCGTCGAACTAGCACCAGCAAAGCAAATGAGCGAATTAATAACAATATATATATATGTATATATATATATTTATATATAAATATGTATATATATATGCAGTTTTGGTGGTAGCCTAGGCATTATTGAATTGATTTTTGATATTTGTTTCGGCTAGCTACAATAAGCATGTGTGTGTCCCTATCTGTATGCATGTCCATATTTTAATGTATGCGTACCATTTGCAATGGAATTCATTGACCTTTCTCAACTAATATTAATTTCGGCAAACGCTTAACAGAGAATATTTGATTAAATTTGTATTATTTGCCTACAAAAACCTAAGAAAAAACAGAAAAACAATACTTCCAATGCATTTTTGGTGCTCGTCGATAAGCTGCAGGAACAGGCGAACTGCAAAATAAGCAGGCAATTATCATTCCAAATATTTTTGCCTCAGCAATTACCATACAGCCATGCCTACAAATTGCGAAAGTGTATTAACACGTGCATTTGCCCATGTCATTTGCAGAAGCAGAAGCAACACAAGAAAACGCTCGGCATAGCATGTGTTTGCGCTCTCAGTGAGAGTGGTATCTACGCTAGAGGCTTCCAATTGAAGGTTGGAATTTCGGTGTTTGGCGGCTCTATTTAGTAAATTCTTGTTCATGCCACTTAAGTCACCGTAGCCCCCTATGCATTTGCACAAAACACACTGTCACTTCGTCAAATCTTTATTAAAATTGAAAATTTTAATTGCAGATTTATTAAACAACCTATTATATTCAAAATAGCATTAACAGAATAGTAACATTTTAAATTAGTCTTAAATTATTAAAAAAAAATCTAAGAAAACTCAAATATATATATTCGCGTCCACATAAGTCTACGTACTCTTACTTCTATCATAACTAAACAACTGTATGACATACATATGTTTTGAATGTTGAACATAATTAATTATATGCATATAACCATTTTAACAAGTTTTTGACATTGCTCCCAATTATCGTTCCCTAAGGCTCCCAAGCTTGCAGCCCTGGTTATTGCTTGAGCCTTGGTATGTGACGAAAAGTTTAGCCGCAAATTTCACATTTTCCCTTTCCACTCCAGATAATTCCAAATGATTGGTATTCATTTTTAGCGTTATGCTTAATTCGGATGATGGTTTTGAAAGAAGTTTCAGAATAATGCCTTTGTCTATCTTTTTCCCTTCAATCATAAATCTTTCGTCGATGAAGTGATTTATCAACAATTTTAGGCTGTGAGGTGCAATGTAAACAAAGCAGAGCAGGTCTATCGTGACGTAAAAAATGATCAGCTGATAAAAAGAAACATGGCGGACATGCGTAATGCCTCATCTGTTAGTCATTGCATCATGGCATGTAAGCGCAATCAAAAATAATTCTGAGCAAGAATGCGACAGCGCACAGTCGGCGATGTGCAAAAACCCCATAAGCAATGGCTGCATTCACCAGGAAATTTTGCTTCAGAATCATTTATCTGCTGCCGATTATTTTCCTGGTGAACGCGACCGCAGCTGAATCTTGATTCAAAATTCTTGATGCGTAAATGAAGCACATTAAGCGGAAAAAATAACGTTTCATTAGTGACATTTGCGCTGCATTTATGGAAATTCTATAAAAAGCAGCTGACTGAAGCGGGGTATTTGTAAACAACACAATATAAAATCTTATAAAAATATGTTAAATAACTTATTGCAGTACTGCAGGCTGTATCGGATGTTTTTTAATAAAAACATAAAAAAGCGAACAAAAGCCTCTACTCGCAAACAATAATCAGCTCTAAGAGTTGAGTAAGTTGGCAATGCTTCAAACTGGCACTAAATGCCCAAAAATAAATCATAGCGTTCACCGGAAAGCTTCGATAAGAATCACTTTTCTGTTTTAGTATTGTGAAGCAAAACTTCCTGGTAACGCAGCCAATGATTCCTCCAGTATTATTATGCTCGACGCTTTTGATATGCAATAGATTGATTTGACACCTTTATTACTACGTTTATGCTTTCAAAAAAGCATGAATTCAGATCATGCTTTTTTAAAAATATACTAGCATAAACACAAAATCGTGATTTTTTCTACACACGTATTTTGACTATGATTTTTTGGAAAAATCATGATTTTTTGTGTAAGCAGTCTGGCAACGCTACTGTGTGAAATCAGCTGTTCCGCACTAATTAAATTGCTGCGAACAGCAGCTCCATTCTTGACTTTAAAAGACAACGAACCATCTCTGATGTTCGCGTTTGCCGTTGAATTAAAAAAAAAATTGCATTTTCATTTAACATTTTGAAGATTTAATTCGTTTAACGTTTTGGCTTTCGGTTTATCAGCTGTTTGTGCTGATGTGCTGCCACCTTTTTCATATGAAGCTGCATAGGTGGCTCCACCCTTCAGAAAAATCATGATTTTTATAAAATAGCATAAACAGGCGTATTTTAAAAAGCGTGATTTTAAAAAATCATGAAACAGCAAGCATAAACGTAGTATATGTTAACTCTCGCTCGGTTCAATAATGTACTCTCGATTGCGGCACCATGAGATTTCTATCGATAAGCTTTTTAACTATCGCGTTATCTTATCGAATAATCTGCAAATCTTTTAATATCTTTTATTTTATTAGGTGTTTTGACTTGTTCAGCTTTCTGATTCATTTTTTTTTTTTTTTTAAAGAATTTAGAAAAAATATGTCTGAAGAGCATACTATATTTACTGATGCATTGGGATTGAGCATATCAAAAAAATCTTTAATGGCTGGTATGTATTTATTAGAGTTCCCCGAAAATGCATTCGTTTGCAGCCGTTCGTAAGCAGAGAAGCGCGTGAAACTTTCTTGTTTTTCTCAAACGAACAAAACCAAAAGCAAAATTAAATCAAGCTAAGCAAATACATTTATTTAAAGTAAAGCATTTAAGCAAAGTTTAAAGCGTTGGGTGCAAAGGGCGCCTTAACAAAAAAAAAAAACACAAAACAAAGAAAACACTTTGAACTTAGCTGATGCCGGCTGTTGCAACAAACAGTTGCACAACGAATGTTAGAGAAAGAGCTTAGATCACGCACAACAATCATTATAGCCAGCCATACTGTCTGTATGCGCCGCTAGCCTGCGATTTTCTAGCGCGGTGGCTTCTTCAATTGCTGTACCCCCATATTTTTCCTTGTATTCCTTATTTATTTATTTATTTATAGTCAGCTAAGAGCAGCTGACATTAAAATGAATCAAAATTTAATTTAAATTAAAAATAATTAAATAATTAAATTAAGTAAATATAGAATAATATATAAATCTGAAAAAATAATTAGAAGATAAAGTTAAAGCTCTGGGAAATTCAATAAAAAATTGAGCAGTCCAACATTTGTTGCGAGGATTGGGAAAAACCCAGAAAAACCCAATCAGACCAGCGTTAGATTAGTAGTAAGTGGTTACGATTAGATAAAGCAAAAAGGATCGATCTTTTTAGTACTGGAGTTGAGGCCTCCAAGGAGACAAGAGAATAAAGTTTGTTATAGTCAGAACATATAACACGAAATGGTTCATGAATTAAATAGTTGCTGAAGCAACGATCAAGGCTAAGGGGTAAAAAGTTACGTGAAGATCTAACCGGGACATTAAATTTAATTCGACTCAAAAGAACTGATGAGTCGATTTCACCATTAAGTAGGTTAGTAATAAATAATACTCCATGCATAGTTCTACGGTTTAACAAGGAGGGAAGATTTATCAAAAGGAGTCTACTTGAATACGGGGGTAGGTCAACTCCAGCAACCCAGTTAAAACTTCTAAGGGCAAATAGAAGAAATTTCTTCTGCACAGATTCAATTCTGTCCTGGTGAATCGAGTATTGTGGGGACCACACACAAGATCCATACTCCAGAATAGGACGTACTAAGGATGTATAAAGCGTTTAAGTGGTGTAGGGATCATTAAACTCTTTCGACCACCGCTTGATGAAGCCAAGGACATTAATGGCCTTATTGACCATATACGAAATATGAGCGTCAAACTTTAATTTAGGATCAAGAATAATGCCTAAGTCTTTGATTTCAAACACGTGGTCAAGTGGTGAACCATCAAGCAAATAGTGAGCAGTATGAGGGGTACTTCTACAAAAAGACATGACTTTACATTTTGAACAATTTAAATTTAGTAAGTTAGTACGGCACCAGACTGACAAAGCACCCAAATCCGACTGTAGAAAATTACACAGGGAAGCGTCATTATAGGTAAAACATAGCTTTACATCATCAGCAAACATATACACAAAAGAGTTAGTAATAACTGCTGGAAGATCGTTAATAAACAAATTAAATAGCAAAGGTCCAAGGTGACTACCCTGGGGTACACCAGAGGTAACAAAAATAGGTTTAGATACCGACGATTTAAAAACTACTTTTTGTGTTCGACCACACAAGTACTCCGAAAGCCACAATAATAGTTTTGATGGAAATCCAATAATATTTAATTTATGAAGCAACAGAGGATGACTTACAGAATCAAATGCCTTACTAAAATCGGTGTAAACAACGTCAGTTTGCATTTTTTCCTGAAACCCTTTGATAACAAGCGAAGTGAATTCAAGAAGGTTAGTGGTAGTAGATCTACGCCTAACAAAACCGTGTTGATAAGGCGATATAATCGAACTACATCCGTGTTGCAGTTGAGAACATATAATTTTTTCAAAGACTTTTGGTATGGCAGACAACTTGGATATGCCCCTATAATTTTTAACGTTTGATTTTGAAGAATTTTTATGGAGTGGAATTATAAAGGATTCCTTCCATATATTAGGGAACACGTTTGAATCAACAGACAAGTTAAATAATTTATTTAATGGCGCACAAAGAGAATCCGCGCAGTATCTAAGAATACAACCTGGCACTCCATCAGGACCAGGCAAGTAGCCAGGTTTAATAGAGTTAAATTCACTCTGGAGCATAGACTCAGTAACTACTGGGACATATATGCAATTTGACGTTTGAACTTGAAAAGGATAAGAATTACTACTACTATACATATTCGATGAGTATACTGATTGAAAATACTCAGCAAATAGATCGGCTACTGCCTGATCAGAACTTGCTTTTGTATTATCAAGGTATACTGAGGACGGCAAGCAAGAAGACTTACGTTTAGAGTTAACAAATTTATAAAAATGTTTAGGGTGACGTGAAAAGTTTAGTCTACAACGATTAAGATAATTATTATAGCAAGATGTGTTAACGGAAATAAAACTAGATTTTGCTACGATATACGAAGATAAATCTAAAGTAGTTCCCGATTTTTTAAATTTTTTATATGATCTTGTCTTTGCGTTTTTCAACTTCGATAGTTCTCTCGTAAACCAAGGTGGTTTATTGTCACTTGAAGAACAAGTGAGGGGAACACAAATATCCAAAAGCGAATTCAAGGTCCTATAAAATATGGCTATAGCAGTTTCTATATCACTACAAGAATAAAGGCGCGACCAATTAGTATGTTGAAGAAGATAATTTAATTTAGTAAAGTTAGTTTTACGAAAGCAACGGGTTTTTAAATTATTTTTAGATACTAAAATAGGGTTAAGAATTTCGATGGATAATTCTAAGGTTGGATGGTAGGTATCTTCCGGAAGCACTAGAGGGGGTATTCTACTAGCATTACTGCAATCGGAGTCCGAAACAAATATTAAGTCCAACATTCTACCACTACAGTTATGCACCCTGTTAACTTGCGATAGGCCTAACTCCAGTAGGCCATCGATAAAATCATCAGAAGTGACTGGTAATACCGCCGAAGATGTGTCATTCACAGACCATACAACATGTGGCAGATTAAAATCACCAACCACTATCAGGTTATCCATATCTGTCAAAAATGACGAAACAAGTTGCAGGGCACTCAGATGGGATGAGTAAATGTTAATATCAGATTGAGGAGGAATATAAGAGCAAGTAACATAAAGTGAACAGCCGTTTAGTAATATTTTAACACATAAAAACTCTATGTCCGGAAGATGCTGAGAAAGAATCTGTTCAGAGGAAATACAGGAGTCAACAGCAATGAGGACACCACCCCAGTTGCGGGAAGTGCGATCGCATCTGTACAAGTTATATTTAGAAGGAAAAATTGAATAATCAGATATATCAGGTTTTAACCAGGTTTCCGTGAGTGCTACTATATGTGAATCAAATGATAAGCTGTTAACATATAATTTAGAAAGTTTAGTGTTAAGGCCTCTAACGTTTTGATAGGCCAAACTAAGTTGTTTTGTTAGTTTTTTGCCACCGAGGTGGAGGCAACAGGTTGGCTAGCAGGCGGTGTACTATTAATCCTTATACCATTATTGCTATTAATTCGCCTATTCGTATACTCCTTAACTACAAGTTGCGGCGGCCAAAACTTTTCAGAGCAAATTGTCGAGAAAAGTTCAGGCGGTACACCCACTTGAAAGAAGATATACTTCTGGCATGTTTAAATTTAAACTTTTCAACAACAATAAGAGGGGAATCGATTTGACTCTTTACATATGCTGCAACATCATCCGATGACGTATCGGATGCCAGCCTAGAAACAAAAACAAATTTGTTGAGTGGAACAACAACCAGAGGCTTGTGAGCCCCAGTTGTACCTATATTAGGATTAATAGGCACACGAGCTGCTGAACCAGAGGGCTCATACAAAGGTTCGGAAGATAAAGTGGCTAGGTTGTTGATAGGATTTCTAGCAGGAGAGTTAAATAACATTAGTGGGTTAGCATTGGAACCAATTGAAGGATTATTGTTAGGCACTAGGTTTGGTTGGAAGAACAGGTGGGGCAATAAGTGGATTAGGACCCGAAGTCTTTTTACGCTTCGGAGATTCGGTAATCACCTTGCCATTTTTGAAATTAAGCTTAAGCTCGTTGAATGACGCTTGCAGATTATTAAAAGCTACATGCTTAGATTTAAAGCCAGCATGAGTCTGCCTCATGAACTTGGTCGATTCTTTCACAGCTAAATTGCAGGGCTCGCAGTACCATTTAAGGCCTGTATCTGCAACTAAGAAGTCCCTGACTTTGGGAGTGAAGCCAGCACATTTCATGTGGATCATGTTGTCACACAATCCACACAAAATAAAATCTTGGTTGGTGGTTCCAACCACTTTGCAATTGGTGCTACAGCATGCAAACATTTTCGAATTGATTTAAAGTTTTATCTGGCAACTAATATGCTAGCACAAAACAAAGTAAGGCGATGGTAAGTATAAGTAAACGTATCACTGCAAGAGCAATATAAAACAGTAAATATCAAATGAGCGCTTAACTGAGAGAGCGTTAGCGCATAGGCAGATAGAACCGCAAGTGCGACGGATAATAGCGCATAAGAGCGGGAGAGCTGTAAAGCGAGAGCAAAAAAAAAAATTGACAAACTGTTTGTTGTTAGTAATCACACAGAATATGCAAATGTAAATATATGTATGTAAGTATGAACGTATGTTTACTTTATGTTTTCTTTATGTTCAGGCAGAGCAGTCTCAGTTAAACTGCTAATTAAAGTGAGTATGAACTCGGCAAACTCTTTTATGTAAACGTAAATATATACACATATATTTGCAATCACTGCTAAAACTATTTACCAGATTAAACAGTAAAAACACCGTTCACAAACACAAGAGATCAATAAATAATCAAGAGCACGCAAAAACACGACCGTCACCAACGAAAGACAAGTTGTTATGTGCGCTTATTTTATTGCTTATCTTATTGCGTCGACCTAGCACCAGCAAAGCAAATGAGAGAATTAATAAA